>JAKELL010000006.1:600000-1017300 GCA_021524915.1 Lactarius akahatsu | reverse complement strand
TACTTCTTCATCCCAGGGATGACACTGAAACAATTGCCCAAAAGGATAATCCCACTGTCCATTGCGGGCCAGCACAAGTTATATTCGGCACTTTCCAATTTCCTGAGTATCATGGGTTACTGGACAGGTGCTCTCGATGCTTCGCGTAGTTATCGATGTCGATCTGGCTGACCGATTTGGGGTGCACCTGCAGGGCCATGGGCAGCTGCGGTCTTGGTAGAGCACCTCTACTTCCGCAAGGGAGACTTTGCGCTGTACGACCTCCAATCCTGGAACGTGCCGTCGAAGCTCCCGCTAGGCGCAGCTGCTCTGACCGCATCTGCGCTGAGCTTTGCGCTCGCCATTCCATCGATGGATCAAGTCTGGTACGAGGGCCCGATTGCACGTACGACTGGGGATATCGGCATCGAGTTGGCGATGGCGGTCACGGCGTTGTTGTACATCCCGCTGCGTCATCTCGAAAGGCGTTGGAAGGGCATTTGAATGGTGGGAAAAGTTGAATAAAGGCTTTTGTTCCAGAAAGTTCAGAGTAAGAGGAGACGGGCAATCCACCACGCGAACTCGGGAGTTGTCACTTGTACTACAATGGCCGTCGCCAACTAAGCTTGCGGCAATCCTGATTCCCTCGTATTACACCATCGTAGCAAGGGGCAGGTAGCTACCTTACTTCCCGCTTTTCGGAATGTCGACGAGTGAATATTTGCTGACTATGTATGATCATACGACGGCCCGGGCGCATCAGCCTCAGTATCTCCAGTGTATGGTAAACTTAATGAAGTCCTGACAAGATCGACCGAATCAGAAGTGTGACAGTAAGTGATATGACGGATTATAGGATGATGAGCGACATGATAGTCAATACTAAGTCTGATCTGATCCTAATTTGTAAAAAAAAAACATATATTTCGCATTCCGCAATAAGTGCACTCTAGCCGGATTTGTGTGGGTTGCCCTCGAACCGCATCAGGGGGGTGGGTCGGGAAAAATAACTCGACACAGTTATCAATATGTCCTATTGGTTCTCACTGGGTCGCGTTCTGCTACTACCAGATCCGAATGAAGATCGATGTCGCTGAAGCCCGAGCATATCCCTCGATTGCGATGGCCGTGTCGAACTGGGTGGGAACCGCCCTCTACGCCTCTCGTTGAAATCTTTCCCATCGTCGTCTTCGGCCTTGCGTTTTCGGCGTTTTCTGCTCGTCGCGGGATCCGGACGAAACTCGCCCTCGTAATGACTGCGGTCGTCGTCTACGTCCCACCTAGACTTCAAGTGTTCGTTGATGATCCTCAATACCTCTTCAGAAGACCGAAGTTTCTTGACCGCGTCTTGGACTTCCGCATCTCGGTCCTGTTTAGATTCGATCCCCAATTGCATCAAGGGTATGGTGTCGAGGGGCGGATCCACGTAGCGATACCGATGATTGAAGAGGGAACGTAAATCCTCGATGATGTTTTTGCAAGGTGTTTCGATAAGACTTTCAACGATCGCAGAACCAAGATCCGTTTGTCGCAAACAACTGAGTTTTCCCGTGCCCCCTCTGATGATGCCGTCATCATCCATGTCGTCGTTTTGATCGAAAACATTTCGCATTTGTTTTGACAGATCGATTTTCCTAACGTTTCTGCACTTTATGACTTCATATAGGAGCACCCAAAAGAATGATTCTAGGTCGTCCGATACTTCATGCGGCCTCATCGAAGGATTCCGTAAACGCGCTATGGATATGAATTGCCACGTTCCCTGAATCCGATCTTCATTTACATTAACTGCGAAATGCGCTGAACGTGATGTCGTACCGTGCGTGAATGTTGTCTTTGCTTCCCGCTCCCGTTCCTTCATCCACCTTCTTCGACAGGTCCCAGTCAATCAAGATTCCCAGATCTCATCTTCGGTGATCAGGATATTTCCTGCGCTCACATCTCGGTGAAGGATTCCCACCCTCTCGTACGCCACCGTGTGTGCTGTAGTGAATTTTTCAATATCGACAAACAACCACAAGTCAACAGTGCCCACGTACCAGTGATAGCATCTCGAATCACTTCGCACAGCTCCCGAGTCGATTTGAACGTGTGTAACGGCTCCCCCAGTGTCTCCAACACAAGTCGGTAGTGTACGTAAGGGTCAACTCGGGGTTGACCAGGACACCAATCGCATCCTTTCACGAACTCCTGAGTCATTGTCCTATGAACAGCGGGACAATCAGTACGTCCACATTCCGGCAACAAAGGAACGTCGCCCGCGAGACCAAATTTCGCAATGTGGGGGACCTGCGCGTCGTGTAGCTCACGATACACGTCGCCCTCCTTTTGGATCCCATCACAATCGGTGCGCCAGAAGTCCTTCAAATACACCAGATTTGTAGTTTCGGGATCGTAAGCGATATATCCGAAAGTGGAACGACCGAAAAGCGACTCGCTATCCCACACGGCACTTGGTGCGATGAAATACTTGATCTGACCATTGAGAGTGTGATCATCGCGAACGAGAAGCTTGTGAAGATCCGCCTTTGCAACGTTCTCCAAGCCCTCGTAAGTCCTCAACTTAGACAATGCTGCCTCGGCCTCGTCATCTGCGACGGAGGTGACGGTGGTGCCGTAACCGCGTTTCACGTCAGAAAGGAAGTTGAGCCTCCATAAGAATTCGAAGAGTGTGTCGGGTTGGGTGGACCAGTTGAACGGCTCGGTGTATATGACGCCGCTGCGATCCCAGCGAAGCAGGCGACCAGTATTACCAAAGAGGACCACCGAGAAAGAGAATACGCGAAACTGAGAACGGTGGATGGCAGAGGTGTAGGCGATCAACTGGCCGCTGACTCGATAGGCGCCCTTTGTCCATCGTATGTGGCTCTTTAGGTCTGATTTTGCTCTCGCCTCTCTCCCCATCTCCTCCAGATCACGAAATACATCGTCCTTCTCGTTCTTATTCTCGATCCACAGGTCGACCGCCGTCCTGTTTAGTGACCGCTGACTCCCGGACTGAGTCCCCGGATCGTCGCGGTCAGTACCAGAATAGATGGCGATGTCGGGTTTTAAGTTTGCCGATATACAATGAGTAGTATTGATGAATTGTAGGTTCGGACAAATCCCAGCATCCTCGATTAATTGAATCTGTAAGAAACGCACGTAAGCATGGGAGGGCATCTACAAGAGTGGCGATACTCGCAAATTCGTTCTCGTTCTGGGACACTGTCTTGTGGGCGAAGGTAATTGCGGCTGTTGGTCGTGTATTCGATGCCTCAGGCACGAATTCTGACAAGAACGATTCCACGGGCATGGGCCCGACGAATTTCTCGCATGCGTCGAAGGCCATGTTTTTGTATCGTGACGAGGCCCTGGACTTCGCAGGTGTGGATGAATGGGGACCGGCGTTACTGACTTCCTTCCTTAGAGGCGTGTTGGAAGGTATGCTTCCTGGAGGATTGGAGTTGGGTGGAGTTGTTGGCATGATGTTGAGACTTGGGGGTAGATTGAATGTAGGAATCACTCACGATTTCGAGGTATAAATTGCGGCCTGACACAATGACAGCAGCGTGGGGACCCTAGTTATGTGTCCGTGTGGATGACACGATTATCGATAGACGCATGAGCCTGAGTTTCAAGTTACGCTCAGGCAACCGCAACCGCGGGCGCTGCCACAATTGAGAAGCGAGACGCGACTTATCACGTGCCCGCGAAGTTTGGTTGCGTGGGCTCGGTGGTGTGTTCACTTGTACCACCATAGCAAGGGACTCGGGTGGCTTGCTTCCTGTTGTTGGGAATGGGTCGCGGTGAGTGAATATTTGCGACGACGTATCAGCCTGAATATCAGCGTATGGCAAACCTACTGCGGACAAGATCGATCAAGTGATATGACCGATCAAGTGACATGACCGATTATCACTATAGGGCGAGACCTTGGGCGAGACGAGACGGTGAGCGTCGAGCGACGTCAATACCCTATCTATACTAATCTTTATTTTTTAATAGTGTCTATGATTGTCCTGTGGTTCTTGCGGACTTTGGATACTCTTTGTATGCTTGGGGAAGTTTTTTGGTACTGCGTGCTTCTCTTTCTCGACGGCCGACCACTCTTTCACTAATGCAACCTCGAGTTGACTCGAGCTCCAGATCGCACATCCAAATTATCACGTGTCATCCCATGACGATCCGGTTGGTTGCTCCTTTCTGCTTGCTTTTTGTTACCGGACGATTGTACTGTACTGAACTCCTAAGAATAGAATACCTCGGGGTGCTGTTTTTATCTATCGGTGAACTCTTGCCCTGCAAGCGACAGGCCCAATGTCGTGGCCCGGGTTTTCAATCTTAAATTTGCTGCATTGTTAGACCCTTGGTTAGACGACATCACGAAACGTAAGCTGAAGCTTACATACGAGTCGCGGAATATCAAAATCGCAGGCTACCGTTACCTCATTCATCTCATCGTTTTCTTCCATCCATTCGCACGCCTTTCCACCCGCGTGTTGATGCCTTCAGCCCGCCTCATACTGACTGAATTTTTTGATGACATCTCTGCTCTTCGAGTTAGTCAAAATTCACAGGTTCATGCCGGTGGACCTTGTAGTTTGGCGTATCACTCACCCTGCATGAAGGCGCAAAGGTTTACTCTAAAGGATTTCCGAGGCTGTATCAAAATGAAACAGGTAATTCATATGTCAAGACCGAGAGGCGGGACACAAAAGAGTGTTTCCGTGTGCGGAACGCAATGCTAGACAACCGCGGGGTAGTGTCTTCTCTCCCCTACCCATGAATGCGTTACAGAACGTCGAATGCACGACAGGGTTTAACGCCATCAGGTACATGTATAAAGTGAGCATCCGCTGCGTTCACATGGAGACACCTAATCTTTATTTTCGGTATGTTTACAAAGGGCCTGACCCTGCAACGATCTCTGTGCGCCAAAATGGCGCAAGTGGTCACTTGCGTGACGAGGTCAAATTTGACCGTTGGTGCGGCCGAGGTGTTTGTACAAACGATGGGACTGCCTGCACACCAAGTATGCTAAATGTGCTTGTCAAAGTACATTGTTGCTAATACGCAATCATAGGAGTATCCCCCCGTTAAACAACTCCAAGTGCATCTCGAAAACAAGCAAATCGTGTTTCCGGCAAACGGGGTACGCTCTGCTGATGGGGAACTCGCACTGACACTGCAGTCGCGACCACCGAGAAAACATATCTGGGAACGACCACCAGGGATGGTATGATAGTGCATACGACACGCAGTTGACGGCATTCTTCATGGCTAACAAATATACTCCCATGCCCAGGATTTGTATTATACAGATTTCCCGAATAAGTTCACATAGGACGCCTTCATTCAGGGATAGTTGCCGCGGGAGAAGAAAAATACATTTACGGCCGTTTGGTTTTCATTCCTCCCAGTGCCTGGGAGAAGTTCTATGCTCGCTTGGTTCTGTCGGTCGCTAGAATTTTACAGTCATTCGATGACTTGCGAACTTGTGCTGGCGTGCTTTATCCTTCTATCTATCCGAGAAGCTTGCCTAGCGCGGGGGTAACTCGATGATGACGGCGAGTGCTGAAGGGAGTTCAAACTCCAACGAATTCACCTCGACCCTCTCTGGCGGCGAGTTCAAGTTGACGGAGATATCCATGAAATGTGTCGCCTACTTCTTTCTTGACCATCTCAAAACTCACGTCCATGTAGTCGAAGCCTGTAACAGTGGAAACTAAGGACCCAATTGCTGCGTATAATTCCAGCCATGGTTGTGCTTGCCGGCATAGGCGCCTCAGCTGTCGACAAGGGACGTGATTCCTTTGTCATAAACTCATGTCAACTCTTTGCCTGTAGATATACAAAACGATCAGACTGCGGTGCGCGTTGTGATGGAGAGAGCCTGAGGCCCTAAGTGGTTGTGTGCAGCAAAGACTTGTTCGCTTCGTCAAACTTTGATGAATGACAGGCGCCACGGGGCCTCCACGAATTGCTAATACCAAGTCTGATCTGATCCTAATCTGTAGAATAAAGTGTATTCCGCATTCCGCAACAAGTACATTCTGGCCGATGGCCCGGATTTGCGTGGGGTAGATTCTGTACCCTCGAACTGCATTACAGGGTGGGTCGGGAAAAATAAGTCAGCACAGTCATCAATATATCCTACTCATTCTCGCTAGGACGTGTTCGGCTACCACTGGCAGATCCGAATGAAGATTGGATGTCGCTGAAGCATATCCCTCGATTGCGATGGCCGTGTCGAACTGGGTGGGAACCGCCCTCTACGCCTCTCGTTGAAATCCCTCCCATCGTCTTCGGCCTTGCGTTTTCGGCGATTTCTGCTCGTCGCAGGATCTGGACGAAACTTGACCTTGTAAAGATTGCCGTCGTCCCAACTGCCAGTGGAATCCAAGTGTTTGTTGATGATCGACAATACTTCTTCAGACGACCGAAGTTTCTTCAACGCATCTTGGACACTCTTATCTTGGTCCCGTTTATATTTTATCCTCGATTGCACCCGGGGTATGGTGTTGGCGAACGGTTGTACGTGGCGATACAGATTGTCGAAAAGGGAGCGTAATTCCTCGATGATGTCTCTGCAAGGCGTTTCGACAAGAAATTCCACGATCACGGGACCAAGGTCCCCTTGTCGAATGCCGTCATCATCGTCGCTTTGGTCGAAAACATTTTGCATTTCTTGTGACAGATCGATTTTCCCAACACTTCTGCACTTTACGACCATATATAGGAGCACCCAAAAGAACGAATCTAGGTCATCGGATACTTCATGCGGACTCATCGAAGGATTCCGTAAACGCGCTATGGACATGAATTGCCACGTTCCCTGAATCCAGGGTTGATTTACATTAACCGCACAGCGCGCGAACGTGATGTCGTACCGTGCGTGAATGTTGTCTTTGCTTCCCGCTCCCGTCCTTCACCACTTTCTTCGACGGGTACCACTCAATCAAGATCCCTGATCCATCTTCGGCGATCAGGATATTTCCTGCGCTCACATCTCGGTGAAGGATTCCCACCCTCTCGTACGCCCCCGTATGTGCTGTGACGATTTTCTCAATGTCGACAACAGCGATAAGTCAACAGTGCCCACGTACCAGTGATAGCATCTCGAATTACTTTGCACAGCTCCCGGGTTGAATTGAACGTGTACAATGGGCTCCCCAGTGTTTCCAACACAAGTCGGTAGTGTACGTAGGGATCAACACGGGGATGACCAGGACACCAATCGTATCCCTTCACGAACTGTTGAGACATTGTCCTCTGAACAGCGGGACAATCAGTACGTCCACATTCCGGCAACAAAGGGACATCACCCCCGAGTCCCAATTTCGCAATGTTGGATACCTGCGCGTCGTGTAGCTCACGATACACGTCGCCCTCCTTTTGGATCCCATCACAATCGGTGCGCCAGAAGTCCTTCAAATACACCAGATTTGTAGTTTCGGGATCGTAAGCGATATATCCGAAAGTGGAACGACCGAAAAGCGCCTCGCTATCCCAAACGGCACTTGGTGCGATGAAATACTTGATCTGACCATTGAGAGTGTGATCGTCGCGAACGAGGAACTTGTGAAGATCTGCCTTTGCAACGTTCTCCAAGCCTTGGTAAGTCCTCAACTTAGACAATGCTGCCTCGGCCTCGTCATCTGCGACGGAGGTGACGGTGGTGTCGTAACCACGCTTCTCAGAAAGGAAGTTGAGCCTCCATAAGAATTCGAAGAATGTGTCAGGTTGGGTGGACCAATTGAACGGCTCAGTGTATATGACGCCGCTGCGATCCCAGCGAAGTAGGCGACCAGTATTACCAAAGAGGACCACCGAGAAAGAGAATATGCGAAACGGAGAGCGGTGAATGGCAGAAGTGTAGGCGATCAACTGACCGCTGACTTGACAAGCACCTTCTGTCCATCGTATGTGGCCTTTGAGGTCTTGATTTGCTGTCTCCATCTGCTCCAGATCACGAAATACGTCGCTCCCCTTCTTCTTGTTTTCGATCCACAGGTCGATTGCCCTCCACTCCGGCGGCGGATTGGAGGGGCAAGTCCATTGGCCGTTGCGGTCAGTACCAGAATAGATGGCGATGTCGGGTTTATAGTAAGGTTTGCCGATATACAATGAATAGTATTGATGAACTTCAGGTTCGGACATATCCCGGTATCCTCGATTAATTGAATCTATAAGAAACGCAAGTAAGCAAGGGAAGAGGGCATCTACAAGTGTAGCGATACTCGCAAATTCGTTCGGGTTCTGGGACGCGGCCGAGTGGGCGAAGGTAATTGCGGCGGTTGGTCGTGTATTTGGTGCCTGAGGCACGAAATTTGAGAAGAACAATTCTACGGGCATGGGCCCGACGAATCTCTCGCGTGCGTCGACGGCCATGCTTTTGTAGCGTGACGATGTCTTGGTCTTCGCAGGTGTGGACGAATGGACCTAGAGTTACTGAGAGGAGTGGTGTCGGATTGTGTGATTGGAGATGGGTAGAATTGTGGGCGTGTTAACGTTGAGACTTGGGGCGTTGATTACAGTAAATGGAGGAATCACTCACGATTTCGTCTAAAATATTTGCTAAATAAGCGATTAATCACAGCCTGACACAATCTGACAGCAGTGTAGAGACGCTAATTAGTGTGTCCGTGTGGACGACATGATCATCAATGGATGCATGCCAGTAACCTGCGTTTCGCGTTAGCGTGAGCGTAAACTCGTGCTCAAACTCGAATATAGGAAGACCCAACACTGGCATCCACTAGTCACGGCTAGTGCTCCTAGTGACCATTTGTTTTCCTGATGGAGCCCAGGTGCAGCGGTCGATGCTGTAAGGCCAGCGTTCCGGTTGAGCCTGAAACCATTCATTTTCATTTCATGTATTCGATTGCCTCGGCCACGCGTCCATTCTCGGTGTTCCTTTATCTCTACCCTACCTATGCACCTTTCCTTTTCCTCTTTTAAGTACAGCCCTCCTTTGTATTTAAACGGGATTTCTACTTTGTGCTAAGACATGAAATAAAAGACATCGCTTTTCCCCCTTTAACTCAGTGTGAATATCCCAGAAGCCAGGCCCAAACGCGGGCACTCGAAGGACAATCCCACTCTCTCTTCCCCCTTCCTTGGAGGTAGATCCTCTCCGCCTTCGAACTCACCTAGGACCCTCACGTCCTTACAATGCACGTTGATCTGAGGTATTCTCTCTGCTGCGAGTCAGTCCAGCCCAGAGCGTCATTTTCGTTATCTGAGAGATAAGACGGCTCCGGATAGAGCAGTCCGGTGATTCGGGACACTTTCACAGTACTTTCACCTCCAAGTTCTTGACAAGCACAAATGGAACCATTTTTCTCGCTTGTCCTTCGCCAACCAATTTTGCCATGGTGGATGTAGAGAATGTAATGGCCCAACATGGAATTCTGACGAGAAAGCATCAAGATAACGAGTAGCAGAATCAGAATTTTCTCGCTGCCGCGACTTTCGGCTGACCTCGGTGTGCATGCTACAGGTGGTCACTGTTGAGAAGGGGAAGGAGATGCAGTTCAATGAGATATTTTTTATGTGGCTGTCTGCAAATACGAACATTCTGTCGTGCGTGCCAGTGGTCCCATTCTTTTCACTAGCTTGTTGCGGTGGTTGAGCTCGCTTCGTTTCTGTCTCAGATTTTCCTCGGGGACGTTGGGACCTGTAGCCTGAGCATTCGGACTTGGTCTCCGAGATTCGTGCCTGGTCATCCTATTCTTTAACCTGCTCTTCCCCATCCCCCCTGCATACTTGTGAGTATGGCTACACGACCCGCTTTGTCGTGGTGACGGTGCACCTCTACTTCCGCAAGGGAGACCTTGCGCTACACGACCTCCATTCCTGGAACGTGCTGTCGAAGCTCCCGCTAAGCGCAGCTGCTCTGACTGCATCTGCGCTGAGCTTTGCGCTCGTCATTTTGTCGATGGATCAGGTCTGGTACGAGGGCCCGATTGCACGCACGACTGGGGATATCGACATCGAGATGGCGATGGCGGTCACGGCGTTGTGGTACGTCCCTCTGCGTCATCTCGAAAAGCGTTGGAAGGGCGTTTGAATGGTGGGAAAGGTGGATTAAGGGTTTTGTTTTGTTCCAGAAAGTTCAGAGTAAAAAGGGGACGGGCAATCCACCACGCGAACTCGGGAGTTGTCATTGTGCTATAATAACTAAGCTTGCGGCAATCCTGATTCCCTCGTATTACACCATCGTAGCAAGGGGCAGGTAACTGCCCTGCTTCACGCTTTTGGGAATGTCGACGAATGAATATTTGCCGACTATGTATGATCACACGGCGGCGCATTAGCCTGAGTATCTCCAGTGTATGGTAAACTTAATGAAGTCTGGACGAGATCGACCGAATCAGAAGTGTGACAGTAAGTGATATGACGGATTATAGGATAATGTGAGCGACATGATAGTAAGTCTGATCTGATCCTAAGAAAAACATGTGTTCCGTATTCCGCAACAAGTACACTCTGGCCGGATTTGTGTGGGTTGCCCTCGAACCGCATCAGAGGGGCGGGTCTGGAGACACAGTTGTCCTACTGGTTCTCACTGGGTCGTGTTCTGCTACTACCAGATCCGAATGAAGATCGATGTCGCTGAAGCCTGAGTATATCCCTCGATTGCGATGGCTGTGTCGAACTGGGTGGGAATCGCCCTCTACGTCTCTCGTTGAAATCTTTCCCACCGTCATCTTCGGCCTTGCGTTTTCGGCGTTTTCTGCTCGTCGCAGGATCCGGACGAAACTTGACCTTGTAAAGACTGCCGTCGTTTACGTCCCAGCTGGAATCCAAGCTTGGATCCGAGTGTTTTTTGATGATCCTCAATACTTCATCAGAAGACCGAAGTTTCTTCTGCGCGTCTTGCACTCTCTCATCTCGGTCCTGTTTAGATTTGATCCTCGATTTCACTGAGGGTGCGGTGTCGGCGCGCGGGTCCATGTGGCGATACAGATTGTTGAAGAGGGCACGTAAATCCTCGATGATGTCTTTGCAAGGTGTTTCGACAAGATCTTCAATCATCGCGGGACTGAGCTCTGCTTGTCGTAGACAGTGGAGTTTTCCCCTCCCCCCCCTGATGGTGCCGTCATCCTCCATGTCGTCGCTTTGGTCGAAAACGTTTTGCATTTCTTGTGACAGATCGATTTTCCCAACACTTCTGCACTTTGCGACCAGATATAGGAGCACCCAAAAGAATGACTCAAGATCGTCGGATACTTCATGCGGCCTGGTCGAAGGATCCCGTAAACGCGCGATGGATATGAATTGCCACGTTCCCTGAATCCAGTGTTGACTTACATTAACTGCAAAGCGCGTCAAATGTGATGTCGTACCGTGCGCGAATGTTGTCTTTGCGTCCCGCTCCCGTCCTTCACCACTTTCTTCGACAAGTCCCAGTCAATCAAGATTCCCGATCTCTCTTCGGTGATCAGGATATTTCCTGCGCTCACATCTCGGTGAAGGATTCCCACCCTCTCGTACGCCCCCGTATGTGCTGTGGCGAATTTCTCAATATCGACAAAACAACCATAAGTCAACAGTGCCCACGTACCAGTGATAGCATCTCGAATTACTTCGCACAGCTCCCGAGTCGATTTGAACGTGTGCAGCGGCTCCCCCAGTGTTTCCAACACAAGTCGGTAGTGTACGTAGGGATCAACACGGGGCTGACCAGGACACCAATCGTATCCCTTCACGAACTGTTGAGACATTGTCCTCTGAACAGCGGGACAATCAGTACGTCCACATTCCGGCAACAAAGGGACATCACCCCCGAGTCCCAATTTCGCAATGTTGGATACCTGCGCGTCGTGTAGCTCACGATACACGTCGCCCTCCTTTTGGATCCCATCACAATCGGTGCGCCAGAAGTCCTTCAAATACACCAGATTTGTAGTTTCGGGATCGTAAGCGATATATCCGAAAGTGGAACGACCGAAAAGCGCCTCGCTATCCCAAACGGCACTTGGTGCGATGAAATACTTGATCTGACCATTGAGAGTGTGATCGTCGCGAACGAGGAACTTGTGAAGATCTGCCTTTGCAACGTTCTCCAAGCCTTGGTAAGTCCTCAACTTAGACAATGCTGCCTCGGCCTCGTCATCTGCGACGGAGGTGACGGTGGTGTCGTAACCTCGTTTCACGTCAGAAAGGAAGTTGAGCCTCCATAAGAATTCGAAGAGTGTGTCGGGTTGGGTGGACCAGTTGAACGGCTCGGTGTATATGACGCCGCTGCGATCCCAGCGAAGCAGGCGACCAGTATTACCAAAGAGGACCACCGAGAAAGAGAATACGCGAAACTGACAACGATGAATGGCAGAGGTGTAGGCGATCAACTGGCCGCTAACTCGATAAGCGCCCTTTGTCCATCGTATGTGGCTCTTTAGGTCTGATTTTGCTCTCACCTCTCTCCCCATCTCCTCCAGATTACGAAATACATCGTCCTTCTCGTTCTTATTCTCGATCCACAGGTCGACCGCCGTCCAGTTTAGTGACCGCTGACTCCCGGACTGAGTCCCCGGATCGTCGCGGTCAGTACCAGAATAGATGGCGATGTCGGGTTTCAAGTTTGCCGATATACAATGAGTAGTATTGATGAACTTCAGGTTCGGACAAATCCCGGCATCCTCGATTAATTGAATCTGTAAGAAACGCAGGTAAGCAGGGGAAGGATACAAGGGTGGCGATACTCGCAAATTCGTTCTCGTTCTGGGACACTGTCTTGTGGGCGAATGTAATTGCTGCTGTTGGTCGTGTATTCGGTGCCTTAGATACGAATTCTGACAAGAAAGATTCCACGGGCATGGGCCCAACGAATTTCTCGCATGCGTCGAAAGCCATGTTTTTGTATCGTGACGAGGCCCTGGACTTTGCAGGTGTGAATGAATGGGGACCGGCGTTACTGACTTCCTTCCTTAGAGGCGTGTTGGAAGGTGTGCTTCCTGGAGGATGGTGATTGGAGTTGGGTGGAGTTGTGGGCATGATGTTGAGACCTGGGGGGTAGATTGAGTGTAGTAATCACTCACGATTTCGAGGTATAAATTGCAGCCTGACACAATGACAGCAGCGTGAGGACCCTAGTTATGTGTCCGTGTGGACGACACGATTATCGATAGACGCATGAACCTGAGTTTCAAGTTACGCTCAGACACTGGCAACCGCAACCGCGGGCGCTGCCACAATTAAGAAGCGAGACGCGACTTATCACGTGCCCGCGAAGTCTGGTTGCGTGGGCTCGGTGGTGTGTTCACTTGTACCACCATAGCAAGGGACTCGGGTGGCTTGCTTCCTGTTGTTGGGAATGGGTCGCGGTGAGTGAATATTTGCGACGACGTATCAGCCTGAGTATCAGTGTATGGCAAGCCTACTGTGGACAAGATCGATCAAGTGATATGACCGATTATCATTATAGGGCGAGACCTTGGGCGAGACGAGACGGTGAGCGTCAAGCGATGTCAATACTCTATCTATACTAATCTTTATTTTTGAATAGTATCTATGATTGTCCTGTGGTTCTTACGGACTTTGGATACTCTTTGTATGCTTGGGGAAGTTTTTTGGTACTGCGTGCTTCTCTTTCTCGACGGCCGACCACTCTTTCACTAATGCAACCTCGAGTTGACTCGAGCTCCAGATCGCACATTCAAATTATCACGTGTCATCACATGACGATCCGGTTGGTTGCTCCTTTCTGCTTGCTCTTTGTTACCACTGCGTGCAAAGCAGAGTTTTCCAACCAATAAAACCCTTAGAAAACCCTAAAAAAACCCTTGATAAGTGGTTATGTTTAACACTCCATAGGGTTTTCTATGGGTTTTATTGGTCTGAAAACCCTGCTTTGCACACAGTGTACCGGATGATTGTACTGTACTGAACTCCTAAGAATAGAATACCTCAGGGTGCTGTTTTTATCTATCAGTGAACTCTTGCCCTGCAAGCAACAGGCCCAATGTCGTGGCCCGGGTTTTCAATCTTAAATTTGCTGCATAGTTAGACCCTTGGTTAGACAACATCACGAAACGTAGGCTGAAGCTTACATCCGAGTCGCGGAATATCAAAAACACAGCCTACCATTACCTCATTCATCTCATCGCTTTCTTCCATCCATTCGCATGCCTTTCCACCCGCGTGTTGATGCCTTCAGCCTGCCTCATATTGACTGAATTTCTTGATGACATCTCTGCTCTTCGAGTTGGTCAAAAATCACAGGTTCATGCCGGTGGACCTTGTAGTTTGGCGTATCACTCACCCTGCATGAAGGTGCAAAGGTTTACTCTAAAGGATTTCCGAGGCTGTATCAACCGAAACTGGATATTTCGGGCAATTCATATGTAAAGACCGAGAGGCGGGACACAAGAGAGTGTTTCCGTGTGCGGAACGCAATGCTAGACAACCGCGAGGTAGTGTCTTCTCTCCCCATCTGTAAATGCAATTAGGCATTCAGAGCTGTTCAGAGCTGTTTGGAGTGTCCTTGAACGGCTCCAAACAGCTCTGAACACCTACTGCAGTTACAGATGCCCTACCTATGAATGCATTACAGAACCCACATCAACATCGAATGCACGACAGGGTTTAACACCATCAAGTTTTTAGGTTCTGAGCTCCCTCGCCCGGAGATAGTGGGAATTGGGGATAGGATGTGATGATTGTCCGTAGGTTATCTACTCAGGTATATGTATACATCGTGTTTATACATTCCAAATCGCGATCGCAAACACGGAGTCTAACACTCCCCCTCAGCACAAACTGCAGTCCCATGTGTATTTAACGGGAAGTGCAGTTCAGTGCTGAAACGAGATGCATGTAGGGGTTGTCACCTGTTGGGTTTGGTGCGGTTATGAGCCTGGGCCTCAGGTTGCGTGGGCCCGTGGGGCCGCGAGCACGAGCTGTGGACCAGAGTCGGATGACGAGGCGGGGCATGCGAGCCACGAGTCGGCCTCGGACTCCCAGCGACCTGTGCTGCGGCCCAGACCGAGTGGAGGTTCATGTTGCGCCCATCGAAGGACACTTTGACGCTGTTGACGCCACGATCGCGTCCTGTGAGATGCAGTGGCTGGTGCATGTCACCAACAAAATGGATGAGGAACTTGAGCACTTCAGAAGCCCGCTTGTCGGCGAAGGTACCACGGGTGGATGCCGACATGCTCGCAGCAAAGTCGGCCAGGATCGAAGTGACGTTTTGGATAGCGTCGAGGACGTTACCGCGCAGTTTTCCATCCCAACCATCCGTGCCTGGGAAGAGACAGTTGTCAGGCGGGTGGTTGCCAACAGTGCCGACGTAGTGCAGCGGCGCGGACCACCGCATGTGATTGCGGCGTGGGAAGGATGGTATCGCAGGAAAGGTGGGGAAAGGTGGGGAACAGAAAGGTGTAGGTATCACAGGAAAGGTAGGGAACAGAAAGGTGTGGGTATCACAGAAAAAGTGGGGAACAGAAAGGTGTACAGTGGTAACAGCGCAGGAAAGGAAACACAACTCCAGCGGAAAGGAAACACAACTCCCCCTCAGCGCGAACTGTGGCCCAGTGTATAGCTGGGGCAGGAAAGTTGGCGATGAAGGAACAAGAAATGGTAAAGGAGGCAGCGGTGCAGGAAGTGTGAGGGGTGTCGTGGTGTGTAGGGTGGCATGTAGGGGTGGCGGTTGGGTGCTTTGACTCATGATGCACAGTTAGTGCTGCTCCAGGACACATATAGAGGGTGACATAGCGACACGCAGGGCGGCGCTAGCAGTGGAGCAGACAAACTGTGGTGGCGGCGGACTGGCGGCGGCATGTGGCAGGTGAGGTGACAAGTGCAGTTGTCAATGGTGGTGCTGGACCGTGATGGGTTCCCCAGGCATGTGCAAAGGAGACTTGGGCGGAGACGTGTGGGATCAAATGGCTGAGGTGTTGTGCACAACTGCAGCGCGAGCAGGTTGTCTTTGGACAGAGTTGAAGTTGGTGATGCAAGAAGACTCTGGCTGGAATGATTGACGACAGCCTCGACAGGGTTTGACGACGAAAAAAAAATTGATTTGATTCTGCGATTCTGAAGATTCTGAAGATGGCACAAAGGCACGAAAATAGACAACTTGATGGACGAAGCGATTCTGACTGGAATGACGATCTGATTCTGCGATTCTGAAGACTCTGAAGACGGCACAAAGGCACGAAAATAGACAACTTGATGGATGGAACAATTCTGATTGGAGTGACAATATGATTCTGACTGATTCTGATGAGACACGAGACAGATACAGTGATGAAGGGTGCTCAGAGGCATGAGGTTATATGGCAGAAGGGAGCGTAAGACAATGTGCCAGCAGCGGCAGGGCCCATAACCTTTTAGGTTCTGAGCTCCCTCGCCCGGAGATAGTGGGAATTGGGGATAGGATGTGATAATTGTCCGTAGGTTATCTACTCGGGTATATGTATACATCGTGTTTATACATTCCAAATCGCGATCGCAAACACGGAGTCTAACACAAGTACATGTATAAAGTGAGCATCCCAAGGAGCATCCGCTGCGTTCACATGGAGACACCTGATCTTTATTTTCGGTATGTTTACAAAGCCTTTGAAGGGCCTGACCCTGCAACGATCTCTGTGTGCCAAAATGGCGCAAGTGGTCACTTGCGTGACGAGGTCAAATTTGACCGTTGGTGCGGCCGAGGTGTTTGTACAAACGATGGGACTGCCTACACACCAAGTATGCTAAATGTGCTTGTCGAAGCACATTGTTGCTAATATGCAATCATAGGAGTATCCCCCCGTTGAACAACTCCAAGTGCACCTCGAAAACGAGCAAATCGTGTTTCCGGCAAACGGGGTACGCTCTGCTGATGGGGAACTCGCACTGACACTGCAGTCGCGACCACCGAGAAAACATATCTGGGAACGACCACTAGGGATGGTATGATAGAGCACACGACACGCAGTTGACGGCATTCTTCATGGCTAACAAATATACCCCCATGCCCGGGATTTGTATTATACAGATTTCCCGAATAAGTTCACATAGGACGCCTTCATTCAGGGATAGTTGCCGCGGGAGAAGAAAAATACATTTACAGCCGTTTGGTTTTCATTCCTCCCAGTGCCTGGGAGAAGTTCTATGCTCGCTTGGTTCTGTCGGTCGCTAGAATTTTACAGTCATTCGATGACTTGCGAACTTGTGCTGGCGTGCTTTATCCTTCTATCCGAGAAGCTTGCCTAGCGCGGGGGTTACTCGATGATGACGGCGAGTGCTGAAGGGAGTTCGAACTCCAACGAATTCACCCCGACCCTCTCTGGCGGCGAGCTCAAGTTGACGGAGATATCCATGAAATGTGTCGCCTACTTCTTTCTTGACCATCTCAAAACTCACGTCCATGCAGTCGAAGCCTGTAACAGTGGAAACTAAGGACCCAATCGCTGCGTATAATTCCAGCCATGGTTGTGCTTGCCGGCATTTGCGCCCTGTCGACAAGGGACGTGATTCCTTCGTCATAAACTCATGTCAACTCTTTGCCGAAGATATACAAAACGATCAGACTGCGGTGCGCGTTGTGATGGAGAGAGCCTGAGGCCCTAAGTGGTTGTGTGCAGCAAAAACTTGTTCGCTTCGTCAAACTTTGATGAATGACAGCGCCACGGGGCCTCCACGAATTGCTAATACCAAGTCTGATCTGATCCTAATCTGTAGAATAAAGTGTATTCCGCATTCCGCAACAAGTACATTCTGGCCGATGGCCCGGATTTGCGTGGGGTAGATTCTGTACCCTCGAACTGCATTACAGGGTGGGTCGGGAAAAATAAGTCGGCACAGTCATCAATATATCCTACTCATTCTCGCTAGGACGTGTTCGGCTACCACTGGCAGATCCGAATGAAGATTGGTGTCGCTGAAGCATATCCCTCGATTGCGATGGCCGTGTCGAACTGGGTGGGAACCGCCCTCTACTGCCTCTCGTTGAAATCCCTCCCATCGTCTTCGGCCTTGCGTTTTCGGCGATTTCTGCTCGTCGCAGGATCTGGACGAAACTTGACCTTGTAAAGACTGCCGTCGTCCCAACTGCCAGTGGAATCCAAGTGTTTGTTGATTATCGACAATACTTCTTCAGACGACCGAAGTTTCTTCAACGCATCTTGGACACTCTTATCTTGGTCCCGTTTATATTTTATCCTCGATTGCACCCGGGGTATGGTGTTGGCGAACGGTTGTACGTGGCGATACAGATTGTCGAAAAGGGAGCGTAATTCCTCGATGATGTCTGCAAGGCGTTTCGACAAGAAATTCCACGATCACGGGACCAAGGTCCCCTCGTCGAATGCCGTCATCACCGTTGCTTTGATCGAAAACACTTTGCATATTTTGTGACAGATTGATTTTCCCAACACTTTTGCACTTTACGACCAGATATAAGAGTACCAAAAAGAACGACTCTAGGTCGTCGGATACTTCATGCAGCCTGGTCGAAGAATCCTGTAAACGCGCTATGGACATGAATTGCCACGTTCCCTGAATCCAGTGTTGATTTACATTAATTGCAAAGCGCGTGAACGTGATGTCGTACCGTGCGTGAATGTTGTCTTTGCTTCCCGCTCCCGTCCTTCACCACCTTCTTCGACAGGTCCCAGTCAATCAAGATCCCTGATCCATCTTCGGTGATCAGGATATTTCCTGCGCTCACATCTCGGTGAAGGATCTTGACCCGCTCGTACGCCTCTGTATGTGGTATGGCGAATTTCTCAACCACCATAAGTTAACAGTGCCCACGTACCGGTGATGGCATCTCGAATTACTTTGCACAGCTCACGGGTTGATTTGAACGTGTACAACGGGCTCCCCAGTGTTTCCAACACAAGTCGGTAGTGCACGTAGGGATCAATTCGGGGCCGACCTAGACACCAGTCGTATCCTTTCACGAACTCCTGAGTCGTCGTCCTCTGAACAGCGGGAGAATCTGTGCGTCCACATTCCGGCAACAAGGAACATCACCCCCGAGTCCCAATTTCGCAATGTTGGATACCTGCACGTCGTGTAGCTCACGATACACGTCGCCCTCCTTTGGATCCCATCGCGTTCAGTCCGCCAGAAGTCCTTCAATACACCAGATTTGTAGTTTCGGGATCGTAAGGAACGTATCTGAAAGTGGAACGACCGAAAAGCGACTCGCTATCCCACACGGCACTTGGTGCGATGAAATACTTGATCTGACCATTGAGAGTGTGATCATCGCGAACGAGGAACTTGTGAAGATCCGCCTTTGCAACGTTCTCCAAGCCCTCGTAAGTCCTCAACTTAGACAATGCTGCCTCGGCCTCGTCATCTGCGACGGAGGTGACGGTGGTGTCGTAACCGCGCTTCACGTCAGAAAGGAAGTTGAGCCTCCATAAGAATTCGAAAAGGATGTCGGATTGGGTGGACCAGGTGAACGGCTCGGTGTATATGATGCCTCTGCAATCCCAGCGAAGCAGGCGACCAGTGATACCAAAGAGGACCACCGAGAAAGAGAATATGCGAAACGGAGAGCGGTGAATGGCAGAAGTGTAGGCGATCAACTGGCCGCTGACTTGACAAGCACCTTCTGTCCATCGTATGTGGCCTTTGAGGTCTTGATTTGCTGTCTCCATCTGCTCCAGATCACGAAATACGTCGCTCCCCTTCTTCTTGTTTTCGATCCACAGGTCGACTGCCCTCCACTCCGGCGGGGGCAGATTGGAGGGGCAAGTCCACTGGCCGTTGCGGTCAGTACCAGAATAGACGGCGATGTCGGGTTTCAGGTTTGCCGATATACAATGAGTAGTATTGATGAACTTCAGGTTCGGACAAATCCCGGCATCCTCGATTAATTGAATCTGTAAGAAACACAAATAAGCATGGGAAGCATCAGGAAAACCCCTGTTTCACTTTTTGATACTTTTTGATACTTTTACAAAAAAAAGTAAAAAAAGTAAAAAAAAGAAATCCCTCTTACTTTTTTTTGTACTTTCCAAACCTGTAAAAAAAGTAGATGGCCCAAATGGCCTTTTACAAGTATATATACATTCAGGAAAGGACGTTCATATGTAAAAGTACGTTTGGAAAGTACATGATATACAGGAAAGTCCAAGCAGCAGGAAAAGTACCATTCTCAACCACTGCGATCGACATGGGTCACCTGTGTGTCGAGTCACCATTGTCCTTGCCTTGTGCTTGCAGCCTTGCCCCATCGCCACTGCTGTCACTGTGGCTGTTGTGGCTGCCTCGTGCTCGCCCCATTGCCATTGCCATTGCCATTGCCATTGCCAAGTCGTAATTATCCATTGTGCTCGCCCTGTGCCTGTCGTAGTCATCGTTGTCATCACCGTTGTAATCGCCTCATCATAGTCATCGCTGTCGCAGTCTTGTCAGGGGTACGTCTATAGCGACGTGTCAATGAGATTGCTGACAACGCTGACGCCAAGCACTTGTTTGAGCAGCAGCTGGACCTTCTCCTTGTCCTCATCGAGCCTGTGCTTCTCCTCGATCCGGTGCATCTCCTGTCACTCATAGGGACTCCCGAGGGCGTGCAAGCTGCTAATGGCTGTGTCCAGCGCGTGACGGAGGTCTTCCTCGCACGCATCGCTGCTGCTCAAGGGTGATCCATCGCGGGACGACGACGAGGTGCACGTGAGCTTGCCACGATTTCTGCTTTCCGTTGTGTACGCTTTGACTTGCCTCGCCACTTACTGTACGATATGTGATTTCCGTGGACTTCTTATTCATCACACGCCCAACCATTTCGTTCTGTTCCACTTGCGCCTGACTCTTTTCGACCAGTGGTTTGCGCCATCGAAAACCACTATACCTTTCCGAGTTGATCTGACTCATGTGCAGACCTGCGTGTCTTCGTAACTCTTGTCATAAGGTATCCCTTTGTACTCTATTTAGCGCATGGTGTCAGTCTGGTGTCATGTGTTTGGCTTAGCCAAACACCCTGTATTAGTATATAAATCATGCCCTACCTAGCTTGTACAGTAGACTTGACTTCTTGTGTAATACCACATTGTCTTTGCCTCACGAACTGACTTTGACTCGCCATTGTGCTTGAGTCCCCATTTTTGCTCACCTCTTCGCTTGAGCCTTGAATCCCCGCTATTATCCTTGTGTCCCTGGGAGACCAAGTGATACTTGTTCATCACCGAACTGAGTCCTAAACCGACTCACGCTTATCCGATCCTGTTGACTTGCTGAAGTACACGTCGTACTTAACGCCCCTGCAGTGGCGTTACAGAGCTGCTCAACGAGCAACGACGAGCGCGAAGCGTGGCAGCGCGCTGCCATTTCGGCAAAGGTGGAGCGGATGTTCATCATGTCGGACGACTCAATGAGGGAGTTGTTGTGGTGGACGGTGTGCAATGCGATGGAATGGAGCTTGCCTGAGTGGGAAGGCATGGCGAGCAACACGAGGGTGGTGTCTGTCTTGCGTTTGAGTGCATGGAAGTAGTTCAAGCCCAGTAACGGGGTCAGACATGCCTAAATGATCACGGAGCGAGAAGCGACTTACAGCACAAATGTTACGTCTACCACGGACGTTTGCCTGACTTAGGCTTCCTGCTTGGTGGCGATCCGTACATGTCGATAGTTGTGGTTGGCGAAGGTACTTGCGTAGAAGGCTGGATGGGGTTGAAGGCTTTCATCCCGTCCGAAGTATGCGTGGAGGTCTTCGAGTTGCGGTACTCCTGTTGGGATACGATCTATGTACTGGGCGTTGGCCCAAGTGGCGCTATCGATGATGTAGAAGGTGTGGTAAGGGGACGCTACTCGATCGTTACGATAAAGGAAGACTTGATATGCGGCGACGTCAACAGGGAATTCCACTGATCCACGAAGGGGCAGTCAAAGGATAAGTCACGGGGATCCCTGGTCTAAGGGGATATGCCGGACACTCACTTAAGAGGGGGAGAGCCTCTTAGTAAAGACGAGTAGATGGTGGTGGTATTGGAAGAAGACCAAGATGCCGTTCTTGGTCTTCGCACTACTCTACTTATACAGTTACGCGCGGGCTTTGAAGCGCCGCTTGAATACTAACTAGCCAATAGCGTAAGTACCTGTGAACCCTAGTACAGCTATCCTAGTTATGAGTCACTACGAGTCATCCGAGATCCGATCCGTTATCGTACAATCACATGTGCCGGAGCTTACCCGGCTGACTGATCCTACAAGTCCATGACGATATTCTGCTGACGGCGATGTCATAGTCGACGCGTCAGTGTCCACTTCCCGGCCCGAGGCGCCGATCAATCCGAACCGTAACATCACCCCCTTCTTATGGTCGAGCCCCAGCTCGACCCCGCTGTGCCGCCGCCTCTCTCTGCGCTGCAACCTGTTGCCCTGCTTCTAGCCCGGGGCGATAGGAATCCCGCTCCGCCTCGATACGCGTGATCGCGTTGGCTCGTTGAAGGCGAAGCACACATTCGCGTCTCACCCTGGCGACCTTGTCCAGCTCCTCCGTCAGTCGTGCCAACTCCGACTCCTTCGCTTCCACCCCTGCCTGGGCGCAGCGATAGCGGTGGACCTCTGCTGTCAACGTGAGGTCCTTCATGCCCGTGAGGGCGCGGTCTACTGACTCCCGCATGATGCTGCGCTGATCTAGGAAGATCAGGTCGTCGTCGCAGTATGCGGTGTCTCGGGGGTAGTTGTAGTTGGGAGCGGCGTGCACCGGCTTGCCGTACTGCTGGTCGCTGCCTCTCCTGTAGGCGAGGACGAAGGGGTCCGCCGTGAGGATGAGCTGCATATACCGAGCTGGGTGCAGCCGGTCCTGAGCATCGCGGATCTGGAAAGGGATATAGTGTACTCCCCTGTTGAATTGGAACCCGAGGGGTGGAGGAGTCTCCACTTGGCGTCGGGAAACCGGACTGTGTTCTTCCGCACGATAGATGCGGACCTTGGGTCGAGGATCTTTCGGCATACGGATGGGCTCCCCGTCTGTGGTGCATAGCGGAGGGGTTTCGTTGTGCGTGGTGGTGAGGTGGTTGCCGTAGACGAGGTGTTGGTGTAGAGGGCAATGTTCCTCTGATAGGTACCGGTCGAAGTCCCGGTCCTCTTGAACTTGAGTTTCGTCCGTATCGGGTTCCGCGGACGTTGACATGTGGGTCGGCGAAGGATCTCTTGAACCAACTCTTGTAGTGGTTGGTGAAGGAAGGAGGGATGGTAAGGGGGTAGGTGGACGACTGTCTCCGTTGTGAATGGACTGGGGAAGCGACAGGGGTGATGATGGCGCGTTCTGAACGATGAGGGTAGGTTGTACTGAGATCGGGAGTAGGTCGTCGAGGACATAGTGTACTTGGACTGGGGATGAGGACATGAGTATGTGGGAGAGTGGGTGAAGGAGATGGGGACGTCTCTTGGGATTTCCCTGCGCTTATATGTACTTCTCTGGCGGGGTTTGAGCGTTTGAATTCCCTGAACTGCCTCGTCAGCGAATACGTCATCCTTGAAGACCCACTGGTTGTCCGAGTCCGGGTATCCACGCCATTTGACCAAATATTGCAATTTCCTTGTCCTGCCGAATCGCCGGGAGTCCAGAATCTTCTCGACCTCGTATTCTTCTTCTCCATCGACTAGATCCGGTGGTGGGCGCTGGTAGTTTGGCCCATGTGTGGGAGTTTCTTTGTACGGAGTAAGGAGGTCCGTGTGAAACACTGGGTGAATGCTCCACTGCGTGGGAAGTTCTAGGCGGTAATTGACTGCGGACATCACCTGGATGATCTGGAAGGGCCCGTGTCTTCGGGGCGCAAGTTTTGCCGTTGGCTGGTTGGTACGTAGGTGGCGCCCTTCGAGCCATACGAGGTCCCCGATTTGGTATTTTGGGGTGTCCTTGTGTTTGATCCATCCCTGCTGCGCTTTGATCATCAGTTCCTGGGCGCGTGTTCTAGCCTCTTTGAATTGCTGCGCCCGCAGTGCTACTTGCGGAATAGGGGATGGTCGATCGATCCAATCAGCGCGTGGGTTATACCCCATGAGGACGTTGAACGGAGATTCCTTGGTCGATTCGTTGGGCCAGTTGTTATGCGTGAATTCCGCCATTGGTAGATATTGCGTCCAGTCGTCTTGTCGTTCATTGACCCAGAACCTTAGGTATTGTTCTAGCCATTGGTTGGTTCGTTCCGATTGGCCGTCGGTTCTGGGGTGATACGCGGTGGAGATGTTCTGTTCTATTCCGAGTATTCGGCATAGTTCGCGGATGAACTTTGATGCGAATCTGGGGTCCCGATCGCTGATGATGCGCGCTGGCAGTCCGAATCTGGGAAAAACATGTGTCACATACAGGGCCGCAGTTCCTTCTGCGCTTATTTCCTCCAGGCACGGGATGAATACTGCTGCTTTAGAACAGTCGTGGTCTGTCACTGTCAGTATGGAGTCGCAGCCGTTCGATTGGGGTAATTTGGTGATGAAATCTAGGGCTATGACTTCGAACGGGGTTGCTTCTGGTTTCGGGAATATTGGTTGTAGGGGTGCGCGTGTTGGTCTGTTGTTGACTTTGATTCGTTGACAGTCAGCGCATCCTTTAACGTAATCCTGTGTTTCCTGCCGGAGTCCTGGCCACCAATAGTATCTCTCGATCAGTTTGATGGTTCGGTTGATTCCCGGGTGTCCGTATGCGAGCGTGTCGTGGTGGGCCTGTATAATACGCTTTCGTTCGTGAGCGTCGCCTGTGACTACCCTTCGCCCTTCTTTGTACCAGGTGCCTTCGATGCGTTTGAGTCTGTGCGGGTCTATCCACTTCGTGATAATGTCGTTGTCCTGGGTGTATACTGGGTATGTGGGCTGCATTTCCTCCACAGGGATTGTTGTGCTCATGCGTGTTGGGTTGTCCGTTGTGTCGATTGTTGCAGCTCTGACGAATATGTGGTCCGGGAGTACTGTGACTTGCTCGTTGTCGTGCTCTCCTTGGTCGTAGTCGGGTCTCCTTGATAGGGCGTCCGCTCTCCCATTTGCCGTTCCCTTGATGTGGTGAATCTCTATGTCGTATTCGGAGAGTTCTAGCACTTCCCTTGCTACCCGTCTACTAATCTTTTGTGGAGATCTCCAGTATTGCAGGTTCCTGTGGTCGGAGAATACTTTGATCTTGTGGGGTGATCCGGCGAGGTATGGTCTCCAGTTCCTCAGTGCTTTGACAATGGCTAACAGTTCCAGGTCGTAGATGTCGTAGTTCCTTTCTGCTGCGTTGAGGGTGTTGGAGTAGTAGGCGATTGGGTGTCGTTTGTTGTCTTTATCGCGTTGGAGCAGTACTGCTCCTACCGCGTATCCCGAGGCGTCGACTTCTAGTTCGAAAGGTTTGTCCAATTCCGGGTGTTTGAGTACCGGTTCTTCCGTTACGAGGGTCTTGAGTTTGTCGAATGCTGTCTGTTGCTCTGTTCCCCATATCCATTCCGCGTCTTTGCGTGTGAGTTTGTTGAGCGGTCGTGCGTGTGTGGCAAAACCTCGGATGAAAGCGCGGTAGAAGTTGCAGAAACCTAGGAATGATCGTACCTGTTTGACGTTTTTGGGGACCGGCCATTCGCGGATTCCGGAGATTTTGACAGGGTCCATGCGAATCACCCCCTTCTTAATGATTACCCCCAGGTAATCGAGGGTGTCGGAGTGGAATGTGCATTTGTCCAGTTTGAGGTAGAGGTCGTTTTGTTCCAGCAGGTCTAGAATGTCGTGGATGGCGTCCGTATGTGCTTCCCTTGTTGTGGCCGTGGCTACTCCTATGTCGTCCATGTATACCCGAATAATAGTTCCTTTCTTCTCGTGATGTTCGATAAGGGGGGCGAAGATCCAGTTCATCATGGCTTGGAAAGTTGCCGGTGCGTTTGTCATTCCGAAGTACATTACCAAGGGTTCGAAGAATCCCCGTTTGGTCTTGAATGCCGCTTTGTGTTCGTCGCCGGGTTTGATTCTGATGTTGGTGTATCCCCACCGAACGTCGAATTTCGAGAATATCCATCCCCCGCTGAGATCTGCGATTAGCTGAGGTATGAGTGGTAGGGGGTACTGGTTGCGTATGGTCCATGTGTTGAGTTCTCTGTAGTCCTGCACCGGGCGTAGCTTTCCGTCCTTCTTTTTGACGAAGAAGAAAGGGGCTGCGTACTGTGATTTAGATGGTCTGATGTATCCTTTTGCCAGCTGTTCATTCAGGAACTCTTCCAGTGCTTTGTCCTCCGTTTGATTGAGCGGGTAGACTTTGCAGTTGATATGGTCTGGAGCGTTTGGTTTAAGGTCGATGGCGTGATCCCAGGGTCTGGACGGTGGGAATCGATGGGATTCCTCTTCGCTGAATACCTTTGCGTGCCTCCTGTATTCTTCTGGAAGTTCCTTCTTTTCCGCTGTTTCGTGTGCCGCTATTGCCAGGTCGGTTGCCGTTGTTCGCAAGTGTACCGGGATCGTCTCTTCTAGTTCTTCGAAGGCTTGCATTCGTTCGTCATCTTGCATCTTTGTGATGATGCTTCGAAGTTCTGCTTTGATTGTTGCTTGGGTCGGTGGTTTGTTGGGGTTGGTGGTTCGTATGATGATGGGGTACTGTTTCGTGTCCATAGTGGCAGTGGCCCATTGTATCCGTGGTTGGAATGTTGCTAGCCAGGGGTATCCGAGGATGACATCTTCCCCTCCCACGTTGGTAATTAGGAACTGGATGGTTTTGAGTTTTCCATCAGTTTGTATGTTTAAATCGATGTAATGGGTGATTTTTCCTCCTTTGTTGTGTGTCCCGTCGATGTTCCATATGTTGCGCGGGTTGGGTAGTTCCTTGGTTCCCAGATGCATTCTTCTGACGAAGTCTGGGTGTATGAAGTTGTGCGTGGCTCCGGAGTCCACTAATGCTTTTTTGTCGGCCATGAAGTAACTCGTGCAGATCGAAACTGGAACGTGCATAGATCGATAGTGCGTGATAAACGTCGAGTTACAATTTAGAGCCCTCACCCAGGCCGTTGGGTTCAGGCGTTCTGAAAATCCTGCCTCCCCATCATTTCTCTCATAAACATCCCCCGTTGTTCCTCCGGTAGTGCTACGACTTGAGTCAACAGGTCGCCTACTTGAGAGCTGGCAGTGCCTCTGTTGCCTTGGACTGGTTCGTCCAGATCGATGAGGGGTTCTTCCGCTATGCTCTGCGGTGCGGTGGGGACTTCTTCGATGTATGCGCTTCTTCCTCGCGCCCTTCGTGGTTGGTTGCAATCTCGTGAGAAGTGTCCCTTCTGGTTACAATTGTAACAGGTTACGTCCCTTATGTTTTGGACTCCTCGTCCTCCTCCCCTTCGTTGCATGAATCCGCCCCTTGGCAGAAATGGAGGTCTTCCTCCCGGGGTCCAGTCCCTTGGGTCTTCTGGATGGTTTCTGTTGATGTCGCCGATTTCTGCGACTCTTGCCCTGATTCTTCCAGGAGTGGTATCCATTGCGTCTGGGTGGTTGCGGTATTGCTGCCACCCTTGTTGGTTTCCTTGCCGCTGCGGAGGTTGGAACCGGAGCGGCTGGTTTGGGCGGGGTCGTTGTGCAGTTTGTGGCTGTCTTCCAAAGCCAGTTTCCCTGGCTTTTATATGCAGGTACCTCTTCTGTTGTTCGATGAGCGCGCTTTTCCATTGGGAGTAGCTGCGCGGGTTGTGGAATTGATAGGCATTTTGGTACAGTTTAAGGGGAACACCCCTAGTGAACTTGTCGAGAACAAGTGGTTCGTCCAGCCGGTAGTCAGCCTGTCGAACCAGCCTTTCGAATTTAGTGACGTAGCTGTCAATGTCCTCGTTCATCATCCTAAACCCTTTGTCGAGTTCTACTCTTGCGCGGTCCTTTTCCAGGTTGTCGCGGAACTGTCCTTTAAATGCGAGTTCTACTCCCGCCCAGAGCCATGGGTCATTTCTGTTGGCTTGGGCGTCGAGCCATTTGGCTGTTTCCGTTGCCCATTCGTCGACGAGTGGTCCTTGGACGTAAGTGAGGAACATCATTGCTTTGATGTAGGGAACTTTGAGGCTTTTGTTGGCGGCGTTGACTCCTGCAAACCTGTTCCATTGGGCGAGGAAGGCTTCTGCTTCGTCACGATTTCCGGTGAAGATTTTGGGTTCTTTTCCGATGAATTTGTCGGTGTCGGGCATTATGAACACGGGTATGTCCGCTTGGTCGTCCTGCGGGTTGTCGCCTGGGTCGCCTCCAGGGTGGTGCTCCTCCTCCTCCGTCGGGTGGTCCTCCGGGGAGTGGTTGGTACCCCCCGATGTCTTTGCCTAGTAGGGCTGTTCGTGCTGCGGCCATGGTTGGGATAGTTATGGACATGTCAGTGGGAATCAACTCAGCAATTTGTTTTAGTTGTTCCTCCTCTTGTTCGTCTCTGATGACGATTTCTTCCGGGTTGCTCTTGATCGATGGTGATGGTGCGGGTGTCTTGGGTGTTGGGGATCTGATGGGTTCTTCGTCTTCCCCGTCGATTGTTCCCCACTGGTCTCTGGTGACGACTTCTGACTGTTTGATGTCTAGGTTGAGGATTGAGCTTGCTGGTCTAGTGGCTTGGAGTTTTTCTCTTCCGGCGTCCCAACGAACTTCTACCCAACAGTGGTTGTCGAAGTTGAATTCTACTGGGATGAGTTGCGAGTTATTTTGTCGATCGAAATAGTAAGTGACGTAGCCTGGTGTCTCTGCGTCGTCTTTCCAAAATGCGGATCCCAAGTATCTTTTTGGGACGTTGCGATCTCCTCTTCTGTCGATGTAGTAGGGCCTGAACGGGACCCAAAGTTCTTTGGTTGTAGGATTGGCCACGGTGGGATCTTGGTCTTAATGTTACGTCTACCACGGACGTTTGCCTGACTTAGGCTTCCTGCTTGGTGGCGATCCGTACACGTCGATAGTTGTGGTTGGCGAAGGTACTTGCGTAGAAGGCTGGATGGGGTTGAAGGCTTTCGTCCCGTCCGAAGTATGCGTGGAGGTCTTCGAGTTGCGGTACTCCTGTTGGGATACGATCTATGTACTGGGCGTTGGCCCAAGTGGCGCTATCGATGATGTAGAAGGTGTGGTAAGGGGACGCTACTCGATCGTTACGATAAAGGAAGACTTGATATGCGGCGACGTCAACAGGGAATTCCACTGATCCACGAAGGGGCAGTCAAAGGATAAGTCACGGGGATCCCTGGTCTAAGGGGATATGCCGGACACTCACTTAAGAGGGGAGAGCCTCTTAGTAAAGACGAGTAGATGGTGGTGGTATTGGAAGAAGACCAAGATGCCGTTCTTGGTCTTCGCACTACTCTACTTATACAGTTACGCGCGGGCTTTGAAGCGCCGCTTGAATACTAACTAGCCAATAGCGTAAGTACTGTGAACCCTAGTACAGCTATCCTAGTTATGAGTCACTACGAGTCATCCGAGATCCGATCCGTTATCGTACAATCACATGTGCCGGAGCTTACCCGGCTGACTGATCCTACAAGTCCATGACGATATTCTGCTGACGGCGATGTCATAGTCGACGCGTCAGTGTCCACTTCCCGGCCCGAGGCGCCGATCAATCCGAACCGTAACATGGAGGGCGTGCACCTCCAGTGCTTCATACTGGGGTTTGCCTCGTTCGCGCACCTGAGGCTCCGCGTAGAGCGGCTTGGAGTAGGTTTTGTCACTATCGGGTGCTATGGTGAGCACGAGAGGGTCGGCGGTCATGATGACCTGGACGTAGGCCGCTTGGGTTGTGACGCCTTGGGGGTCGGTAATGGGGAAATTGATGAACTTGTCCCCTCGGTTGTGAACGTAACCGTAGGGGGCAAAGCGATTGTTGGAGAGCCGGCGGTTAAGCACGGCGGTGTGGTGCGATGATGAGGGGACGTCTACCCGGAGCGACCCACGATAGATGGGGCGACCCACAGTGTCGAGGGTGTACGGCGTCTCGTGGGGGTTGTCAGAGTCGGTGGTGCTGATAATAAAGGGGTGCTCATCTGGGTACCACTCCTTCAGCTCGCGCTCGGGTTGTTCTTGGATTTGACACGCATCATCTCGTCGAGCAACTTCCTCCTCTCGAGGATCCTGGTTCTCCTTGTTGCTGCCATCGCAAGCTGCTCGAGCCTCCATCTCTCCGCCGTCAGCCTCCACTCCTCCCATCGCATCGTGTTCGGGTTCTTGGTCGTCTTTGACCCAGTGTTCCACTCGAACCGGGAGAGGTCCCGGTGAGGAAGTCGCACTGTCTCGGAGAGCTGCGCAAAGCTGATCAGCTTCGGCCTGCGTATAGGGCGCGATGTTGAGGTGCTGGCCGTCGACGTCGAGCAGCCAGTAGGTGGTGGGTGCATTGGGGTTGTCGAGGTCTTCGATAGGGGCCAGGTTGTTGACGGCGGTAGTGAGTTCCGCGTGAGTGAAGGATCCTCTGAGGCTGGCTGCGATGGCGGGGGATAAAGAGGGAGTGGGGAGAGACATGGTTGTTGGCGAGTGGGTTCCAGCGTGGATGAGTGAGGTAGACTTAGCGTCATTTGGAGGGTTTATGTATGTCCTTGCTAGGGTTGAACTCCACTCATACTTCGCTACTGCTTCCTCTGCGAACACGTCACCTTTGTCAACCCACTGGTTCTCCGAGTCTGGGTACCCCTTCCATTTCACGAGGTATTGCAGCTTCTTGCTCCGGCCGAATCGTCTGGAGTCTAGAATGCGCTCCACTTCATACTCCTCTTCCCCATCCACTAGATCCGGTGGTGGGCGTTGGAAGTTTTCCCCATGTAGGGGCGTCTCGCGATAAGGCGTGAGTAAATCGATGTGGAATACAGGGTGAATACTCCACTGCGTGGGAAGTTCCAGTTGATAATTGACCGGTGATAGGACACGCGTGATCTTGAATGGGCCATGCCGTCGTGCCGCTAGCTTGGCAGTTGGTTGATTGGTTCGTAGATGTCGCCCTTCTAGCCATACTTGATCCCCAACTTGGTACTTGGGTGTGTTCCGATGTTTGACCCATAGCGATTGTGCCTTTTTGATAAGATTCTGAGCCTCTTTCCGTGCTTCTCGGAATTGCTGAAGTCGCGTGAGCACCTGTGGGATAGGGGATGGCTTGTCGATCCAATCAGCGCGCGGGTCGTATCCCATCATGAGTGAGAAAGGGGACTTCCTTGTCACCTCGTGTGGCCAATTGTTATGCGCGAATTCCGCCATTGGCAGGAATCGCGCCCAATTATCTTGACGCTCGTTGGTCCAGAACCGTAGATATTGTTCCAGCCATTGATTGGTTCTTTCCGATTGTCCGTCCGTCCGGGGGTGGTATGCCGTGGAGATGTTTTGGTAGATGCCGAGGATTCGGCACAATTTGCGTGTGAACTTTGATGCGAATCTCGGGTCTCGGTCGCTGATGATTTTCGCCGGTAATCCGAATCTCCGAAACACGTGAGTGACGTACAGGGCTGCGGTTTCTTCCGCCGATATCTCCTCGTTGCAGGGGATGAACACCGATGCCTTCGTGCAGTCGTGGTCGGTCACCGTGAGGATGGAGTCGTATCCCTGTGATTCCGGCAACTTAGTGATGAAGTCAAGAGCTATAACTTCAAATGGCTTGGCGTCGGCTTGTGGGGTGATGGGTACTAGTGGAGCTCTTGTGGGGCAGTTGTTGACCTTGTGTCGCTGGCATTCCGCACAACCTTGGACATATTCTGTGACGTGTTTCAGCAGGTTTGGCCACCAGTGGTTGCGTTCGATGATCCTTGCGGTTCGCTTGATCCCGGGGTGACCATAGACGGGGGGGTCGTGGTGGTTAGCGATGATGACGCAGATTTCTTCTGGTCCTCCTGTGACTACTCGTGCACTTTGGCGGTACCAGACTCCGTTGACTTTCTTGAGTTTGTACGGGTCCACCCAAGGGCGTAGGGTGTCTTCATTTTGCTCGTGGACTTCTGGTGACTGTGTGGTGACGTTTCGTACGAATACTTTCTCAGGTAGGACGACGACTCCTTCGTTGTCTCGCTCTCCTCTATCGTAGTCGGGTCGTCATGATAGGGCGTCTGCACGGCCGTTGTTGGTGCCCTTGATGTGGTGAATTTCAAAGTCGTACTCCATGAGTTCCAGGACTTCTCGAGCTACGCGGCGACTTATCTTTTGTGGCGTCTTCCAGTGGGTGAGGTTGAGGTGGTCGGAGAAGATTTTGATCTTGTGTGGTGAGCCTGCTAGGAATGGTCTCCAGTGCCGCAGTGCCTTGACGATCGCCAGAAGTTCCAGATCGTAGATGTCGTAGTTGCGTTCCGCTTCGTTTAGGGTGGCCGAGAAGTAACCGAGGGGGTGTCTTTTCCCGTCTTGCTTCTTCTGTAGGAGCACTGCACCTACTGCGTATCCCGATGCGTCTACTTCGAGTTCGAATTGGTCTGTCAGCGTGGGATGTGCGAGTACCGGTTCGCTTGTGACCAGGCGTTTGAGGGTTTGGAAGGCCGTTTCTTCGTCTTTACCCCATGTCCACTCTGCGTCTTTGCGTGTGAGTTTGTTGAGGGCTCGTGCGTATGTGGCGAAACCGCGAATGAAGAGGCGGTAAAAATTGCAGAAGCCCAAAAAGGAGCGTACGTCTCGTACCTTCGTGGGTGTGGGCCAATCGCGTATACCAGCAATTTTTACGGGGTCCATGCGAGTCACCCCCTTTTCAAGAATTACCCCCAGGTAATCCATTCGCGGTTGGTGGAAGGTACACTTGGACGGTTTGAAGTATAGGTCATGGTCCAGTGCTACTTGAAGTACTGCGCAGACGGCGTCGATGTGCGCTTGAAGGCCTGCGTGTTCGAGTGTCGCGATACCGATGTCGTCCATGTAGACGCGGATGATTGTACCCATTGCTGCGAAGACTCGGATCGTGTCGCCCAGGATGTCGTTCATCATGTTCTGGAAGGTGGCTGGTGAGTTCGTGAGTCCGAAGTACATGACGAGGGGTTCAAATAAGCCGTATTTTGTTTTGAAGGCTGCCTTGTACTCGTCGCCTTCTTTGATTCGTACGTTGTTGTACCCCCATCGGACGTCGAGTTTCGTGAAGATATGCCCGTTGCCGAGGTCGTTGATAAGTTCCGACATAAGCAGTAGTGGGTATTGATTGCGCACTGTACAGGCGTTGATACGTCGGTAGTCCTGCACCGGTCTTAACTTTCCGTCTTTCTTTTTGATAAAGAAGAATGACGAGGTGTAGGGTGATTTCGAGGGTCGGATGTATCCTAGCTTAAGTTGTTCGTCTAGCCATTCGCGCAGGTGGCCGTCTTCATCCTGGGACATTGGGTATATTTTACAGTCAATATTTGGGGGGGTGCCGGGTTTGAAGTCGATTGCGTGATCCCATGGCCGTGAAGGTGGGAAGCGGTGGGACGCTTCTTTGCTGAAGATTTTCGCGAACCGTTGGTATGGTTCGGGGAGGGTCGCGACGACCGTTTTTTGGTTTGCGGCGATGGCGAGCTCGGTGGCTGTGGTGCGCAATTGGCATTCTTCTTCAAGCTCTTGAACTACTTCCTCTGCTTCGTCTTGAGTGATTGCGCGTGCAATGGTGGTCTGCGTTTCTGCCGGGTTGATTGATCATAGCACCACCGGGAGGGCATCTTCGTGTATGGTGGCATGCGTCCAGCTGATGGTCGGTTCGTAGGTGGCTAGCCATGGGTATCCGAGGACTAAATCCTCGTTGCCTATGTCGGTGATTAGGAACCTCATGACCTTTGAAACACCGTTGGTCTGAACATCTAGGTCGATGAAGTGCGTAATGGACCCAGCTTTATTTTCTGTGTTGTCAATGTTCCAAATTTTCTTTGGTTTCTTGAGGGTTTGTAGCCCGAGGCCCATGCGTTTGGCGAACGCGGGTCTCATAAAATTGTCGGTGGCTCCTGAGTCAACGAGCCCTTTGATATCGGCCATAGAGTAACTTGTGTGAATCAAGACTGGAATTCGAAGCGAACGATAGCGAGTCATGATTACAGAGTTACAATTGACTGCCCTCACCCAGGCCGATGGGTTCAGGCGTCCTGAAAACCCTCTTGGGTCCAGAGATCTTTAAATACGAGGTCCTTGACCTCGTCACTTGCCCCTCTAAGTGTTTCCATCCATCCCTTGGCCTGTTCTTCGGGCGTGGTTTCTGTGCGGCATGCTGTTGCTGGTTCTTGGTCGTAGTAATCCGTTTCCATATTGCGGCTCGTGCTCGCGCGTGGTTGGAACGGTTGCCTAGGCTTTCTGGGGCGTGTACAATCTCGTGAGAAGTGGCCCAGGTTATTGCAGTTATAGCAAATGACTTCCCGCATGTCTCGGCGTTGCCTGCCTCCTCGGCTTTGTCCTGGTCCGCTCCTTGGGGAAAACGGCGGCCGTGGGTTTCCACGGTTCGGATCCCCTACTTCTGCGAGGCGTGCGCGGGTTCGATCCGCCGATGTGTCCATGGCATTTGGGTCATAGCGCGGTGGTGGAAATCTGGGTGGTGCCCACTGCGGAGTATATCCTGCGATTCTGTTGTGGTCGCGGTGGTGGTGCCGTGTGGGGCGTAGTGTTGAGTCCTAAGCGTGTGCGTAGATGTATGTACTGTTTTTGTCGACGCAGCGCCGCTTCCTTCCATTCGTTGAAGGTTTGCGGGTCATCCAACTCGTAAATTTTGGTAAATAAGGCCCTCGGGAGGCCCGCCGTGAACCGATCAAGTGTTTGGCGATCGTTGAGGCGGTAGTCAGCTTTTCTTGCTAACTGCTCGAAGTTGGTGACGTACGAGTCGATGTCGTCGCCGACCATCTTAAACCCCTTAGCCAACGTTGCTTGTGCCTGCTCTTGCTCGAGTACGTTCGAGAAACAGTCCGAGAATCCAGCCGTCAGGGTGTCCCATAAGAATGGGTCATATCGGCTACGTCCCTGGTGTAGCTCGTTGTTGAGCCATTGGAGGAATCCGAGCGTCCAGTTGGATACTCGTGGGCCTTTGATGAAACCTAAGAACAGTAGGCATCGCCGATAGACATTGGTCATGATCGGTGCTTCTGAATTTTGTCCCCAGTATATGTGCCACTGCGTGAGGAATGATTCGTACTCATCTTGATTTCCGTCGAATATGGTCAGGGTTTCTCCCACTAACTTGTCTGACCCGTGTGGTGCTCCCAACGCTGGCCCTGCTGCTGGCGGCGGTGGGGGTGGTGGTCCTCCACCAAAGGGATCCTCTCCACCTCCTCCTCCGAATTGAGGTTGTCTTCCTCTGTGCGGCGGCCTTCCATCTCCTGGTGGCCCTTGACCAAAGGGTCCTCCGCGTCTTCTGGGTGGTGGAGGTCCTCCTGCGCCTGGTGGTGGGTCGGGGACATCTGGGCCTACTGCTCTGAAGATGGCTGCGTCGTCTGCGGTCATGCGGTGTCCCGTTGTTGGGTTGATGGGGCGTAGGTAGGACTCTGCTTCTTCGGTAATTCTCCTGGCTTCTTCGAGGGCCAGATCCTCCTGGGTGATCGTTGCTGTTGCCATATCTGCGGGTGGGCGTACTTCGATATTCTCGGGTTCGTTGATATGTAGGGACTCAGCTGTCTGTATTATTTCTCCCACTTCGGATTCTTCGTCGTTGTCAGTCTCTTCGTTGTCTCCACTAGTCTCGGATGGTGCGGGGGTTCTTGGTTCGGATGTGCTGGGTTCCTCTTCGGGTTGTCCGTCTATGCGTCCCCACTCTTCACGTGTGGGTAGGTTCCTTGCGTCGATATCGCAGTTGTAGTTTCGTCCTGCGGGTCATACTGCGTCGTATCGGTTGTCTACGGGGTTCCAAGTAATCTCGACCCAGCACAAATTGTCAAAATTGAACTCAATGGGGCGGTATCGGGTTGGCCCCGACACAAAGTCCACGAAGTATCCTGTTTCTCCTCGGTATTCTCTCCACCTAGCAGCTCCTAGGAATTGTGTTGGTACGTTTCGGTCTCCTCATCGTTCGAGGGAGTAGGTTTGAAAGTTTCTCCACTGGTCTCGAGTTGTGAACGCCACGATGGAAGGATCTTGGTCTTAATGTAACGCCACCACTGGCGTTAGTCCGACTTGGACACGAAAGGGCATTCACGACTTAGCAGAATATCTCTCCGAGGTCACGTGACCTGATCACGGGATACACGGCGCTTACGGGCACGTGATCTGAGTGTACACTAGGGCAAGTCGTGCCACTAGGTAGTCCGATAATCGATGAAGACGACTTGCTCTGGAGGAGACAAGCGAAGCACGCGTAAAGAGACGAATAGATGTGGTGAATTGAAGAAGACCAAGATGGCGAACCTTGGTCTTCCTAAGCCACTATTTATACATATATGAGGCAGCTTTAAAGCTCCTCTCCAATCCATACGATGAATAGCTAAAGTAGCTCGAACCCTACTATCGCTATCCTAGTTATGAGTCATGCCACATCGGCATGTGATTCTACTACATGCTGACTGATCCCCTAGTCCATGACACATTGCGACTTACTAACGTGGTCATGTCCGTATAGTAAGCGTCCGTTTCCGCGATCGTGACATCGGACGAATATATGATCAGGGAGTACCGTAATTTGTTCATTGTCATGCTCTCCCTGGTCATAGTCGGGCCTCCTTGATAGAGTGTCTGCTCTTCCGTTAGCTGCTCCCTTGATGTGATGAATCTCTATGTCGTATTCGGAGAGTTCCAACACTTCCCTTGCCACCCGTCTGCTTATCTTCTGAGGGGATCTCCAGTACTGCAGGTTCATGTGGTCGGAGAATACCTTGGTTTTGTGTGGGGATCCTGCGAGGTAGGCTCTCCAGTTCCTCAGTGCCTTGACGATGGCTAACAGTTCCAAGTTGTAGATGTCGTAGTTTCGTTCTGCCGCGTTGAGGGTGTTGGAGTAGTATGCGATTGGGTGTTGTTTGTTGTCTTTGTCTCGTTGGAGTAGTACTGCTCCTACTGCGTATCCTGAGGCGTTGACTTCCAGTTCGAAGGGTTTGTCTAGTTCTGGGTGTTTGAGTACTGGTTCTTCCGTTACGAGGGTTTTGAGTTTGTTGAACACTGTTTGTTGCTCTGTTCCCCATGACCATTCCGTGTCCTTGCGCGTGAGTTTGTTGAGTGGGCATGTGTGTGTGGCAAAATTTCGAATGAAAGCGCGGTAGAAGTTACAAAACCCTAGGAACGATCGCACCTGTTTAACATTTTTGGGGGTCGGCCAATCACGGATTCCAGAAATTTTGACGGGGTCCATGCGAATCACCCCCTTCTTAATGATTACCCCCAGGTAATCGAGGGTGTCAGAGTGGAATGTGCACTTTTCCAATTTGAGGTATAAGTCGTGTTGTTCTAGTAGGTCCAGAATATCGTGAACTGCTTCTGTGTGGGCCTGTTCCGTGGTTGCCGTCGCGACTCCAATGTCAGTCCATGTATACGCGTATGATGGTTCCCTTTTTCTCATGGTGTTCAATGAGTGGTTCAAAGATTGCATTCATCATTGCTTGGAAGGTCGCCGGTGCGTTTGTCATGCCGAAGTACATCACCAGTGGCTCGAAGAAACCTCATTTGGTCTTGAATGCTGCTTTGTGTTCGTCTCCTGGTTTGATTCTGATGTTTGTGTACCCCCATCTGACATCGAATTTGGAGAAGATCCAGCCTCTGCTGAGGTCTGCAATTAGTTGAGGTATGAGCAGGAGCGTGTACTGATTGCGTATGGTCCATGTGTTGAGTTCTCTGTAGTCCTGTACCGGCCGTAGTTTTCCATCCTTCTTTTTGACAAAGAAGAATGGAGCTGCATACTGAGACTTAGACGGTCGAATGTATCCCTTGGCCAATTGTTCGTCTAGGAATTCCTCCAGGGCTTTGTCTTCCGTTGGATTGAGTGGATAGACTTTGCAGTTGATGTGGTCTGGAGCATTTGGTTTGAAGTCGATGGCATGGTCCCATGGTCTAGGGGGTGGAAATCGGTAGGATTCTTCTTCGCTGAATACTTTTGCGTGTCGTTTGTATTCGTTGGGTAATTCCTTTGTCTCTGTTGATTGTGCCGAGATTGCTAGTTCCGTTGCCGTTGTGCGTCCGTGTATTGGGTTCATTTCCTCTTCCAGTTCCCTGTAGGCTTGTTCACGTTCCTCGTCTTGTATTTTTGTGACGATACTTCGAATTTCTGCTTGGATGGTGGCTGTTTTATTGGGGTTGATGGTGCGTATGATGATCGGGTACTGTTTAGTGTCCATGGTGGCAGTGGCCCATTGTATCCGTGGTTGGAACGTTGCTAGCCAGGGGTACCCTAGAATAAGGTCCTCCCCCCCTACGTTGGTAATGAGGAACTGAATGGTTTTAAGTTTCCCATCAGTTTGTATGTTTAGGTCAACACAGTGGGTGATTTTCCCTCCTTTGTTGTGCGTCCCATCTATGTTCCAGATATTTCGGGGGTTAGGTAATTCCTTGGTTCCTAACCCCATCTTCTTTACGAAGTCTGGATGTATGAAGTTGTGGGTGGCTCCGGAGTCCACCAATGCTTTCTTTTCGGCCATGTAGTAGCTCGTGCGAATCGAAACTGGGACGTGCATAGATCGATAGTGCGTGATAAGCGACGAGTTACAATTTAAAGCCCTCACCCAGGCCGTTGGGTTCAGGCGCTTTGAAAATCCTGCCTCCCTGCCATATCCCTTGCGAACACCTCCCTCTTCTCTTCCGATAGGGCTGCGATGCGACCCATGATGTCATCTATCTGGGGATCGGTGTCTGAGCGGTTGGCTTGGACTGGTCCGTCGAAGTCTATAAGGGCGTCTCCTGCTACGCTTTGAGGAGCGGTGGGGATTTCTTCTATATAGGCTCCCCTGCCCCGTGCCTTCCTTGGTTGGTTACAGTCTCGTGAGAAGTGACCCTTCTGGTTGCAATTGTAACAAATTACGTCCCTGATGTTAAGGACTCCGCGTCCTCCTCCTCCGCGTTGCATGAATCCCGCCCTTGGTGGGAATGGGGGTCTTCCTGGGGTCCAGTCTCTGGGGTTTTCTGGGTGGTTGCGATTGACGTCGCCTATTTCGGCGACCCATGCCTGGACTCTCCCTGGTGTGGTGTCCATCGCGTCGGGGTGATTCCGGTACTGTTGCCACCCTTGTTGGGTTCCTTGCCTCTGTGGTGCTTGGAACCGAAGAGGTTGGTTTGGACGGGGTCGTGGCATGGTTTGTGGCTGTCTCCCAAATCTGTCTGACCTGGCCTTCATGTGCAGGTATCGTTTCTGTTGTTCGATGAGCGCGCTCTTCCATTGAGAGTAGTTGCGCGGGTTGTGGAATTGATAGGCGTTCTGGTACAGCTTGAGGGGGACGCCTCGTGTGAATTTGTCGAGGACCAGTGGTTCGTCCAACCGGTAGTCAGCCTGTCGGACCAGCTTTTCGAATTTAGTGACGTAGCTGTCAATGTCCTTGTTGACCATTTTGAACCCTTTGTCGAGTTCCACTCTTGCGTGATCTTTTTCTAGGTTATCGTGGAATTGTCCCTTGAACGCGAGTTCTACTCCTGCCCAGAGCCATGGGTCGTTCTTGTTTGCTTGGGCGTCGAGCCACTTCGTGGTCTCTGTTGCCCATTCATCGACGAGTGGTCCCTGGATGTAGGTTAGGAACATCATCGCTTTGATGTAGGGAACTTTGAGGCTTCTATTGGCAGCATTGACTCCCGCAAATCTGTTCCATTGGGAGAGGAATGCTTCTGCTTCATCACGGTTACCCGTGAATATCTTGGGTTCTTTTCCCAGGAATTTATCTGTATCAGGCATTGTGAATGCAGGTATGCCTGCCTGCCCATCGTCGTGAGGGTTGTCGTCAGGATCTCCTCCTGGTGGTGCTCCTCCGCCTCCTCCTCCTCCTTCGTCCGGGGACTTTCCGAATATTGCGGTTCTGGCTTGTGCCATTGTCAATGTGGTGGTGCCAGACATGTCTGTGGGGATGGACTTAGCGATCTGTTCAAGGCGTTCCTCTTCTTGTTGGTCCTTGATGATGCGGATCTCTTCCGGGTTGCTTGTGATAGATGGGGATGGTGCTGGTGTTTTTGGTGTTGGTGAGCAGACTGGTTCTTCTTCTTCCCCGTTGATTGGTCCCCACTGATCTCTGGTGGTGACGTTGGATTGGAGGATGTCGAGGTTGAGACTTGTGCTTGCTGGTCTGTTAACTTGGTATTTGTTGTGTGCGTCGTTCCACTGGATTTCGACCCAACAGAGATTGTCAAAGTTGAATTCTATGGGGATGAGTTGGGATTGCCCCTGTCGGTTGACGTAGTAGGTGAAGTATCCTGGATTCTCCTCCTCGTCTTTCCAAAATGCGTTTTCTAGATACTTCTTTGGAACGTTGCGATCTCCTCTTCTGTCGATGTAATAGGGTCTGAAGGGAACCCAGAAGTCCTTGGTTGTTCTTGTAGGATTGGCCACGGTGGGATCTTGGTCTTAATGTAACGTCTACCACGGACGTTTGCCTGACTTAGGCTTCTTGGCGTGTGGCGATCCTGGGGCGTCGGAAATTGTGGTTGGCAAAGGTCTGGGGATAGAAGGCGGGATGGGGTTGAAGGCTCTCGTCTCTCCCAAAGTAAGCGTGAAGGTCCTCTAACTGGATGACACCTGGGGGTACTGTGTCAATGTACTTAGCGTTTGCCCAGGAAGCACTATCAGTGATGAAGAAGGAATGATACGGGGAGGCTACACGGTCGTTGCGATACAGATGCACTTGGTAAGCTGCGACGTCTGCAGGGAAGTCCACTGATCCACGAAGGGACAGGCAAAGGTAAGTCACGGGGGATCCCTGGTCTAAGGGGATATGCCGGACGACTCACTTAAGAGGGGAAACCTCTTAGCAAAGACGAGTAGATGGTGGTGGTATTGGAAGAAGACCAAGATGCCGTTCTTGGTCTTCGCACTACTCTACTTATACAGATACACGCGGGCTTTGAAGCGCCGCTTGAATACTACTAGCCAATGGCGTAAGTACCGTGAACCCTAGTACCGCTATCCTAGTATGAGTCACTACGAGTTCTTCCGAGATCCGATCCGTTATTGTACAATCACATGTGCCGGAGCTTACCCGGCTGACTGATCCTACAAGTCCATGACGATATACTGCTGACGATGGTGTCATAGCCGATGCGTCAGTGTCCACTTCTCGGCCCGAGACGCCGATCGATCCGAAACGTAACACCTACCCTCGTCCTCTCCAAATTGGACAGAATGAACTGGCAGACCTGAGGAGCAACCTTTACATCGCTCATGTTAATGAATGGTGTGAAAAGACACCTCACCCACTCATACCCTGCCTACATTCCCCATCACCCTGCTCCTGCAGCAGGAGATGCTGATGCCCCCACTGGGCCAATGGATGAAGGATTGGCCATCTTGGCCATGTGGGAGAAGCAGGAAGAGGTCATCACTGGCCTCTTGTACCTTTCAGTCACATCAGAAGTCCTATCAGGCATTGTGTCAGAAACACTGTTCCCAAGTGTCCATGACAAATTTTCTCATCTAGATCACCTCTATGGTCAGGTCAGCTCTATGGCCACCTTCAATTTATGGGTGGGCTTGGCCAACACCAAGCTTCAGGAAGGTAGCCCCTTCCAACCTCAGCTCCAGAAAATGCTGGATGCAAGGAACACCCTAGTGGAGCAGGGGATGCCCGTCTCAGACATGCAAATGTCTTTCATACTTTTAGACGTGCTACCCCCCTCCTACAGCACCATAGCAGGCACGATCCTCGCCTCTGGCCCCCCTGCAAACCTACAACCACTGGACCTCATCAACAGGTTCATTAATGAGGAATCAAGAATTGCTGGTCCCCCGGCATCTTGTAACAAGATAGCCCCCATCAAAAAACCTTCGCCTCCGCAGCACATTGTGTCGCAGGCATTGGGCAGCTCTGTGTCTCCGGACATAATCTGCCACTACTGCAAAAAGCCTGGCCATAAAAAGCCAGACTGTTACAAACTCAAGTGGGACCAGGAGAACGCAAAGAAAGGGAGGGCTGGGCAATGTGGGAAAGCTGCCCAGAACTCAATGACTGAAGCACCGGACTCACTTCTGGGAAATAGGTTTGCTGCGGCCAATAGCATACCTGTACCAAAGAGCCGTCTATTTACTATAGTTAATGGCTCTGGCAAAATAGAGGAGGTACATGAGGTACCTCAGGTCTCCCTTTATATGATGAGTGCCAATCACACTCAGATAGCATCAAGATGGATGATGGATAGCGGAGCATCAGCACATTTCACCCCACACCTTGAAGACTACGACTCCTACACACCTCATGAAGGAGTAGAAGTGCTTCTAGGTGACAACTCTCTACTCAAGAGCGTTGGCACTGGCACAGTTACAATCCGAACCAACAGAGGCTATAACCTCAAAATATCAAATGTGCTACACCTCCCAAACACACACTCACGCATACTATCCATGCCTGCACTAACACAAAAAGGCGCAATCATCAGCTTCAACTCCACATCTTTTGCTATAAGATTCAATGGAGAGACCATAGTGGAAGGACACAAGGCTTCAGGCCTATACTGGCTTGACGGACACCATATGAATTCAGTCTGAGCACCTGCATCTGCTAGCCTTGATGTCTGGCATCAGCGCATGGGACATATGTCCAAAGATGCACTCAAGAGATATGCTCAGGAGTCTGTAAAAGGACTTCATATAAATGACTCCCCCATAGACGATAAGTTGTGCCATGGCTGTGAAGCAGGCAAATCAACACGTCTACCATCCCCACCTTCCTCCAAATGCGCACAAGAACCTCTTGAAGTCATTCATAGTGACCCTTGTTGGCCCCATGCAGTGCCAATCTATACAAGGAAACAAGTACTTCGCCACGTTCATAGATGACTTCTCAAAAGCAGCAGTTGTCATCTTTATGAAATCAAAGGACCAGTTTAAGGACACCTTCCTACACTATAAGGCGTGGGCTGAAAAACAACTAAACAAGCCCATCAAAACCTTACACTCGGACCGTGGTGGCGAGTACGTCAATAATAACTTAAAGCGCATACTATTGGAAGCAGGAATTGAGCACACTCTCACGATGCCTCATTCTCCACAACAGAATGGCAGAGCCGAGCGTTTTAACCATACGGTTATGGAAAAAGGCACTAGCATGCTTCATCATGCAGGCCTTAGCCTTGGCTTCTGGGAACAAGCAGTTCAAACTGCCCTGCAAATATATAACCGCACTCCCACTTGTTCTAATCAGTGGAAAACTCCACTGGAGCCCTGGGATGGTACAGTCCTGGATGTCTCTTACTTTAGAGTATTCGGCTGTAAAGCCTACTATCATGTACCAGAACACAATCGGCACAAACTAGATCCTAAAGCAAAGGAAGCCGTGTTTGTGGGCTATGAGCCCCTATCAAAGGGCTATAAACTCTGGGATAGACATAGCCGGTGCTTTGTCTCTTCATGAGATGTTACATTTGACGAAAGCACTCTCCCATCCCAGAGTGACCTGGCTTGTCACTCTCAAACTCCTTCCCCTCCCATGTCTGGTGAACTCGAAAGAGGCACTGCCGGCAGAGAGATATTCTTTGTAGTGCCTAGCCTGCCTACACCAGCTGTTGCCCCTGTGGAACCTACACCAGTCTTTGTACTGCCACCTATTCAGGTGCCCACAGAAACACAACAACAGCCTAGCACACCCCCCAATACTTCACCCACTCCAGCAGACCAGACTATCTACCATACTCCACCTTCCCAAGCCCCTCCTCCTTCCAATACTGCTCCTGAACGCCCTCGCACTCACTCCACAAGGCGTGCTGCAGTAGTTGCTCCCATACCGGCCCCTAACTTCAATAGGGAAGTGTCTCCTCCTAGATCTACTCCCAGATCTCCAAGGAACACACAGCCAGTCTCGCCTGTTAGACCAAGGCGGAGCACTAGAGTATGATTCACGAATCCTTGCTACCTTCAAGAGGACGTCAATGAATTCGTGCAAGGAAGCAGTAGGCTGGGAATGATGGACCTACTTAATGCGGCAGAGGTACCTGGCTATAGGGATCCTCAGACTTTTAAGCAGGCTATGGAGTCCGACAATGCTGTCGATTGGCTTGAAACATGCCAGTATGAACTGGATGCTCTCGACAAGCTTGACATCTGGAGGTTGGAACCCCTTCCTGCTGAAAGGAAGGTGGTTAAGTGCAAATGGGTGTTTAAAAAGAAAGCGGATGGACGCTTTCGTGCTAGGCTAGTGGCAAAAGGTTTCACCCAACTAGAGGGGGTGGACTTTGACAAAACTTTCTCCCCAGTTGCCTGCTTTGAGTCCTTGAGACTACTTCTTGTGTTGGCTATGCTAGAAGACTGGCACATTCACCAGATGGATGTCAAATCGGCATTCCTTCATGGGGAACTGGAGGAAGAAATATATATGGAGCAACCCGTCGGTTTCGTCACAGCTGGCTCCGAGCACCTTGTGTGCCGATTGCAAAAGGCCCTTTATGGCCTCAAGCAAGCTTCCTGCGCATGGAATGTGCAGTTCCATGGGGTCCTTTGTGACCTAGGCTTCACGCGGACGTACTCTGATGCAGGAGTATATGTGTATCATCTTCAAGAGGGGGGTGACACACTATTCGTGATCTTATATGTAGATGACATCACTATACTTGGGAGCTCCCTCTCAAAGATCAATGATCTGAAAGTCTCTCTATCAGACCGATATGAGATGACTGATCTTGGTGAAATCCAGTCTTATCTCGGTGTTAACATCACCAGAGATCGTGCAAATCGCACTATGGAAATCAACCAATCAGATTACATCTGCGATGTGGTTGAGCGATTTGGAATGATAGATTCCAACCCAGTATACACCCCTCTTCCCTCTGGCGCCGAGGCACACTTGATCAAATTCGAAGATCAGGCCTCTACTTCTGAGATTAAGAAGTATCAACAGATAATTGGGTCCCTGCTGTATGCGCAGATAGGAAGCAGACCTGATATATCCTTCACTGTTGCACGCCTTAGTCAATTCGCTTCCAATCCCTCACCCCAGCATTTATGCCTAGCCAAATATGTCCTAGCCTACCTAAACTCAACTAAGGACTATGTGCTATGCTATGCTGGAGGGACTGACATTGATGGAGCTGGCCTTCATGGCTATTGCGACTCTTCCTGGGGAGATCAGGAAGAAAAGCACTCCACCTCTGGCTACGTCTTCTTGCTTGCAAATGGAGCCATTTCATGGTGTACCAGAAAGCAGAAGACCATTGCCCAGTCTACCACAGAAGCAGAGTACATGAGCCTCTCTGAGGCCTCTAACCAAGCTCAGTGGTACACTACCTTCCTAGGGGAGTTAGGGTATGAGGTTACCTCCCCAATTCCCCTACACTGTGACAATAAGGGTGCCGTAGACTTGGCTTTAAACCCTGTCACTGGAAGGCGGTCCAAACACATCCTGATCAAACACCATGTAGTCAGGGAGTACGTAGAAAATAAGGTCATACACCTAATTCGTACTCCTACAGGGGAAATGGTTGCAGATGGACTTACTAAGTCACTGCCCAGAGAACCCTTTGACAAAATGGTCACTGATCTAGGAATGGTGTAAGAAGGGTCACAAGAAACAACTTGTGTACACAGTCAATGGTCGTTGTGTTGATAAGTGGCCTGAGTGCATCTAGCGGCTCAATGGACATGCAGATAGCGGACTGCTGTAGATAAGATATATTGGACTTATGTAGATTAGATTATACTGTATATGATCTTTACAATCTCGGACTTTTCTTATCTATGACATCACTGTACAATGACATCATGGACCCCTCTGGACTCCCCTTGTATTTCGTCCTTGTACTCTGACCTTTGTTGTTATCTTTATTATGATGTCACTATTCCAGACCTTCCTTGTTCTATACGCCTTGTTCTCCAGAACAGTACACTCCTTTGTCCACTTGTAGAACAATGCGTCTTGTATTTACTGTGACCAGCTGTTACCTGTGTCACCCTGTATTTTGTATAAGTAGTGCAGCTTGTACGCTCCTGGTCCACACCAGTTCTCATCTGTTGTGTGCCAGGTATGTCTCCCTCTGTATAATAACACCAGTTCTCATCTGTTGTGTGCCAGACACTACCTCTGCTTCACTTACAAGATTACTCTGTTGCTGCTTCCAGCCACCCTCTGTATCTCACCACAGTCTACTTTGTCACTGTGAGTATAGTCCCTTCATGTGCGCTGTTCATCACGTCGATCCTTGGTTTATCAACAAGGACGTCACATTGTTCTGTAATCAGCACAACATGTTCTCTGATCTAAGAGAACCACGAAAGACCCTTCTTAGAGCCCTGAAGGAGTTGGACCTTTCAACTTAGACTTCAAAAAGTAGTCCTCTATAGGATTATCATGAAGTAGGTGTAAAAACCGTCTCGGGTTGAGTACACCTCAATCCCGAACTTCTGTATGACTCTTGGCTCTCATAAAAAAACACCATCTAGAATATGGACTGCCTCTATCATGGAGGGATGTTGAGACGCAACTGATTAAAGTCACATGTCTCATGGGATATGATTGAGTCATCCCATATACTAAATACGGTATCTGTCCCTTATGGACTGATTTGGACTTGGCCGGACTTGTATGGACTGCTTTTGTTTATCTTTATTAGTAGAGTCACGTGTAACTCTCATTGTTCTTCATTCTTAAGATACCGGCATTGTCTGCTTTAGGCAGCTATTGTATTCCACCCTCCAATGGTGTTTCTCCCTCTGGCGCACAGACCACATGTATTGTGTTTGGATCACCTGTGTGCACAGACCATTCTTACAAAGTGTCCTGTATATAAGGACTGCTGCTTTCACCCTTACACTTCAGAGTTCCTTCAACCTCTGAAGTGTAAGTTCCTTCTCTTTACCCTACACTACCTTTACTCACAGACGTCTTAGTTACTTGTCTTTAGATGTGTAGTTATACTGGTATAGAGTTCCTTCAACCTCTGAAGTTTACTTGTCTTTAGCTCCTCGCTATTAACCCTTGCTCATTAGTTCTGCGCTTCAACAATTCACTCTCTTCTTCACTTGTGCACCCTCTCCACTCTACAGTCTCTCAACCTACTCAATGGTGAGAACTCCATTCCTGTTAGCTGCGTGTATTGCTGCACAACAGTATCAACCAGTCCTTTGGGTTTGCAAGGAGAATTGGGTTGTTCTCTGGATGTTCCCAGTCCAGGGGTTCCTGGTGTGCGGCCATCCAAGGAAATGTTGAGACGCAACTGAATCAAGTCACATGTCTCGTGGGATATGATTGAGTCATCCCATATACTAAATACGGTATCTGTCCCTTATGGACTGATTTGGACTTGGCCGGACTCTTACAGACCGCTTTTGTTTATCTTTATTGACAGAGTCATATATGGCTCTTATTGTTCTCTATTGTTAAGATACCGGTATTATCTGCTTTAGGCAGCTATTGTTCTCTGCCCTCCAATGGCATTTCTCCCTCTGGCACACAGACCACCTGTATTGTGTTTGGATCACCTGTGCGCACAGACCATCCTTAGCTAAGCGTCCTGTATATAAGGACTGCTGTTTTCACCTTTACACTTCAGAGTTCCCTTCACCTCTGAAGTGTAAGTCCCTTTCCTTTACTTCTCCAACTACCTTTGCTCATAGACGTTCTATAGTAACTTGTCTATTAGGTATGCAGTTGTAATAGAGTTCCCTTCACCTCTGAAGTTAACTTGTCTATTAGCTTTTGCTATTAACGCTTCGCTCGTTAGTTCTGCGCTTCAACAGGAAATCCCAAGATGATGGCATTGTTTCCAAGGTCTGCCAGATAGAACCATTGTGTTATGGGTGTGTTGTTGAGTATTTTTGTTATACTGTCATAGCGTGCCGGTCACAAATCGAGGTCAATGTACTCTGTGATTTGTCCACTTTTGTTTATGGTCCTGTCTACGTTTTGGATGGTGCAGGGTTTCAGTAGTTTGTGTGGTCAAAGGTTGAGAAACATGGCTGTTTCCTTTGTTATAAAATTGTGAGTTGCCCCGGTGTCAACTGGTGCGGCAAATCTTGCACCTTTGTCATTCTGCAGGAAATGTATGTCAATTCTTAGGGCATTAATTCGAGGTACAAAAACACTGCTAGGGACGATAGCTCGGATCCAGGACAATGGGCCCAAGCTTACTGAAAATCCGTGCCGTGAGAGACCAGTTCCTTAGCCAGCAAATCCTGCTGCTCCTGTAATGCGGCATTCACAGCGGGTCAACCCGCTGATTTTGTGTGTCTTTTTGTATTTGGCTTGTAGATCTTGAAGGTGTGATCCAGGGGAATTTGTTTTGGTGTCAATCGGTGCAGAAATGGCATAGCTATGACCTCTGCAAGTTTTGAGTCTCTAGCACTAAAACTGATGCTACAGTGCCATCAAAAATGACCATGGGTCAGCAAAAAACCCGTGACATAGAGGGTCAGGGTTGTGTCACAATTTTTTGTGTTTGTGACAGCACTGTGAGATCAGTTTCAGAGCTAGAGACTCAAAACTTGCAGAGGTCATAGCTATGCCATTTCTGCACTGATTGATACCAAAACAAATGCCCCTGGATCACACCTTCAAGATCTACAAGCCAGATACAAAAAGGCATGAGAAAATTGCAGGTCAACCCACTGTGAACACATTGTCATTGCCACCACAGGGGCATTAAGTATGATGTGTACTTCAGCAAGTCAATGGGATCGGCAAAGCGCGAACTGGTCAAGGTTCAGTTTGGTGGTGAACAAGTATCACTTGGTCTCCCAGGGACACAAGGATAATAGCAGAGGGTCAGGGCTCAAGCGAAAAGGCAAGCAAAGAGGAGACTCAAGTGCAACAGCGAGTCAAATGGATTTGTGAGGCAAAGACGATGTGATATTACACAAGAAGTCAAGTCTACTGTACAAGCTAGGTAGGGCGTGACTTATATACTAGTACAGGGTGTTTGTAAAGTACAAACACATGGCGCGATCCTAGGATACTGGCCCTAGTGAGCTAATGAGGAAACATGAAGGGGAAGTCTGTAAGAAGTACAAGGGAATTCTGTGGGGGCACACAGGGCTCAAATGACATCAGCGGGCTCTAGAAGTCACGGGTTTGGATGCCCTATGGTCATGGGGTCGGTGCGAGATAAAAGCTGAGAAGCGAATCGAAGCAGGTTGTGGGTAAAAGTACACACGAACACAAAGTGAGATAAGAAAGTGAATTGAGCACCTTGTACAGTAGGATGAAAATTGTAACAGCTCCAGAGTCATGCGCATCAAGATTTCCGCCATTTTGCGGATGAAGTCGTCGTCGATTACTGCGGGGGTCATTGCTGGTTCGACGACGACTTTGGTCGTGGTCTGTGGGGTGACAACGTTTGCAGCAGCGATCCGTGGTTTGCGGTCAGGGCAGTTGCGGCTGAGATGGCCTTGTTTGCCACAGTTGAAGCAGTGTCCTTCGGAGCGATATTTCTGTTTTTCATCTTCGGTTGATGCTTTGCGAATGGTGTCAATATCCATCGTGTTCGGGTCTCGTTGCGTATTGCATTGTCCTCCTCCATTGTTCCATTGGCGTGCAAACAGACTTTGACCTGGGCGGCGTGGTTGTTGCTGGAAGGGGTTGTTATCCTTGAGGGCTTGAACCTTGAGCCAGCTGCGGTGGTTCACCTGGGCGCTCGCTACCCACTGTCGAAAGTTTTCAGGGTTGTCTTGGAAGATGCAGGTATGGGCGAGCGTGCCCTGCAGTCCTTGAGCGAATTGGCGTAGGGTATTTGGGCTGTTGACGTCCATCCCGGCACGATTGACGAGGTCTTGGAACTCGCTAATGTACTCGTCGAGTCTCCCTTCCTTCATGCGCAACTTTGTTAGTTCTTGCTGGGCTTGGTCGGCGTCCGCATAGTCTGTAAACGCATCGCGGAACTCTCGGAGGGTAACCTGCCACACATTGTATCCGAATGGTGGTACTTCTTCGCCCTCGCGTACTTTCTTGAGCCATTCTGAGGCTCGGTCGGCCCATGCTTCAGCTTTATCCTTGCAGAGACTGAGGAATAGTGTGGTTTTTCTCATCAGATCTTTGATCATTCTGGCTTCACTGTTCATGAAGCAATAGCGATTGAAGGCGATGAGGAACTTTTTGGTACGGGATCGGTCGCCCCGGAAGGCGTCGGGGATTATTCCCTCGAGTTGGTCGCCTTTGACGGATTTGATGATCGTGCAGAATCGTCGTTCTTCGTCCCTGTCGGCACCTGCATCATCATCGGGATTGTCGCCTCCAGCTCCACCGGTGGTCGTGCCCTTTTTGTCATCTTTTTCTTTGTCCTTACCGGTGTGCTTCGAGCCTTCTCCAAAGTCGGCTCCGAGTCCAGGGATCGATCCTTCGGGTTGTTTTGACGTACCTGAGGTGGCGGGGAGGTCGCGTGGTGTCATGGTCTGTGGGGCGGTCGTAAATCCGGTTGTGGCTGGTACGGGGGCGTTGCTTTCAGAGTGTTCCTGTGCTTGCATCTGCGCTCGAAGTTCATCGATGTTCATGTTATCAGATGGTTCATGGAGCAGGTTAAAGGCTGCTCAGGCAACGCGGATTGCATACCAGACATTCTTAACATCAGAGTATCGGATTTCGAACCAGACTCCCTGGTACATGCGGCCTCCTCCATCAGCTTCAGAGAACGTCAATTCAATCATCGTGGTTCTATTCGTTGGTCGGTAGTTCGGGGAAAGCTCGACCTAATGTTACGTGCAGTAAGGCATATTGCTCGAGTTCAGTTCGGAAGTTCGATCAGAGTTCGAAAGTTCAAGGTGATTGCCGACAATCAGTCAGCAGAGCGAGGGTTCACAAGATGAGAGGAATTGAGTCGTTCGGGGTTCGGGGCTCGTGAAGCCAAAAGTCGTATTCAGAAAGCTACTGAGGTTGAACACAGTAGGTCGAGCTTAGGGCTCTGGAGGTTACAGAACTGTCCTGAAGTACTATGTGAGTCGGATCGTACGAAACTACGAGAATGTGACAGAAGGTAGCCGAATCGTACAGAATGTGGGGTCAACAAGTTGGGCTACGTCATACAGAGAAGTCAGTCGAAGGTTAAGGAACTAGCGAGAGTCGTCTGGAAGTTTAGAAGTGTAACACTATACGACCTCCAATCCTGGAACGTGCCGTCAAAGCTCCCGCTAGGCGCAGCTGCTCTGACGGCATCCGCGCTGAGCTTTGCGCTCGCCATTCCGTCGATGGATCAAGTCTGGTACGATGGCACGATTGCACGCACGACTGGGGATATCGGCATTGAGTTGGCGATGACGGTCACGGCGTTGTTGTACATCCCGCTGCGTCATCTTGAAAGGCGTTAGAAGGGCGTTTGAATGGCGGGAAAAGTTGAATAGAGGCTTATTTTGTTCCAGATGTTCAGAGCAAAGAGGAGACTTTATTCTACCTTGCGAACTCGGGAGTTGTCACTTGTACCTCAATGGCCTGTCGCCAACTAAGCTCGCGGCGATCCTGATTCTTGTATCACACCATCGTAGCAAGGAGCAGGTAGCTACCTTGCTTCCCGCTTTTGGGATGTCGACGAGTGAATATTTGCGACTAAGTTAGGTCTGATCATACGGCGGCGCATCAGCATGAGTATCAGCAATATAAGAAACTTAGTGAAGTCAGGACAAGATCGATGACAGTAAATGATATGACTAATTATAGGTGAGCGACATGATAAGTAATATTAAGTCTGATTTGATCCTAATCTGTAGAAAAAAAATGTATTCCGCATTCCGCAGTAAGTACAATCTAGCCGGATTTGTGCGGGGTGCCCTCGAACTGCATCAGAGGGCGGGAAAAATAAGTCGCCACAGTTAACAATATGCCCTACTGGTTCTCGCTGGGTCGTGTTCTGTTACTACCAGATCCGAATGAAGATCGATGTCGCTGAAGCCCGAACATATCCCTCGATTGCAATGACCGTGTCGAACTGGGTGGGAACCGCCCTCTACGCCTCTCGTTGAAATCTTTCCCATCGTCGTCTTTGGCCTTGCGTTTTCGGCGATTTCTGCTCGTCACGGGATCCGGACGAAACTCGCCCTCGTAAAGACTGCCGTCGTTGTCTACGTCCCACCTAGACTTCAAGTGTTCGTTGATGATCGACAATACTTCTTCAGAAGACCGAAGTTTCTTGACCGCGTCTTGCACTCTCTCGTCTTTCTCCCGGTCAGATTTGATGTCCGCTTCCATCGAGGGTATGATGTCCGCGGGCGGTTCTATGTGGCGATACAGATTGTTGAAGAGGGAACGTAAGTCCTCGATGATGTTTTTGCAAGGCGTTTGGACAAAACCACGAACGATCCTGGGACCAAGGACCCCTTGTCGCAGACAATGGAGTTTTCCTCGCCCCCCCCTGATGATGCCGTCATCATCCATGTCCTCGCTTTGGTCGAAAACGCTTTGCATATCTTGTGACAGATCGATTTTCCCGACACTTCTGCACTTTACGACCATATATAGGAGCACCCAAAAGAATGACTCTAGGTCATCGGATACTTCATGCGGCCTCATCGAAGGATTCCGTAAACGCGCTATGGATATGAATTGCCACGTTCCCTGGACCCGATCTTCATTTACGTTAACCGCAAAGCGCGTGAACGTGATGTCGTACCGTGCGTGAGTGCTGTCTTTTCTTCTCGCTCCTGTCCTTCACCACCTTCTTCGACAGGTCCCAGTCAATCAAGATTCCCGATCTCCCCTCGGTGATCAGGATATTTCCGGCGCTCACATCTCGGTGAAGGATTCCCACCCTCTCGTACGCCACCGTGTGTGCTGTAGTCAATTTCTCAATATCGACAAACAACCACAAGTCAACAGTGCCCACGTACCAGTGATAGCATTTCGAAGCACTTCGCACAGCTCCCGAGTCGATTTGAACGTGTGCAACGGCTCCCCCAGTGTCTCCAACACAAGTCGGTAGTGTACGTAAGGGTCAACTCGGGGTTGACCAGGACACCAATCGCAGCCTTTCACGAACTCCTGAGTCATCGTCCTCTGAATAGCGGGAGAATCAGTACGTCCACATTCCGGCAACAAAGGAACGTCGCCCGCGAGTCCCAATTTTGCAATGTGGGGTACCTGCGCGTCGTGTAGCTCACGATACACGTCGCCCTCCTTTTGGATCCCATCACAATCAGTCCGCCAGAAGTCCTTCAAATACACCAGATTCGTAGTTTCGGGATCGTAAGCGATATATCCGAAAGTGGAACGACCGAAAAGCGACTCGCTATCCCAAACGGCACTTGGTGCGATGAAATACTTGATCTGACCATCGAGAGTGTGATCATCGCGAACGAGGAACTTGTGAAGATCTGCCTTTGCAACGTTCTCCAAGCCTTGGTAAGTCCTCAACTTAGACAATGCTGCCTCGGCCTCGTCATCTGCGACAGAGGTGACGGTGGTGTCGTAACCTCGTTTCACGTCAGAAAGGAAGTTGAGCCTCCATAAGAATTCGAAAAGGGTGTCGGGTTGGGTGGACCAGTTGAACGGCTCGGTGTATATGATACCGCTGCGATCCCAGCGAAGCAGGCGACCAGTGTTACCGAAGAGGACCACCGAGAAAGAGAATACGCGAAACTGAGAACGGTGGATGGCAGAGGTGTAGGCGATCAACTGGCCGCTGACTCGATAGGCGCCCTTTGTCCATCGTATGTGGCTCTTTAGGTCTGATTTTGCTCTCGCCTCTCTCGCCATCTCCTCCAGATCACGAAATACATCGTCCTTCTCGTTCTTATTCTCGATCCACAGGTCGACTGCCGTCCAGTCTAGCGACCGCTGACTCCCGGAGTGAGTCCCCGGATCGTTGCGGTCAGTACCAGAATAGATGGCGATGTCGGGTTTGAGGTTTGCCGCTATACGAGAGGTAGTATTGATAAACCTCAGATTCGGACAAAGCCCAGCATCCTCGATTACTTGAATCTGTGAGTAACCCAAGTAAGCATGGGAAGGGGGCATCTATAAGTGTAGTAATACTCGCAAATTCGTTCTCGTTCTGGGACACTGTCTTGTGGGCGAAGGTAATTGCGGCTGCTGGTCGTATCTTCGGTGCGTCAGGCACGAATTCTGACAAGAACGATTCCACGGGCATGGGCCCGACGAATTTCTCGCATGCGTCGAAGGCCATGTTTTTGTATCGCGACGAGGCCCTGGACTTCGCAGGTGTGGATGAATGGGGACCGGCGTTACTGACTTCCTTCCTTAGAGGCGTGTTGGAAGGTGTGCTTCCTGGAGGATGGCGATTGGAGTTGGGTGGAGTTGTGGGCATGATGTTGAGACTTGGGGGGTAGATTGAATCTAGGAATCACTCACGATTTCGAGGTATTAATTGCGGCCTGACACAATGACAGCAGCGTGGGGACCCTAGTTATGTGTCCGTGTGGATGACACGATTATCGATAGACGCATGAGCCTGAGTTTCAAGTTACGCTCAGGCAACCGCAACCGCGGGCGCTGCCACAATCAAGAAGCGAGACGCGACTTATCACGTGCCCGCGAAGTTTGGTGCGCTTGTACCATCAGTCTAAGGGCTTGCTTCCCGTTGTTGGGAGTGGGTCGCGATGAGTGAATTTGCGACGACGTATCAGCCTGAGTATCGGTGGTATGGATAAAATTGACCGAGTGATATGACCAATGATAGGGCCCCTTGGACACTTTCAGTCATTTTGGTATCAAATGAGCCAGTATCTGCATTCCCGGAGCAATTTACCTCTTCCGAGTCGCCGCCGTTGCATTTGCCACCAAGCTTGCCATCCGGGGAAAGCATTGATTGCGGGGATTCTTTGTACCTTTTGCGTCAAGTGACCTGAAGAACAAGTCCCTTTCGGAACGGCCAGTCATTTTCCACAATACCCGACTGTACCTTCTGATGTCTCGAGTCGACGAACTAGGAGATATGGCTGGGGAAGGGCATGGAATAGGCACGTCGTTTACTAATCCGTATTTATCTATTTCTTACCATCTCTGGTATGAGTAGGCAACAATCGTTACGCATCCCAAGTGTCGCCAGGAGAGTCGGCCTTCACCGACGGATCGGAGGGTCTGTTCTCCATGTATCTCGACAGGACGGAGGATGAGGATCAGAAAATGACTGAGCGCTGGAAAGCAGATGCTGACGGAATCCTTGTCTTCGTGAGTGATTGTCCTTACTTACCCTTCTAGAACACTGACCTCGGCCCTATACCTCTAGACTGGTCTGTTCTCCGCTGCGGTCGCTACTTTTATCGGGGTGTCCATCCAGGATCTCCGGCCGAACTCGCAGGACGCGTCGGCATTCTATCTTGCGAACATCTACCAGCTTCTCGCCGATGCTAATGGGTCCACTATCCCCGTGATCCCCCCACTGCCTGACCCGTCCCAGTTCTCTCCGTCGGTATCGGGCGTCTGGGTCAACTCTCTCTGGTTTTTGAGTTTACTCATGAGCCTCACGTGCGCACTGCTGGCGACTTTGCTGCAACAGTGGGCACGTCGATACCTTCGAGTCACTCATCCGAAGTACGGTCCGCACAAGCGGTCGTGCATTCGGGCGTTCTTTTCCGAGGGCATCGACAAGCTGCACCTTCCTTGGGCGGTCGAAGCCCTGCCCACGCTGCTGCATACATCCTTGTTCCTATTTTTTGCCGGCCTCGTCGTCTTCCTCTTCAATGTTCATCACACCGTTTTCGGTGTTGTCCTTTGGTGGGTCGGGCTTTGCATCGGCACGTACCTATGCATCACCGTTCTGCCGATCTTTCGACACGATAGCCCATACTATACGCCACTTTCGTATTCGGTTTGGCTCTTCGTTTCCGGCTTTCAATACACCGTGTTTCGGTTCCTGTCCTGGCTCCGTGTTTTCCATCTCTATGAGTACGACACGTGGAGACGCTTCGATCAGCTGAAGGACAAGTACCGACGACGGTTTTTACAGGGAATGACTAAGGCAGCGGAAGAAACGGCTCAGGTGTTGACATCTGACATCGACGGCCGTGCGTTGTTGTGGACATTCGAGACATTGGATGAAGATCACGAACTGGAACGCTTCTTTGCGGCCATCCCGGGTTTTTGCAACTCGACGGCGTTCGTCAATCCGCTAGGGCGTTTCATCGGCCCTAACGACAAAAGGTTGTCGGCGGCATTAATAGGATTCATGGAACGGGCATTGTCGTCCAAACTTATCTCGGACACTGTCAAGCAACGGCGAATCATCATCTGCACTACGGCCATTGACGCGGCGTCGCTCTCTGCATCTAAACAGATCTTGGTCCGCGCTCTGCTCGATTTCGGATGGGGCGAACTTTTTAATTCAGTTCAGTTCGGGCTTTCCGCCAGACGGTGGAGCAATGGCGATGACCCGCTGACGACCTTTTGTGCCAAATGCGCCGTGTCCATTGTAATAGCTCGCGTGCAAAACCACGACGAAAACTGGTTCGATCTCGCCACTGGTCAATTAGGCGTGTCGAGGACCGGCCTTCGAGGATATCTCGCTCACGGGGACAGCCTGTCCTTTGCCAACCTCATCTTTCTCACTCGCCACGTCTTCCTTTTCCATCACACACATACCTATCACACGCACTTTTATGGCATCTCGGTAGCCATCCTAAAACAAGCCGCGTCCAATATAGCCATCCAGGACGTCCTGCCGGTGCTCCGGGTCGAGTTTTGCGGTTTGTGGAACCAACTCGTCGACGCGGCACGCATGACCGACGATCGTCACAGTCCGATCATCATCCGCATCCTCAAACGAGTTCGCCAGATCTACGTCGCATTGCACAACTTACCCGAGACAGACCCACTTTCAATACAAGCCGATGACAACCCTATTCTCAATGAAGTGCTGTCGTATCCTCGCTGCATCACCCATAGGCATGACCACAGCCCTGCTGCCTCGCCGCATTTGACACCAAATACTTCTCTGATGGCGACTCGTGCAGCAGAAGGTACCAGTCACACGGCGATTCCGCCTTTACCTTCTACAGGACCACCTACCACGACCCGATACGGCGCCCACTCTCCGACCCCAGCTCCACCAAACTCGGTATCTCCACTCTTTTTATCGCACCAGACCCCCGCTCTTACCGACGCGCCTTCAACACGGGGCGAACCCCGACCCCAGGATTCTACTACATCTTCCAGGAGCGCTGCTGCTTCGCACTTGATTTCCGTTCCGAATGGTGACGTCGCCGCAAGGACGAGGACCACGGACCTTCTTCCCTCTGCTGCCAGTGATACTCTTGTGGACGACGCGGATACTCCAGATCGGTCCACGCCGGCCACCAACTTGCGCAGTCGGGGTGGTGGACTCTCCTGACAACGCTGGCATGGTGTTGGAAGTGTCAACCACTCGGGAACGTGGCCCGAGATGCTGACAGTGTGATCTACGTAATACCCTACTGTTCGGACACTTCAAATTTCTCCCTCATCTCTTGTCCAATTACTACAAAACGATGTTTCTTAACGAGCTCCAAGCTTTTTTAGAACAAAAATCTTTGTTGTGTTAAATGGTAAACCAAACCTCTGAAAGATTCTTCATACTGCGACAAACAACGATACATTTATTTTGGCTGGTCGACTGCGTAGCAATGTGCACACCAAAAAGGCCCTGATAGAGGCTGATACTCACCCAACTTGTTGCTGGAGTAAGCAATGAAAAAGGTTGCTTAGGCAGAGTCCAGGGCAGGTCTCGGCCAGATGGAAGGTTCGCCCGGCCACCGGTCCCGCGATTCGGTCGCGGGATTCCGGTCCTCCACTATGGCGGGAGCCGCCCGCCGCGGACGACCAAGACTCAGCGACTTTGCGGCGTGCTCCACGTGAGAAATCGAAGCGCCACGATAGGAGCATGCGTTCGCGACATCTTATCACAAACAAACAAAAAAAATAGTGATGTCCCGCGATGACTAGATACAGAATACCAGAATGGTAGTTGGCCCAATGATAACAATCCCCGTGTTCTAAACGTCATCGTCCTCCCAGTTATCGGGCACGGCCTCGCTGCTGCCGGGAGCAGCAGTTGCAGCCGCAGCTACTGGCTGGGAAGGTACCGGAAGTGGCGTTGCAGAGCGGGATGCTCCCGGGGTGGCCCATGAAGAGGCGCCAGTAGTAGGTTGAGAGGGGGTAGTGGCGCGGGGTGTGTTAGGGCCCGCCCACGCTGAGAGATTACTTGGAGCCTGAGGCGCCGGTGCGAGAACTGAATTCCAGCCTCTGCCGACTTTCGACGAACCGGAGCCGGTAGGAGTTGGGGCGGGAAGAGCAGCCCGCGCTGGCGCTCGCAGATCTGCGAGCTTTCCGAGCGTGCTGCTCGTCGCGACGGATTGTGAGAGGATATTCGTGGGGATGCGCGTGTCGATGCGGCGGATCAGCTGCACGCTGCGATGGGGCTCGCGATCGACCATCTGCGAGTCCATCCTGTAAACGGCGGCAAGCTTTGAAAAAGGTGCAAAGTTTAGTGTTTAGAATAGAGCCTTCCGCACAGGGAACATCGAGCTGAGACTCACATCATGGACGAACTTGCGTTTAGACTCGGGCATAGAAGGCAGAACATGGACCCTTTTGTCGGACGTCACGAACCTACAGCACCGGGACGAGTCCACATCAGGCGTAGCCAAATATGATGACGAAGAAAGACGCACTCGGCGAAAGTCTTTTCGACCAGCTCAACGAATTTTACGTTGGGTTTAGCGAAGGCGACCAGGTCATCCGAGTACACAACTTGGCGCGAGTTAGCTTTGTGCAGGTCGGGATTGATGCCAAGCGCCTCTGCGAGACGAGCGTTGCGCTTCGCGATCTCGCATTCGTTCGTGCACCGTGGTACCAGAGCAGCCTCGCGCCCGGCTGGGCTTGTGGCGCTGCGCCCACAGAGGACGGACTGCTGAATGCGTCCACACGGACAATTGACGATAATCGCTGCAGTGCATGGTTCAATCTCTGGGCAAATGGACGGAGCGTGACAAGGTTGGGTGCAGGGATGCTGGGCCGGAAGACTGTGGCGCCGAAATTACTCAAACTGTGATGGATCTAACAATTTGGATCTGACACGTACCAAAGCTTGCGTGGTTTCCCGCAGATTGCCGTGCATGGTGCGCACGCGCCACTGTGACAAAGCTGTTCGCATCGGTGGAACCCACATCCGAGGGGCCGCCCACACGGCTTGCCGCACGAAACCTTCTCTGATGAACACCGGATATTTCCAACCATCGTTTTTCCGCACGCACAAAGCTTTTCCGTGAGATAGACGCATGGGGGACACGGCGTCGGGTCTTCGTGGCACAGATGGGGAGCCTTTGGGTGTCCACATGATGGATCAGGCCGAGCGCACGGGTAAGAGCATTGTATCTGCGTCCCGCAAGGAATGGGAGGTTCCAGTATAGTCCGTCCACAGTGGCAAAACAGCTGTAGAAGACGTGAGTGTATGACACAGGAGGTGAGACCGTAGACATACCTCCTCGAATGAGCTCTGGAAGCATGGCGGACATGGTCCTCTATGGTCACGCTCCTCGCAATGGTGATTCCCGCAGCTCAACATTCGTCCGCATACGACGTCGCACTGATGCCAACCGTCTACGTCCACGACCTCCGGACCAATGTTGTTAGTCGCGGCCTTCTTCTTGCCCTTTCCGACGGGGTTCGCAAGATGCGCAAGCGGGCAGCACAAACGGGTGCAGGTGTGATGACCGCATGCGCGCAGCGAACCACAGGGCTTGTTGCACAGAAAGGTGGTTGAGTCCGTCTCGGCTTGCGTTGTGCTGCAGGTGAGGGGGCGCGTTGTTGAACCGCAACGGCACGGTCGTACAACTGCGACGATACACGGGGGGCATGGACCAGTATGACAGATCGCACTACAAAAATGTGTACACCCATCGAGCTCTTTCCCACATGGTGATGTGCATGTTGGGACGGGATCTGTACAGGCCGAGCGGATGAGCTTCGCGTTTTTGGAGAAGTAATGGTGAGTGGCTGGGTCAGTCAGTGACCGTTTGCCACACGGACAGTGAGTGACGGCAAGAGGTGAATAAGAGCACTCAGGGGGCATAAGCGATGGTGGATGGCACATCTTAGGACATTTATGGATATCACAGTCGAAAAGCCTGATGCATAGGTTAAGAACGCGCGACGACAATGGGAAATGTAACAGATGACAGACCTCTCGCAAACATTTCCGCAGTCAAACTTCCCGATCCATGACTCTTCACCATGCGAACCGAAGAAGATACATTCCTTATCGTCACCTTCACCACAAGCAAGTTGCTTTCTCTCTCTGCCACACCAGCACCTAGCCAAATCAGTTATGGTGCACGGGTTGCATTCGCCGTCATGGCAAATGTCCTGGCAGACGTGATTTTGACAAGACAAAGTTTTCCCGCACTTATGGCCGCAAGACCGGTTGGCAAGGAGAACGCCTCTACCACCACTCGTAGGGTTAGCACGAGAGCATACAAGCGCAATAGTATCCTTGCCGCAGTGACAAGGATTTTGAATAGTGATCTTGCATGGAGGGCATGGCCCGGGATGGCAAGGTAACGGGCAAGGGTGTCCGCAAACTCGAGCGCGCGCACATAAATTTCCACAAGAGTGAGGAGTTGCCAATCGCGGGGGTTTGGGGTCTTGCGTCGAACCACAAAAGCACCTACATAACTCCATAAGCGCGCATATAGCCATCTTTTATAACCACAACTTACCAATATTTACGCGGGACGATTTCACGCTTTGACTGGCACCCAGGGCATCTCCATTCACCTTTTCTTTCCTCTCCACGTACTCTCCAAGCATCTTCTGTATCTTTCACACTTTTCTCTGCCCACGGCTTAATACATTTGAGATGGAAAGTGTTCCAACATGACTGCGCGTCTTTCTCTTCCTTGGGAGAGCAGGACCATGAAGGATGTCCCGGGAGTATGGGATTAAAACAGATCATGCATTCTGGGAACGGCGGGTTGGAGAGCGCGAATGTGAGTATGGAGGTAAGATCGTCTCCTGGTGGCGCCCGAGTACGCCTGCGTGAGGAGTTCCCGCCAGAAGATTGCGCAGGTGCGTTCGCCTTGCTAGTGACGCTCGCAGTGGGCTCCTCGCTTAGAGCCGGGTTGAATCGGGCCGCCCGCCGCCTCTGTCCTGGACTCGGGGTCGCTTGATCCTGGGCTTGGGGGTTCGCAGGCCTACCTCTAACTGGATGAGGAGTACGACGATGGTGATCGTTTGGTTGAGAGCGAGTGGGAGCAGATTGTGGATGAAGAGATGTTGCATCTAGTTCAGAGTTGACTGTAGTGGACAAGGCCAATAATCGCTTGTTCCTACCTGGCCCTCGGGAGTTATTCCGGCGTCTCTGACCTGTGTTCTGTCGCTGTCGGCGCGTATCATTTCTACTGGAGGAGTCACTGACACCGCCAGGATTGACAGCCCTCTGGCCGTGATTACGTCGAGATTCCGGTATCTCTTTTCTTTCGGACAGATGGGTTGTGGTGGTTGTTGCATCAGACGGAGGTTGAGTAGAGGGGGAAGATGACATAGTCGCAGCCAAAGCAAGATGAGTGACAATCTCACTCATACTTGAGCTCATCTTGATATAGTGCTGACCAATCACTCAATTCGAGTCACGTCGAGTCACATGTCACTCCACGCCACAACCTTCAACGCCGCTGCCATCGCATACGGCAAGCCATCGTGACCCTCAAGGCGTCACCACTACCGTCTGAACACTGGTCTTATCTCCCCTTCAGCCGTACTTGAGTCATGGCGTCTGCTTATTACGAGTTCTATCGGGGTTCCTCGTATGTCTTTCGTGTTTGTATCCCCCATGTCGTTGAAGTATGCTGTAAACTTTAGCATCGGGATGGCCCTTACCGACTCACTCGACGAGCTCATCACCAGTGGTGCTATCACCCCTCAGCTTGCAATGAAAGTTTTGCAGCAGGTGCTCACAGCTGACCCGCACTTTTGAACATCATCAGTATAACATCTCCTTCTAGTTTGACAAGTCACTCGCAGACACCATGGTCAAGCAAGTCAAGACCAAAACCACTTTAAAGGCATGTCATCATTTTCCTCTTTATACTCGTGCTCATATTGGACAGGGTCATCTCCATACCTACCGACTATGCGACGACGTGTGGACATTCCTTGTGAAGGACGCTTCCTTCAAGATGGAATCAAACGAAATGATAACGGCCCCCAAGATTAAAATAATTGCGTGTAAGAACGGAGACGTTATTGAGGCTGGAAAGAAATAGAACTCGGGTGCGTCCTCGGAGCACGCCGGGATACACCCTCCAGTACTGGTTGTGGCTGGGCAACCAGTGTCTTATCGTGTAATACACTATATTCCATTTATTCGAGAACAATCCTTCCGTCCATCACCTTGCTCTGCTCTATCCATTGTACATGTACATACCATGCAACCTTGTTGTCACTGTCATACCGGCGCTTACCTTGGTCCGAGTGTCCTCAAAATCCAAAAGAAAAAAATTATAATCGAGGCGAGACCGGGAATTGTGGCACGTTCCTTGACGACAGACAGACAGCCTAACCGCAATTGTGGCATGAGATCGGAAATACTTTTTAAAAAGCAGGGGCTCAAGGGTTCACAGAGTCGGAGAGGAGAGACAAGGCCCCCCTGCCGCGGGAAAACTCACAACAAAGGTCATCTGCCCCTGACTACTTCAGGGCTGCTCCTTCCTCAAGGCCTCTCTCCTACCTTCTTTCCTGATACCCCTTGCCCATCCAAACTTTCTTTCATCCTACCATCATGTCCTTTCAGCCATTTTCGTCTGAACCACCCACCGCCGCCTCCCTCGCCGATGCACGTCGTCTCCTAGACGAGAGCAACGCTTCTCTCGGCGACCTCGACAACAAAATCGAAGCCGCCGAGGCTCAACTAGCTCAGATCGTGGCGGAATCACGCTGTGCCATTAAGCAGCTCCAATGTGAGCGTGAAGCGCTAGAAGACAAGATCGCCCGCGCCCTTGCCTACATGTCACCCATCCGGAGGCTCCCCAGCGAACTCCTGCGCCACATCTTCATCATGAATTTCGACGAGTATCCTTGTTGCGCTTGGATTCTCTCATCCGTCTGCTCCCAGTGGAGGCGTCTAGCATTGTCGATGCCGAGGCTATGGTCAAAGGTGTGCTACCCTTCGCAGTGTACATTTTTCTTCGTGGGAGCTTCGTAGGCCAAGCTTGGGCATCTCTAGAATTCTCCGCTTGTTTCCCTACTCAGCCTATCCGTTCTATTCGCGTTATCGCATGCCTGGACCGCCGAGCGCTCCCCCCAGGTCCCACAGTCATCTTCCCTTGGTTGAACATTCATTCGCCAAGCGTGCGGTCGAGTGCTCCTTTTTTTTTGTGCACCGACTTGCCATCGATTGCGAGAGCAGAACAGTGACTTGGCTCCACCTTGGATTGCCTTGCACATAGTCGTTCTGCCTCTTTCGCCACAACTTCTGTCCCGATGCAGTAACGGCACCTCCGTGACCACGCGCACAGCGTGTTTGTCTCGTGTTTCTGACCGTGCATCAGATTCCTCTTCGGGGAAACTTGCATCTCTTACTTCCACCTCATGTTTTCGGCGTGCTTCCCTCCGACTGCCCGCAGATTCTCCGTTGCTAACTGTTCTGTCTTATAGATACGTCTCGTCACAACTCCGAACGCGTCTGCGGATACCATCCGACTATGGCTAGAACGTTCCGGCAGCCGCATTCCCCTCGACGTTGAGATCTTCTTGCACGTACCAGACGCCGCGGCGAGCACCCCGCTCCCGCGGTTACGTACAAGGTCATCCCCCCAGTGGCCCACTTTCTTGTCGAATAATGCGACCACGACCACCCATTATGTGCAGATTCAAGCCTCACAACCCACCACATCCATTCAAATTGTCCCATCGACACCACCCATTGTTCTCCCTCATTCCCCGCCACACTATGATTGGCCTGGTAGTCTAACTCCGCCACCCCCTCCACCCACGCTCCCGCCAGCCGTGACAACGACCAGCCAATCGAGGGCAAGCTCACATTGGGGTCACATCGCCATCTACTATTTAGTCGAGCAAATGCACAGATGGGAACGATTTGTCTTCCGATTCGACAGACAGTTCCCCTCGTGGCAAGCCCTCAAGTCAGTCTCTGGTGCGTCTCTCCCGGCGGTCTGACCTGTCATATTGATATCGATGAATACGTGGCACCGAAGGACCCGCCCCACTGTTGAAAGAATTCGAAGTTTCTTGCGCAGAACCGATGTATCACGGCGAATGGCCATGGCTTCCAAGTGCCAACCCAAATACGGAAGTTGTTCTCCCAAAACTCGAGACGGTTACCCTGCAATATGCGCCGTTTAAATGGTCGTCACCGATGCTGAGGATGAACTTACGAACGTTGAACCTCAGGACGGTACCCACCACGAGCATTCCCATCGACCGCGTTCTGCATATTGTCTCGAACAACAAAACGCTCGAGGACTTGTCGCTGCATGTCACCACGGTGCTCAATCCCGTTTTGCCGTTGTCACAAACCACACTCCCCGAACTGAAGACGCTCAGCGTCGGAGGACACTTCCTCATGGCATCTCTCGTCGACTCTCTTGTCGCGCCTGGCCTCTGCAGCCTCACACTAAACATCGACGCACGTGATCCGATCGATGACAGTATATCAAATCTCGTCACACGATCGAGTCATCCAGCGATCCATTCGCTCTCGATCGCATACGGTTCGAACGGACCACCATTTTACGGCGGACTCATCGCTTCTTGGGGGTTTTTGAATGACCTCAACCACCTGCGAACGCTGCAAGTCGGCGGGACTCCGCTCGACCCGCTATTTGCAATGCTCGGAGCGCCGGAAGAGGACGTCCTTGGAGTCATGTGTCCATTCCTCGAACACCTAGCGTTGCGCGGGTGTCCCGCGCATTCTGATGGGGTCACGAAACTAGTTCAAATGGTTGATACACGTAACCCCGAGAGCGCACCACCAACAGCTCCGACAACCGGACTTGGTGGGAGTGCGACGCCAGTAAAAATGCGGCGGTTGGAAATGTACGAGTGCACGGTGTTGGGACAGGACGTCGTGGCATGGCTGAAGAGCCGCATTAACGACGTTGTGTGTGTTGACCCCCCGTTTGAACGGTGCGAATATTCTGTTGTATGTCATTGGCCATGAACGAGGTGTTGACTGTGTCCTGTCGGCTACTTTTCATATGTAGGGCTCCCCACAGTCCTACTTATGCTTATTTATGAGCGATTGGCATCCGCGGTGTTGATGGGTATGCGCCTTTGTACTATAGCAGTCTTGATTTTTTGAGTGGGTTGAGTACTTTGTAGCACTTTCACCAACTTGGGCTCCTGTCCTCGTCGTATCTTGTATTTTCTAAAGTCTATAATTATTGTTTTTTTGTTTGATCATTCTTAGTACATTGTTTACTCGGTTGCTTGTTTACTCAAGCCAGCTTCCCTGTGAGAGACCTCGCCAAGCCAATGACAGCGGTGGTGGCGGCATCATCAAACCGGACGGAAGAGAAGGGCCGCTCCAAGTCATAATGCATAATCATCGCGTGTTTCATTTGAGCGATTCACGCTTCTCTTTTTCGTTCGAGCACTTAGAGCGGAGTATTTGTCAGACCGTTGAATGCTTGGTGTTTCGTGGCGTATATGCGCAGTGCGGGACCATCATAACGGAAGCACTCTTTCGTGTTCTAGTGCCACCAAGTGACTTGCCAAGTCTTGTGAGCCAAGCCTCCACTCCATCTCATGATTTAACGTCACGCATCCGGTACTACGGTAATAATCAGCGGATATTCCCCGCTCAATCAGGTGCTCTCTGCCTCGCAGCAACTCACCAAAGGCAGAGAGCACCAAGTAGAGACTGAAGGGTCAGGGGAGGGAGTGATGTCTCGATAGGGGATTGTGATTGCCGAGTAGTACTGATAAGAGTAAGCGCCCACCCTGATGAGGAAGCAAAAAAACCCTGCACAACGGGCGACGGAAAGCTTAGGCTTGCCAAGACGTATGTAGTAAGAAGGGCTGACGTTGGGTTGCCGCTAGTATGCTTCCCGGGATGCTTAGCACAGTTCTGAATTGTGGGCTCTCATCTCATGGGTGAGAGTTGGGGCACGTTCGATGTAGAATAGCCGCATATAGACACTTGACAAGCGGCGAGGAAACACTAATGTCACGCACCTGTAATCATTTGCCGTGTGCCGGTCTACCCAGCGCTGTGATTCGCGTCGGTATCGTGACTAAGTCGGGCGGGCAAGTTATATATCACCACCATGCAAGTACCCCCGCACAGCCCTTTCTCACCTCCCATTATCAACCCTCCCCTTTTGTTCGTTCATTCTACTGTAACTCCTCATATCACCGCGCTAACTCCCCTCCTCCCTCCCATTCATTATGCTCCATGACGGCTCTGCCATCTCTGAGGGATTCTCACTGGAAACCCCTAGACCCTCGTACTCTCGACCGTCCTCCTTGTCCGCCCCCAACATGACCCTAACTGGTTTTCCCAAGTCCTCCTTTGTCGAGTGGGACTGGGATCTCGAGCAAGCGGACAGAAAGCGTGAAGCCAAGGCTGACTCCGCTGTCCACGGGGCTCAGCCATTCCTGGTCGACCGTAGCCTCCTAAGAGACGTGATCAAGGAAAAGCTGGGGTGCCGGGTGGGCAGAATCACGTTTCTGAACTCAGGTGCGTCACCTTGACGTTTCTTCCCTCTACCCAACGATAAAGGGCATCTCCTGGTATCATAGGCACGTTTCATAAAGTGCGTTCATTATCGCGTTTCGCTTATCCATCAACTGTGGCGCTCATTGTTCCCGTAAGGCCTACTCCGTCACATTAAGCGACGGCCGTGTCGTCATAGCGCGTGTTGCACGCCGGTTCATGCCACGACTGAAGACTGAATCTGAAGTTGCGACGATGGAATACATCCGCGCGTACACCTCGATTCCTGTCCCGACTATATATTTCTACGACTCTAACCCATATAACCGGCTCGGGGGCGAGTATATCATTATGTCAAAGGTTCGTGCGCCCATCAGCATCATTATCTCATCTTTCCTATTGTGTGATCTAACCGTCCTCGATCAAAGGCTGAGGGCGTTCCTCTATCCAACGTATACCAATCCATGTCACATAAGAGTCTCATGGCCTTGCTCAATAATCTTGCTTCGATCATTATACCTTTACTTGCTCATCGGTTTTCACACATTGGCTCCTTGTATAGCGGCCCTCCGCTCACTCAACGTTCTGTCCCACGGAACGCGACTGCTTGGTCTCCATCACTTGCCACCCCCACTCCTGCCTCCGCATCCTTTAGTTTCACGTCTTCCCTAACTCCGACTACCATAGCATCCCCGCACAAGTCATCTGGAGAGTTTCATGTTGGCCCTATCGTCTCTTGGCCATTCTTCGGTTCGAATCGAGGTGACCTCACTCACTCGACGGAGATAGACCTTGGTCCATGGCCCAGCTCTCATGGGTACCTTCAGGCCTGCGTTGAACGCGAGATCCAAGGTGTCGTCCGTGAGAGCGAGGGCAAGGCCGCTCCGCATCGTTTGCATCTTGACCCGGACGAGATCCAGGCCTCGCGGCATCATCATTTGCAAGCCGTTCCTGGTGACCGTAGTGATGACAGCGACGAATGGGACATCGAGGAGAGCGAGGAAGAGTGGGATGGACCTGGCGATTTGATGTATCGTGACTACCGGCGCCATCAACGGAGCACTTTCTTGGTCGCTCATATCAACCAGCGGGAGCAAAGTGTACGAGAAGAGATGAACAGATGGAAGCGCATGATGGAGAGATTGATGACACTTGTCGAAAGCCCCCATGGAAAGCCCGAACAATTTGGCTTGGATCTGCACGACCTAAGCCTGGAGAACATCTTTGTTGATAGTAATGATCATTCCAGAATCGTGAGTCTTCTTGTTCCATCTTGCGATCCGCGTAATGACATTTGTAGACATGCGTTATCGATTGGGAGTCGACCACCATTCGCCCGCTTTGGCAGTGCGCGCATCTTCCGGCCTTCCTCCAGTCTAGCCCATTCCTGGCGCGACACTTCCGCGATGCAGTGAAGCGTATCGCAGACCGTTCTTCGCCGGTTCTGCAGCACATCGTGAGGTCACCACGTACCGACCTCTCGACTCTGGCGGCTGAGTGGCTCCACTACGAGGCGGTCGGCGTGCACTTGCGGCACGCTCATCGGTGTGCGGAGTGGGACGGATGGGAAGAAGGTCTCGTCGAAAGCATACTCGGACCAGAAGACCAAGACGAGGATTGGGTGCGAGAGGCGCGCAGAATCGCCCTGACAACGGGACCAGGCAGCGACGGCGATGAAGACGTCGGCGATGCGTGTCCGAGCGTTGACGAGATCCTGAAGCCACACGGTGTGCGGCGGAAGCGTCAAGCCGTCTCGCGTGTCACGGCTGAGGCGAAGGAACGCGAACGTTTGCTTGCGACCACGGGTGACGAGTGTGGGGGGCGAGGAGGTGAGCTCGGGCGCAGGCTCGAGGCCTTACTTAGTATTGACGAAGATGGCGACGGAACTGTGCAACGCACACGAATTTCCGCATGGGGCTCTGGACACGAGTCGGAATATGAAGCCGAAGCGGAGTGATTACCAGTGGGCCTGGAAGCACCACATCATCATCCTCTATCTTGGTTCTCCGTTGCCTGGTTTCTGACTTTGTCACTTGACTATTTCAATCCGTTCTTTGTTTATTCTACTAGCTAGTTAGCTCTGCAACCTTGTGTATTTCTACGTGTAATGCTCAGTAATGTGTATATGTCAAGGTCGTGCGCGCAGGTATGGACGAGCACGTACCCACCCCCTTTTCCGATCGAGGTAAAGTTCAGAAAGGCACGAGGGGCAGGATGAAATGAATGGGACCAGAACATGTACGCCCCCTCCAATGATAACGCAACATTGAATTGGGTCATAGTTTCAAAATCCCCGTTCCCACGAATAAGCTACACGTGTCGTGAGGGTTCGGAACCAATTGGTGAGAGGGGGAATGGGTGGCAAAGCGAGTTGGCACGCGAGAGGGGGGCCTGATCGTCATGGCCATCAGTTGCTGGGTCCGATGTGCCCGAGCTTCCCCGCCTGGCTGGCGAGACAACCGACGGACAAGTCGCTGCGGCCCTCGCTTGATTGAGCCTGCCAGATAAAGAGTTCATAGTCCAAGTTGTTCGGGTTCGGTTCAAACACCTCCCTGGACCTCTCGACTTGTCGCCTTCGCACCCGATTCTCTCTCTTTCTCCTTTAATCCGTATCGTCCTGGAAGGCAGGAAATAAAACCACGCCATGTCCGAATGACGGTGAAAGCCCGATGGCCGCGCGCTCTCTCCGACCTTGACAACAAATCTCCGTTCAATTGCGACGTGTTTTTTTTTTGACCGGTGGATACGCCCAGACTCAAACTTGCGGCGCGTAACGGCGACACAGGACTTCCGTGTCTGTGTCAACCATTGGGGGCCGGAAGTGTGAGTGGTTTGACTAGCGGCACCGGGCCAGTTGCAACTGCAATTCGCGTATACAGTACTGGCACGACCTCGTAAACGTACTGCGCTAGACCGGTGACCGTCTGTATATGAAAGTACACCTGATCCTCATATACAGGCTAGTCACGAGCCTAGTACTGCGCTCGGAGCAATACAGTTACGTGTAATGCCGTCAGTTCTAACCGTCAATTGAACTCTCCTCCACAGAGGGATGTTTTCGAAGGGTGGAAGAGCCGTCGTCCAGAAAGCTTGACGTGGTGATTGGAAGCCTGCATCAGCGCTACACCCTACCATTTGGACACTGCGCCTTTCACACCGAGACTCGGGGGACTCGGGGACAATCACGGTGACAGCCGCCTCTTTTACGCCCCAAGTGGGAGTGTCAGAGACCGCATTTGCACAAACTCCGGGCTACCAGGCCACCAAAGTCCCGTGACAGATGCGAATTGTCTGCAGAAGCATTCGGACGGACGACCTGGGACGAGTGGAACCCTGCAATCCAATCGGGCATGCCCACCGAGTGAGAGGCGGTTCTAGTTAAACGGATTTAGAATCGTGGCAAAAAATCTGTCAAGCCTATAGCCCAGTATAGCAGATAATTCTCGGGCTGTCGCTGGGCAGGTAAGTCGAGAGAGAAAGCGGTGGCCGCGGGCTGGACGATCCAGATTGTCGACTTCTGAAAAGAACGTGAACTGAGAGGACTTAGCCAAGGACTTAGCAGTGCCAAGCGGCCTCGTATGAGTATATCAGCGTAATCACGAATAATCCCTGTTTTATATCGGGTTAGTTGCTGCGAGTTAGAGTCCACACCGCTCTAACTGGTCTCGACTCGAGTTAAGTTAGAGGTCGAGTTCAAGGTCGAGTTGCCGGCTCGACTCGGACCGCATTATCAACTCGCGTCAACACTACTCCTCATAGGCCTCATCACCAGAGATAGTTGATCCGAGAAGGAAGGAACTGACGACGGCACACAAACGCAAAAGCACGCCAGCGCCGAACACATGGAAGTAGAGACGAACCAAGTTACCCCTGGTGTTGTCACGAACACCCCTCTTATCGCCGAGGCGCGCATGGCACGCCACTTTTCTCGCCAGAAGAGCCAAACCTTATAACAAGGGAGTGGGAAGGTGTTTAATATGACAGGCAAGACCTAAGTGGTAAGACGAAGTGGAAATGGAAAGATCTATATTATGTAGTGCCACGTGTGGTTCAGAAAAACCCCGTTTATCCGATATTGTAACCGCGGTAAAGTCGTCGTTTCACTTGGCCTCTTACAGTAGGACTACCTACAGTGGTCAGATGAATGGCTGTGATAACTGCATCAAATAATCCGACGCGATGAATGAAACAGAAGGTGGTGATGCTTCAAGTTGCGCTAAAAACGCCACCGATGGAGTGATGAAAATAATACAGTAGCACTGCCACAGCCCGTCCCAGAGTCCGAGTACGGATTTAACATTGGAGCAAAGGGAGAGATGGCATCGTTTGATATGATTTGAACACTGTTCTTTGCGTAGCTCGGGGGCGTGCCAACACCATGTGCTTGCTGGTCAATGCTATACGGCATGCCCTTATGCTGTGTTGTGACCAGTCGTGGAAGCTTCTCCGTTATTTTACGAGAAATTTGTATGTTTTCGCGCACGACCAGTGATTAAGTTGGTGCTATTCCAGTCTTAGCATAACGCAACGCGTAGGTGGCGAGCGGTCAAGAGAACGGTGGCGAGCGCCTGCCTGAGTGGCGTTCAAACTCTCGAGAGGAGAAGGCAGGTGTCCAACTGGAGCCTGGCGTTGATCTGTAGATTGCCCGTTGGGGAAGGGAAAAGAAAAATGAGAAGGAGAAGGAGGTAAAGATAGATGGAGGGTTCGTACGCATGTTCACACGTCGAATAACGGAACGCCGCAGCGCGCGATCTTTGAAGGCTGGTTGAGGAAGCGCGTGATAGATGTGTTAGGTTAAAGCCATACCCCGGAGGCTCAGCCAAGCAGTACCAGGGGCGGTATATGACTGGAACGAGCGCTGAGCATCCTCCTCGTTCGTGTTTCCAGAGCTAAGTCACGGTCCAAGGGTCACCCGGTCGCCCGATGTAAACGGAACAGAAGAAGCAGCAGGCGGTCGTGTTTATCCGTTAAAACCGACAGTATCGATCCGTGTAGTCAGATGGCTTATATTATCGAGGGGAGGGGAGAACAACTTGAACTTAAACCACGTGCGTTGTCGCCACGTGGAACAAACACCTCATGCCCTGTGTGATTGCGCCATTATAATGGTTCCAGTCCGGTACCATCGCGGTTCCACCCTTGATTCCACCGGTGAATCTTGTTTTTATTTACGTCCCTGGCTCTTGGCCGGTCCTCGGAATCCCGCCTCACTGACCTCTACGGTAACCGATGTCTATGGAACAGTGTTGACATAACTGCGATTCCACTGCTCCGAGGTTTTCAAAAATGAATCTTCCGCATGATGTCCGCAAGTCATGTGCTACTTGTATGGACGTCTAGGCAAGACTCGGTTTTGGGACCTGGAGAGTTGGCAATTCGAGGGGACGTTGCTAGTTGCTCTTTCAATATACCCGCTTCTCTCACTGGCTTCTCAACTCGCTGTTGCGTGTGTAGACACCTCATCTCGGTCATCACAACTGATTCGAATTCATGTATGGATTCGACTAACCAAGGTTGGCCTTTCCCTGGCTGTTGAATATTCTCACGTCTTGGTGTTCGTTAGACGACGGATTAAAGACTCCGAAGTGGTGCCTTCAACCAGGACCTGGGTGATCAAAGAAACCTTCATGGTAGATTACCATTGAGGGGTAAATATAGTTCCGTTATGGTGCTCATCGTGCGCTCCCAGCTCACGGTCTGACCATGAGACTGTATTTCTCAGGGGACAACGCCTTTCAGGTGCCGAGCTCAGCAATATTTGTAGTTGAACATACCACACCAGTTACTCTGGCACATCCTAGCCGTGCGCCCGTCGACAAGCAAGCGTATTCCTGGGCGCCTTACTCAACGCCCTTATGCTGGCTTCTCGAAGCGATGACTGAGCAACCATGCCTGTGCCCATCTTTCGGGTCCGATCACTCGCTATTCTCAACTTGCGGGGCTTCCCTGTGGATCTCGGCTGGCAAGATTTATTCTCCCGTCTCAGGCACCCTCATCTGATGAGATTCACGCGAAAAAAAAGCCACAGAAGGGGCTGAATGATTTAAAGTGTGCTAATGATAAATGCTGAACTCAGGCTGGCCATCGAGAGTTATCTCTCGTCTCCCCTGCCTGCCACCCAAAGCTTGTAAATCTCTGTATACTTTAGCCTTTCAGCGTTCCCAGTCATGGTTTATGTCGCGAACAACACCCCCGACACTAACCTTCTTAACCTCTTCTTTGTACGATCTCTCCTCCTGGTCGACTGTTCGCGACACTGACAACTGTTTCTTAGGCTACTCCGCTGTCTGTTTCGAGTCGATGCGTTCTCTTTGTAGTTCTAGCACTTTCTTTCATCCTTCCATTCGTTCTTCGAAGAAGCCTAGTCGACAAAGACGGACATCCTATCCCCCCCGGTCCTCTGCTGCGCTACGCTTTCCTTCGCCGTTACCCTGAGCGGGCGCTACAAGCGTGGGCAAGAACCTATGGGCCACTGTTCTCTGTCTGGATGGGGAATCAACTGTTTGTTGTCGTCTCGGATGCGCGCATCGCCAAGGATCTACTGGTTTCCAATGGGGCCATTTTCTCCAGTCGCAAGCCATATTTCATGAAGAACCAAACGATACTCCGCGGACGCGCCTTAACCGCAACCCCATACAGCGATACTTGGTCAGTCACGATCAACGACTGCGAGGTAACGGGAAGCTGACGTTCTCGCGGCAGGCGACAGCATCGCAGGATCGCTATGCAGTTGCTTACCCAGAAAGCGATTCAGGGGTATGCTCCTGTCCTCGACTACGAAGCACACATCTTAGTTCGGTCTTTGTATCATGAATCAAAGATGGGCACTTTACCGATCAATCCAGCGCATTTCGCCGGTCGCTATGCCTTGAAGTAGGTTGCGAACGTCTTTTTTTCCATAGATAGAAATTTGACGGACATGCCAGCAACATGTTGACGATATCGTTCGCGACGCGTACAGATTCTACGTTAGACCCCTTGACGGAGCGCGCTCTGGCACTTGCCACGGAGTTCATGGATCTGACTGGTAAAAATATACAAATTGATCTTACCCAGGGTCCCCTGACACAGCCGGTTCCAGGTCCGTGGTCGAACATGGTCGACTTTATTGAGCCCCTTCAGCGGATTCCCACGACGACGCGATCACGTGGACGTCGGCTTCACGACGGCATCGTGGAAGTTTATGGGGCCATGATTATGCGAGTTAAGGCCCGCATGGACGCTGGGGAGGATGTGCCAGACTGCCTCGTCAAGACGCTGCTATTAACACAAGAACAGGAGAAACTTGACTGGGAAGATTTGTGTATGCTCTCCGCCGTATTCACCCTCGGAGGTGTCCATTCCGTATGGCCCCGCTGTTTCCTTATCCTCCCAACAGCCGACTAATTCGGAGACTTCCTCATTCAGACTGCCGGCGTCATTCTGTGGTTCCTCGCTCACATCTCTTCACAACCTGATATCCAGGCCAAGGCGCACGCAGAGCTCGATACGGTAATCGGCCGAGATTACTGGCCAACAGCCGAAGACGAACAGCGCCTCCCGTATATCCGGGCCATCATCAAAGAAGTGCGTGGCGTACGTGAATGAATGGGCCGGGTGTGTCTCACAATTTCTTAGGTGGAGCGCGCGCACGCGCCGTTTTGGATGGCTACACCCCACTATTCTACCGAGGATTTTGTGTACAATGGGATGTACATCCCACAGAACACAGTGGTCGTTCTCAACTGTTACAATATTCACCACAACGAAGAAAAGTATCCAGACCCGTATGGACCTTTTTTCATTTGATTTCGCTCGACCTAACATCTCCCGTCCATAGATTTTCTTTCAACCCCGATCGCTACCTTGGCAACACACTGACGTGTGCAGAATCGAGCAAACTCCCCAACGCCATGGATCGGGACCACTGGATGTTCGGCGCGGGGTGTGTGTTTTTACTCTTGGTTTGATCGAGCATCACTAGTGTTGACTTTTTTGATCTGCTGCGCAGTCGACGCATCTGTCCGGGTATTCACGTTGCAGAGAGGGAGCTCTGGCTCGCTATCTCACGTTTGCTGTGGGCTTTTGATATCCGAGCCCTACCCGACGAGCCGATTTCCCTAGAGGAATACGAGGGCGAATCCGGGCGCACGCCAATGCCCTATCGTGTCATGCTCACACCACGCCACGATCGGGTGCAGGCGCTGCTTGACGCGGAGCAAGAGGTCACGCTGATGAAGTTATAACAAGAGTGCGAGCTCGACATTTTTCTACCTTTCACGATACGACTTGACGTGTATTCGCATATTTTACGCTGCTGTCCCCCGTCTAGTCCTGCTCAGGATACGTGCATCCCTGTTGTTGTTCTGTTTTGTTTCGCAATCTAATACTTTGGTTTTGCGCGTCGTCTACGGCCAGCGTAATGGTGACCGACTATGAACCTTGATGACCTCGTGCTGGCGAAAAAGCACCGGCCGATTTGATGGGATGCCACGGCATCGGATCTGTACAGCAATGCCGTACGCCTATCGCCTGCAAGCAGGGGGAAGTGTCCTCATGTCACATCGCACTTGCTCAGTTGATCCCTCACTGTTCGGCACACCGACACGTGTTGAACACGCGTAAGTTAAAATCGGATGAAAATTTTGGGTTGCCCCCACTGGGTATTGCTGACGTATTCAGCTAATGACACGACTGCTAGGGTTCGGTCCAATAGGCCGACACCTCCTTCTGTCCTTCTCCGTTGCAATTTTCTCGTGCTTGGTTACCCCCGAGGCTCGGGACGTGGTGCACCATCTAAGGCAAACTTCTAAAAATGTACCGCAGGGTTCAAAGGTGCTGACAAGCCATGTTGGCTCGTACGGACTCTTAGGAGAACGACGACAGCGGGCATGTGATGCAGGTGTGGACAAGCGATATGCCAAGGATCGGAAACGAATGTGAAGAGGCGTCATGGGTTCTTCCAATTCGAAAAGTCGCCATTGGGGGAAATTGCACCATCAAGGAACATGTCTAGTTTGAACACAAGGCGCTTTGGGGTGGGAAGTGAAGACGCCAGGCGTATCATGTAGTGTGTCATTTGATACTGGGGCTTTGCGCGATCTTGCGAGACGATTGTGAAAGTTGAGCAGACTAAAGTTTGGGCGCTTGGAGGCGAGATTGCGATTAGTAGGCACTTACGAACTCCCGCTATCTTGGTGCTTTGAACCATGTAAGTTGGTCCCGCAAATTAGACTCGAGGAAGGGCCCTGAAGGGGTGTGACTACATGGAATCAAACTATACGCCCACGGGGACGGGCAATAGTTGTCTAGCAGGAAGCCACCAATCGCAGCTATCGGTGGCGTGTTGACACGAACTAGTAGGCAGGCGATCTGCTCTCCAAAAGCCGTAATTGCGCGATGTGTGATGGTTCTTTGGGGATCTGGAGTGGGGCCTCCTCTTGGCAAACATTCCAGGAGAGAAGCTAGCGGATTCTATCTCAGGCTATCTTCATGTGTCTTCTTATCGGAAAATAAAAACAGCGATCAAAAGCACCCGATCGATGAAATGAGGAGCTTGTAGTCTCCGAGGTACATGGCACGAGTTCATTCAGTGAATGAATTGAGAAATGGGGCACACATTCGGCTTTAGGGAGGCGGTAGTAAACTTGAAATGAAGCTGCGCCTGCCGCGGTTCAACGTTCACGTTCAACCTCGCTTGTTCATCAGGTGTTCGTCCGGCCTCAGACTCGTTTTCCTCTCTGATCTCTGATGCACTCTTGCCCCCGTTTACATAAGTCATCCCCGGCCAGCGACCAGTGGTTTCCTGCTGTGTTTCAAATTGGCTAGTTCGTTTCGCAGAACATATTTCACACGGGAGTCTGACTTGGACATGAGTAACCCCGTTTGACTTCTCAACGTCATACTCTCGTTACCCAGAACCGACGGCGAGCTCGCACCAGGCTTCAAACATTGGCAGTTCGTCTTAATGTAATGCTCAGCGTTCCTGTGCCCCGGCCCAAAAATTCGCAAACAAACGTGCCCAGCTCCCGTCAGATCAGATGCGGGTGAGTCCGTTGATGACACTGGCGCCGAAGGTCATTACGCGCCCCCGGGTTATCAACTGTAGTCTCTCAGATCTCAGCCCCCACGAAGTCAGCGCAGTCCCGTCCTCCTCTCGAAATCCCCACTTAATACGCACTCGATTTTCTTCCAGGCGCCTATGAGGGTGCCAACGTCTCCGAATTGCCACTTTTTAACTTCGCCAGGGCTGGTGATGACCCTTGAGCGGGGTTAAAAGAGAAAATAACAACGCGGATCTTCCGCTAGCCTTGTCACGATTCTTGAATGAACAAACGGCACAGGAGGCTTGGAGGCGCTAAACAACCGGGGTTCGAAAGTGAAGCGCATTCTGGACATGGAACACCCGGAGATTGAGAAGAGTGGTGAGACGGAGCGCGGGTTTGCCAGCTTATTCCCGAGGATGAAAGCGCCATAATTGGAAATCCGCCCACCCAAAATAGGCACGAGACCATACGTCACTTCCAGTTCAGTTGCTGAACAGCCCAAGCGAATATGTCGGAGAGGAGCAAGCGGATGTGGATTGTTTTGAGCATGCCTTTTCCTTCTCGAGGAGGCAACAAACCATTTACCCTGCTGCGTCCCAAACGGCACGCGAACGAACCTCCACCTCGCAGCATCTCCTGAATTCCGGGGATACAGGCGCGGCGGGAGGTCGCCGCTGGAGGCGAGCCATCACCTTGCCAGAGAAGTGCGCCACGAAGAGACCCGCAGTGGGGATTTCGGACGCTGGACGGCGTTTCATATGATCTATCTGGGCATCAGCGCGAGCCAGCCTACGTGTAACTTGTTCGACGTGTTCCCGCACCCCCTCAATCCTGCGGCCGCTCACGACTCGGCCCCATTCACCAGAGGAAATATCACAGACGTACCGTTGTCGTACCCGGACACCGCCACGTTACCCTAGCGCACTGTGTTTCGAGATGGTCACTCAGCCCTTCCCGCGGACGTCTGAGCCACTCGCGCTGGCAAAGCCAGCTCAGCACGGACGTCCTTCGCTGGGGGCTAGTTCCGCAGTAGTACCTTCGCCGAGGGCTCTTCATGCGGTGCTGAGTAGATGACGGGTGTCTTGAATATGACGAACCTATTCTCTATTCTTTCATCTCGAGCCGGGGCGTCTCTTCTGATTGACATCGTCTCCTTCCGTCTTGTGCGTCAGCAAAATGGATTCCTTGGTTCGTGTTCTGGAGCCGTTGATGGGAGGCTGGTTCTCTAGATTGGACGAGAATCGAGATACGTCTGAAGGAAAGCTGAGTATTGTCAAGCAAGTGATGAAAATCGCCGAAGATGACGGCAAGGCGGACGAAGACATTCCCCGTACGTTAGCAACCCACTCTCGTAATCGTGTTCTCGACGCCCTGCGCTGATCGCCCTCTAACTCCAACCAACGAGTCTAAAATATCTAAGTCCAACTCCGAGGATCTCGCGGTGCTCGAGCGCTCAAGACGAACGCCACCCAAGGTTCGCATTGGTCAGTGGCTGGGCGTTTTCGTTGTTGGGAGTGATCCGCTCTTAATGTAACAGAGCTGGATTCTGGAGCGCAGAATCCAACGGAGTCCGTTGCGCGTGGCCAGGACCCACCCAATACAACTCTAGCTCTGACTACCGCAAATGCGCCAAGCGATGGCCATGAGGTTCGTCAGGTTGTCAGGTATTCTTGCATTTTCGGATCCAGGATTCATCGGATACGACACCTGTACACCATCTCCGTGTACGTCCCGTTTCCATTCTAGCAAGCGTACACTTTGCGTCTCGCGTTAATAACGATATACATGAGGTGGTGTGCCAGCCGACGGAAGTTACTAGAGGCGAAGGGGTTCGCACTACTAATCTCCGACATGAGCACCTTCTTCCCGTCCGACCGCACCATCACAAGTCCGCAAGAATCTCATGCTCACGAAGCGCTCAGTCTAATCTTGAACGCGGATACGCGACTCTTTGGGACTGATCTGACGGTGCGTCACGGTTCTCTCTCCGACGCCACCGCGACTGTGCGCAAACGCTTCTGCTATCATTACAGAATAGCTTCTATCCTTCGAGCGCATGTCCGGCGCCACCAATTTGTAACGCCTCGCAAGACTTCGCTGCCACGTTCTAAGGCCAGCATCAAAGAATGAGAATATCTGCCCGAGGTTGTCGCAGCTATCGCAGATCTTGCTTTTTCGTTTTAAGAAAATACTGTACGCAGATGATCGTCGTAAAGTACGCGTGTCTTCCCCCTTTGTCCCTGTGTTTCCCTCCTATGGCTACCTGGATTTTGCAAACCATTACTTTGAGGTCAAGGTGTACGTGTAACAATTATGGTAGTGTCGCGTGTTTGATCGATGGTCACGTGTAGGTTGTAATTGACCACAATCGGTGGTGCGCGACTCAGACTCGTGTTATGGAGAACAACCCGCCTCCATCTACTCGTCCGTCTTTCTCCCGTTCACACCCCAAATCGTCCTCGGCCATGCGGGATACCACCCGCGTCCTCACCCCTCAATTAAATCACGTTGTCGCACAGTCGGACGATGTGTTCCAGACTGGTCTGCTCACGCCTCAGGCTTCGCAGAACACGGTCGACGTGGATGCTGCAAAGTCCCTCATCAGTCCCCCTCCAGAAGGCAGCGCGCAAGCGGGGACTAGCCGTCAACATGTGTGTTTCTCGTCTGAGTCCGGCTTTTTGACCATAAGAACCCCGGTCTGACGTTCTCGACACCATATAGTCTCGCTGGAGTAGGGCTAGTTCGGAACCCACCTCCAGTTCGCGCCGAGCTTCAAATGCTGGCAGTTCGTCTAAACGCAAACGCCCAGCGTTCCCGTCACACAGCTTACCTGAATCTCGTGGAATGATCGAAGCGAGCCCCAACCCGAAATCTCGCAAGCAAACACGCACAGCTCCCACGTGTTCAGATACTGGTGAGTCGGTGTCTTTGAATGCGCATGGTCCACCAATTCATAGCACTGGCAATTTACAGAGGAACACTCTCAGCCTAACCACGCGTCTCCCGTTCGGAGGAAGCAGCGCCAAAGCCATGCTCCCCCTCCAGAGGGTATCGACATCCCATCTCCTTCGGCGTTCTCGCACTCCCTCTCTTAGCCCAACGAGGTCTCGACGCGGTTCCAGCCCTTCTCCATTCACCTTATTCGGGAAATGTCAAGGCGGATTATATACCCCCGGTCCCTTCACACGCCCGTCAACACCTGTCTGCACGAGCCCGGTCTTCTACGCCTGCTCCTCCTTACGAACCTCCAGCTGAACAGTTCACACCCCCGCGCGAGGTGTTCGTAGCTAGTCCACGAGTGTCGAAATCTAGTAAGCGGAAGAAGATACTCAAAGTCGTGATCAAGAAGGAGCCTCCCGAGATCGATTTATCTCGCCCTCCGCCCCCGTCGCCCACCGATGACCCCATCTTGCTTCATGCTCGTTTGCGACCCCCGCGGCCCTCAATCCCGACGCATGCACGTGAAACGCCAATACTTGAGAGCACACCTCCTGGGCCGAGTAAACAGACGTCTCCACTCAAACCCAGCGCCCTCGATTTCCCTCTTCCGGGCATCCCGTCCGATGTAGAAGACAATGAGGATCCCGATGTCCCCGAACAGCCAGTATTCAACTTCGCCGCGGCGGTTGGCGGTGACCCCTGGAGCTCGTCCAATGAGGGTGAGTCAGAGCAAGAGGGCGAATATACGGGCAAGTTTCGCGTGGTGCGCGTGCCGACCAAAACAGACCCCCCGACTAGCGCGACTAGAGAGAGGATCGAGCAATGGGGACGCCCACTCAGCCCATTCCCTCGGAAAGTGGGTGTCATCCTCGAAAGTGATGCACACAGCGATGTCGAAGAAAATAGCGATGTGGATCTTCCGCTGGCCCAGCTGCGATTTTCGAGTCAACAGAAGGAAGACGGACACGTCCCAGAAGCCCTAGGGGGCGCCGGACAACCGGTGTTTGAAAGTGAAGCGCATCAAGAGCAACTCACGGACAAAGAACACCCGGACCCAGGAGTTGATTGACGAATTTGGCCCACGAGAGCCGTGTCACGCCTCCTATCCCCACAGAGGCCGACCAAGAGGGCGATGAGGGCAATGTCATTCAGGGTTCGCCTACTCCTCAAGGAGACGTCGTGGCCGAAGATGAAAGCGCGTACCGGGGTCAGAATGACAATGCGCCCGTCGAAGAAAGCGTCCCTGAAGTTCATACTGTACAAGACGACGACCTCAATCCTATCTCTATTCATCAGGGACATCAGTCCAAGCGAACTTTTCGGAGAGGAGCAGACGGACGAAGTATCAGTTGAGCATGCCTTGTCCGAGGAACCACGACCGCCATCCCAAACACCTGGGTCGCAGCAGGCAGCACTCGACGAGCGCATCGAGGAGGATGAACCCATGCCCGAAACAGTGGACGCAGAGTCTGGGGAGGACAGTGGTAATGAGAGCGATTTGAGCGTGGTCAAGATCGTTAGCGATGACCCCTGGGCTGCTGCACGGGCTGCTGCGATCCTCAAGCAGGTATGTCCTAGCTCTAATCCTTTTGTTACTCTCCCCTCATCTTCACCTGGCGTGCAGCATGATTGGGACCTTGTCACGAAAGTTGCTCGCAGCCGTCGTCTTTCACCCCGCACTGTAGAATCACTCGTTCGGAAAGCTCGGCGTGCCGACCTCGCGAGCGCCGGAGTTTCGAAATCCTCGTCGCCCGCTCGCTCTGGCCGTCGTTCATTCGGCGTCGTCGTAGACGGACGCGTCGTCACAGCCAATAGCCCGTCCATGACACTTCCCGAATTGCTAAGCGAGGCAGAATCCGAACTGGACAACCCCCGTGAACAACGTACTCCCCGGACTCCTTCGCCGGCACCAGCGTCATTTCGGCGCCCCGAAGCCCCGTTGGTAATTGATACCGATGGGCCCCGCGAGTGGTCGCGCAGTGATTGGAAGTTGCTCGACGCGTGCTTTACCGATGTGAGGCTTGATATTGGCGCTCGGTGGGGTAGTGAAGGAACGCTGGGCGATGTAGACGCGGTCGATCTCGACGACGTTGTCAGGCGGTTCGTGGATATCTTCGGTGGAGAGGAAGTGGTCAGCGGCCTCGGCCCATCATTTGACCGGTATGTTTGGAACGCTTGCCTCTGCATACTTTTCCCATAACAACAAATCTGCATTGCAGGCCGAATTTGTTGAAACGCGCAAAGGCGTTGCAGAGGAAGCAACGTGCTGGGGACGGTGCGCCACCTACACCAACCTTGCGCGTCTCGTCGGTTTCTTCATCCACACCTACTGTTCCCGACTTCACGCCGATCCATCCCGCGCGACGGCAAGGGGTCGATTCGACATTGCCCAGGCTCGCTGCACCAGCATTCCTTGGACAGACTACCCCCCGATTTCCGGCATCACTCATGGCTCCCCGTTACTCACACTTACTGGAAGAGGCCAAGTCATTGAGCAAGCAGGATGGCGCTCAGTCCTACCCTCTCGAGGACGAGCCGACGCAAGTGGAGGTTCTTCCAACTCCCTCTGTAGGCAGTCGCATGAAGGGATTTTTATTCTCCTATCTTCCGACGCTCAAGAAGAAGACGCCAGCGCAGAGGACTCGTGAGCCCGCTCGCCCAGGTTTGCCTCTTCCCCCGCCGGAAATGATGGACAAAGCGCGCGGTCCGGTGATAACACCACAACCGAAAACCGTGCCGCGGCCGGCGCACCCGAAGGAACTGGTGCACCTACAGCATGCCCCACTCCCCAGTCATATTCCGACGCTCTCGCAGGTGCCCAAGCGGCTGGTCGAACTGCGCCCGGTGTCTCCTCCACCCGCGGCATCCTCGCCGATACAGATACCCGATGGGCGGAGAAGCAGCAGTGGAAGCGTGAAGGATCTTGTAAACAGTTTTGAGGAGATGGAGCGGTCAAGGGAGATTGAGGAGCGCGCGTTGCAGTTGCGGAGACAGAAGAGTGCTGGGCGGCTTGCGGTTGGTGGCACGGGGAGTAGTAAGCCGGTGTGGAAGTGAAAGTACTAGACAAGGTCGTTGTATTTGTACAGCTGGATCATCTTTTGTTATATACCGTCCTTAGAGTAATATCATTCTCATTCCTCCATGTCACTCTTGAGTGATCCCGAGTGCGTGTTCGATCTCTTTGTGCTCAAGCAGCGCTGCTAATCTCTACTCCCTCAGTCTCTTAATTCATAGCCTGCGTCTTGGCTATCTACGCAACGTCGAGGACCCATACGGCGCCCGTCTCATCTCTTTCAACCCCTCCTTCTCTACTAATCCCTATATCAACGTCGCTTCACTCGCAGACCCCAACAAGTGGCCAGAACTAACATCGCCACCCAGTCCCCCACTCTCTGTGAGTGAATTGTCAGATGGACCTGCACATCCTGGCAACGTCTCCGACTCTCTGGGGGCCAGAGGTCTCAAGTACACCCCTACGATCCTTGGACCCTCTCGTACGGGTGGACTCGGAATGAGCGTCAACGGCAGACGCCTCGTATCCAAGCCAACCCGGCCGATCGTCATCGCCGCCTCACAGGACGACAACAACAACATACCAAAGCCGTCTCCACAGGACCATGCCCGAGCCACTGCAGACCCACCTCTGAAGCCCGTATTCATCCCCAAGTTCAAGGGGGCCGCAGAGATGGACGAGCGGCGGAGGTTGAGGATACAGGTGCGGCGGGGTGTCGCGGCCTGCTGCTGCGGCTGCGGCTCCCGAAGCGAGGGTCCTCACTCCGCCGGAGAAGGGCGCTACCCCAGAGCTGTTATCAGGAAACGGACGAGGAAGAGGAAGACTCGTTCTCGCCGGAGGACGATGTGGATTTCGATGACGTGGTCGACGTCGGCGTCAGCGTGGACATCGACGGCGACGAATTTGATCCGTGAGTTCCCTCGTCGTCTTTTTTTTTTACGCCGTTCCTCAGCTCCGTAGCGAGTTTGCCACGACGAGGCTGGAAGCGGCCCTGTCGGACAGCGTCTCGGACGGTCTATCCGGCGTCAGCGCGAGCCTGTCGGCGTCAAACTCGTTCAGCGTCATCTCCCCGCACCCCTTGCACTCCCGCAGCCGCTCCCGCCTCAGCCCCGTCACCGAAGGGAAACCCGCCAACGCGCCGGCCCCCTCCTCGTCGTACCCGGATGCCGGCGCACGGCCGAGCGAACCGGGTTTCGAGATGGTCACCCCGTTCCTCCCGCGGACGTCCGAGCACGCTCCCGCGCCCCCAAAGCCGCCAGGAGGAGGAGGAGGCAAGCCCAGGCGCCCCTTCGCATGGCGCTGCAGAGGAAGACCTGTTCGCGCGACAGAAGGTGCTGCCCGTGCGCCCCGCAAAGTCGGCGCTGAGCAGCATGATGGCCGCCACGAACACGACCAACCCGTACTCGGACCTCTACTCTGGCATCTCGGGCCGCGGCGTCCCGCCCGCCGCGTCGATGGCCGCCACCGTGTTCTTCCCGTTTGCGCGCGAGCCCGCGGGGAAGCCGATGACGCTGAGCGTGAGGAAGGACGCGACGATCGAAGAGGTGCTCGGGTTCGCGCTCTGGAGCTATTGGGAAGAGGGCTGGTTGCCTAGACTGGACGAGGATCCGAACGCGCCTGAAGAAAAGCTGAGTGCCGTCGGGTGGGTGCTGAAGATCGCCGAGGAGGACGGCGAGGTGGATGGAGACTTTCCTCGTGAGTTGTTCACCCGTTATTTTCGGAGACCATGTGCTTATAATTCTCTCTCTAGCCCCGACCAGAGAGTCTAAGATATCTAAATTCAATTTCGAGGCGTATGCGGTACTTGAGGCAGACGCCACGCAAGGTTCGCCGGCCATTCCATTTTCGGGATCGGTGGCTTTTTTGTCGCTGATAGCAGCGCTCTTAGTGCAACAGAACAAGATTCTAGAAAGCAAGATCCAACGGAGTCCATCGCGCGTAGCCAAGACCAAAAAGGCGGACGTGGCCGTCTCGGCCTTAGCAGCACCTACCGCCGTGATCGTACCGAGCACTAGCGCCAGTGCGCTGCTCCCCTCGACGCTAAGCAATTCGATATTCCCAGGGTCGTACAATCCCGCCGGCCCCCAGATATTCCTGCGCATTCGCATCCAGGACACCGCGGACGCGGCACACCTGTACACCACCATCTCCGTGTACGGTTCAGTTCAGTTCCTTTTTTGCACAGCAGGCAGTTTAACGCTTCCAGCACAGCTCGGCAACGATGTACATGCAGGAGGCGCTGGAGATGGTGTGTCGGCGGCGGAAGCTGCAGGCGAATGAGTACGCGCTGCTGCTGTCCGACATGAGCATCCTCATCCCGCTCGACCGCACCGTCGCGAGTCTGCAGGGCAAATCGGACCTCATGCTCGTCAAGCGCTCGATGCTCCCGCACTTGAACCTGGACGTGCGACCCTTTGGCCGGTCGACAGACCCGAACGGTGCGTTGCCCGCGTGTTTGTGCAAATCGACGCGCTTTCTTTCTCACACGGTAACAGCTTCGATTTTCAAGCGCATGTCTGACGCACCCGACTTGGACTTTAACGCTTCGCAGGACTTTACAGCTGCGTATAAGGTCAGTGCTAACGTCCCGCAGTCGTTGCGAACCATCGTTGATCTGTCTTTTTTTGTTTTTTTTTTTTTGTCTTTTTTACAAAAAAAAGAAATACACCGTATACAGAAAAATGCCGATGATCATTGGAAAACAGGAACGCACGCTTGCGATCGACGGGCCATACATCCACGTACGCGCGCGTCCTTTGCTCTCCACTGAACCTTTTACCGATCTTTGTCAATTAAAGATTATGCCGACGGCGAACAAAGCCGCCAAAGCGGTTTTTGACAACGGCAAGACGTCGTCCTATCATATCAACAGCTTCTTCTCGTGCCAGACTGGTAAAACGCCTTCGTCCGCGTTCCGTTTCGTGGTCCGTCGCGGGGACGGCGGGCACAAGCGTTATGAATTCGAAGCGGAAAACCCCAAACTCGCAAGTGCGTTCTTCTCTTCATTTTTTTTTTTTTACTTGTTTCGCTCACGATGGGCTTGTTGCGCGCGTAGATGAGATTGTGCAGACGATCAAGGGTCTCAAGTCTGCGCTGGAGCGTACGGGCAGTATTACTGGCAAAGCACGACGGATCAAGCATCTGCCGTGATGCTCGCTCGCCCCACGATCATCCGTCCACTCCCGCGCTCCGCCCCCACCTTGACTACAATGTGATTGTATCTATAGCCGCTGCTGTATGTGCTCTAGATAACTAATAAGAAAGTGGTACTTTTGCGCTTTCTCTATGATATATATATGAGATGGTGTCACAAGAACTCGAGCCCAATGCCGACTTGCACCCCTTTCCGCATGCCGTCCGAAGCACGTGCGGCGAGCGGCACGCCAAAGTTGAGCTCCACGCGCACCGGGTCGAACAGGTAGATCAAACCGACGCCGGCAGAGACGGACGGCTTCGTGAGCGCGGCCGCGATACTCGACCGCAGTGCCGACGAGCCTGAGCCCGCGCACGAGGAGACCGACTCGAGCTGGCCCGCGTTGAGGAACGCGTGCGCCTTGACGGGCCAGAGGGGCTTGTAAGGGAGGTGCGTGATCACGCTCGCGCCGGCGGTCCAGAACAGGTCTCCGCCGAGTGAGTCCGCTTGGCGCGCCGTCAGCGTCGCGTATATATATAAAAGAAAAAGGAAAAGAGAGCACGTACTGCCATCGTGTGGCCCGAGGCCGTTCGCTCGGAACATCCGTAGGTTCGTCGGTCCGCCGAGCTGGAAGCGGTCTGAGAGGGTCGGCGCGGACGCACTTCCGTCGGCGCCGAGAGGGTGTAGGACTCCTGCGCGTGCGCCTAGCGAGAGGAGCTGCAGACGTGGGACGTCAGGATGTCAGTGATGAGAGAGAGAGGGGGTTGGACTGACGACGCCAGGGAGCAGCACGCGCGACGCCTGCAGACCTCCTTCTGCCTTGTAGAACGCGGTGTCGCCGCCGAGACCGGCGAGCTCGTGTCGGAACTGCGCACGCACGCCGCGCGTGCCGAAGATGGCATGATCGCGCGAGTCGTGCGTCCATGCGTGGAAAAGCGACGATTTCGTGGAGGTACCTGCGGCTTCGCGCACGCTGAGGGATGACGACACGTCAGCACGTTTCTGTTTGGAGGAAGAAAGATCCACGCAGACCTGATGGACGCGGTGGGCTGGAGATCGCCGATGCGGCGCAGCGTCGCCTCGTAGCCGAATTCGTGTTGTCCTGCGTGGGTACCGATGGCACCTCGCTGATAGCATGCGGCGTATTCGCGGGTCAATCTATGAGGCTGACACGGACGCGACGTACGCGGATGACGGCGCGTGCGCCACGGAGGGTCTCCGTGGCGCTCATGTAGGAGGAGTTGTCGCGGTCGAGGGCGAAAACGGAGAGCTCTCCGTGGGTATCGAGGGTGGGGGTGATGGGCGCGGTGAACGCGGCATGGAAGGAGCGACGTGTCTTGGTGCCGAAAGAGACGTTCGCTTCGAATGTTTCAGCTCCGCCAAAGACATTTCTTATTCTACTGGTCGCGCTCTTTATGGTGAAAAAAAAAGAAAAAAGAAAGGCGTGAGTGGCTTGTTCGACGTGGGAATCGGACAGAACACACCGCGTTGCCCTCACTGTTGCCGACTTCGGTAGAGGTTTTGAGAAAGAAACGGGGGCGCTCGTGGGTGGTGAAGATCACATCGACGTCGCCTAGTTTTGATGCGGGTTCCGCAGATGGTTCTAAACGTGCTTGGACTGATTGGAAGAGGTCGGTCTGGACCAAGTAGTGGCCAATATCACGAGTTGTGCGAAGAACGGATTCGAAAGAGGAGGACGAATGGTCGCGCAGATGTGGGTGAACGATGGAGGCTAGAAAGGACCGCCGAGTGCTCTTTGCGCCGTCGACGCGAACTGCAGCGATGCGAGCGTGTTGGTCAAAGTCGAGTGAGGGCGAGTCCATGTCCAGAAAAGGAAATCGAGAACCCAGAAGTTGATTGTGGCTCTGCTAACCTAAAATTAATTCTAAATAACTTTATTTTTTAGTAAATTCGGAACGGCATTCGGGTCGTGTGCTCTTCCACCGCTCTTGCCGGATCCTTTGCCATGGCCTCTATCCACTACGGTACCCCCTCCTCTTTGCCTTCAGATTATGCCCTCTTGTCCCGTTACGCAGCCTCTAGAGAAAACGCTAACAGAGACGACTCTCCTGATGACACATACGACTGCACTGACTCCAACGACGTTCAAGATGACATTCACCCCCACGGCCGTCCTATCGGTCGCCGCACCACCTTTCCTTTTCCCTACTTGCAATCCTCTGCAGCCAAAATCACCCGAGCATCTCTCACCGAAGGTCTCCGGGCCCGATGAATACTCCCCACTTCTCGTCCCTCGCATTGAGGAAGATGACAGTGCCGGTAACGACCCTGCCCACCCGCGGAGCTCCGCCAAGGTTTACCGCGACGAGTTACGAATCTTGCTTAAATACACGCTGCCTGTTCTCGGGTATGCGTTACATTTGCACGTCGTCCTTGACTTCGGCTGACGTCCTGGGTCCAGCACTCACCTCCTTGAATACTCTCTTGTTGTTGCCTCGGTCGTGTCTATCGGCCACCTTTCGACAGTCGCACTCGCCGCGTCCACCCTTGGCATGATGACGGCCAGCGTCACGGGGTACAGCATCATACAGGGTCTCTCCAGCACCCTCGATACTATGTTGCCTAGTGCTTGGACATCGCCAAACCCGCAACTTGTCGGACTTTGGTCTCAGCGCATGGGTTTGTAAACAACTCACCCCGCCTCCGTTCATGTCAGCTGATGATCGTTTTTCCATACTAGCCGTCGTGATGGCTACTTTTTTGATAGTACGTCCTGTCAGCGCCACAATTCTTGGGGTATGACGGACCAATCACCTTTTCAGCCTATCTCCTTCCTATGGTTTAACGCCGAGTCAATTTTACTCTTTTTGCACCAGCAGCCTGATGTCGCTCACCTCGCTGCTGTTTATCTCAAGTACGCGTCTATCGGTCTCCCTGCATATGCGTTCAACTGCATCTCTCGGTGAGTTCCTATTTTCTACCAATAGGGCGCATCCTCACGGTCTTCCAGTCGATATTTCCAGTCCCAGGGTCTTTTCATGGTTCCAACTCAGATTATTCTTGTCATTGCGCCAATCAACGCATTTCTTAACTATTTTCTTGGTATCAAAGCGTCACCCTGTCATGTCTTAGTTTGCAACTGACCTTGAGTACCCCAGTCTGTGGTCCCGAGCCCATCGCTCTTGGCTTTGTTGGAGCGCCCCTGGCTACCGCGATATCTTTCAACTTGATTTCTATTGCATCCATAGTATACGGAATTTTCTTCGTTCCAAGCACTGCCTGGCACCCCTTCTCGCGCCGTAGCTTCACCAGCCTTGGTGTTCTCGTTAAATTGGGCCTTGGGGGCATTGGTTTGTCTCCCACCATTGCACTGCGCATTTACCTACCATTTACATTGGCCCCCAGGGCAAACGGCATCTGAGTGGTGGTCCTGGGAACTTATTGGTCGTGAGTGATCGTTGTTGTGCTTAGATATAGCTGCTGAGGTGACATCCAGTTGCCGCAAGCCTGTAAGTTTCAAGTACGTCAGCGTGATAGGCTGCTAATGTCGAACTAGTCTCGGGCCTACCGTACTTGCGGCGCAGTCTGTATTGTTAGTGTCCGCGTCAACGGCATTCCAGGCACCTTTCTCCTTGAGCGTGGCCTCTTCTGTCAGGTATCCATACAAGGCTCCCTCGTCGTCCCCCACTCTAATATTGTGGAAGAATTGGCAATCTTCTAGGAGAGCGGAACGCCGCCCGTGCTGAAGTATCGGCGAAGGTGTCAATGCTTTTGGCTCTTTTCTTTGCAGGTGTCTCAAGGTCAAGAGCGGCCCTCCTATCTTCTATGTGGCGGGTTACTGATCTCCACTACCACAGCGCCATATTTTTGACTTTCAGGAACAAGTGGGGCTACCTGTTTAACGACGACCCTAGTGCGTCCATATCCTCGGCTTTGCCAGGCGTAATTACCTCACTTTGTGTCTTAGGTGTCATCAACTTGGTGGCTTCAATTCTTCCCCTCGTTGCCCTTTTCCAGGTATTCGATGGGCTCAACACGGTTTCAGGGGGGATTTTGAGAGCTCGCGGGAAGCAGGTAAGTTTCTCGAATTCTTGGCCTGGTATTGATTGAATTTATGTTCCACACAACAGTTTACTGGCGCTCTGCTGAATTTGAGGTACGTCCGCCGAAACACCTTGAGTCGCAATCGCTAAGGTGATACCTCCAGTGCCTACTATGTGCTCGGTGAGTTGACTTCTTGGCCTCGAGGAGGTTGTGTTGTTGACTGGAGCGCTACGCAGGTATCCCGATCGGAGTCTGGCTTGCTTTCCGGTGCAACATGGGACTACACGGACTGTGGTCTGGCCTGACGGTTTCCCTTGTCTACGGCTCCGCGCTGGGCGTTTGGATCGCGTTGAAGACGGACTGGGCCTGGGAGGTGCAGAAGGTACAGAGGCGGCTGGAGGCAGACAAAGCGCAGGAAGAGGAGTGTGTTGGGCGCGATAGGGCGACAGAAAGTGCATGAGTGTCGCACAGTAGTAGTCCCTGGAAGCGGTGACGAGGGGAAGGGTGTGGGTACAATATGACTGAGGACCTCCCAAAAGTCCCAAAAGTCTAGTGGGGTCCGGAATGTAATCGTGGTCTAGCCCATTTGGGGCACAATATTCGCTGGGACACACCGTTTGTGGATGCAGCCCAGCGGATGATCGCAGAAATCCCTGTATGGTCAACATTGTTCACTAGAGCACAAAAAAGCCACGGATGACACGCACGACGACACGCACCACTCAACAACTCCCTTCTCGATTTGGCCCCTTTCCCAGGTCGTTCGTGAAGTCAAAGGCTACCGGCGCCAGTCCAGGAAAGCCCTGCTCGATCGCATTAGATACGAACGAACAGGTGTTGGTATCAGTAGGCAGTCGCTACAGTAGGTCGGAAAGGAAAAAGAACAAAGCTTGCCACGTTGCTGAATCGCGGATACACTTCTCACAACGATGCCATAAGCGATGCGTTCATTGATGCCCACGGTGGAGCGATTAGCGAGAAGCCAGCCAAAACTACCACTGGCATGACACAAATGGTGGTAATATTGTATGATCAGATGAAGTTCGGACAGCGCATCCTTCCTATCTATATTGCCCGCGGCGCCAGCTGATATACATCAATCCCAGACCGCGGGCGTTTGAGGTCGCTATGAGATTCTTCTTCAGTAGTCCATGCCCGGCGTGGCCGGATTAGGTCTTCGTCTGGTAGCGTCTCGGAGGTTGTCAGACACATATGTGGGTGGACATGATCATGATCGAGCCCGGAAGCAATTTCCTAGCCCCATGCCTCGACGGCTTCTGCCGCCCCCACAATCATGGCACAATGGTGACGCAGTCGTTCGGGCTATGTCCGTGTGCATATAACTCGGGGTGTGCTCTGTGTTGGCGAAGAACCGCGTCCCGGTTTGTGAGCCGCCCCCGCAGAGCGCCAGACTAAAATACAGCATGTCCCTCGGGCATCAAGCTTCTTTTTCACCTGAGTGCTTCTACCGACTCGGATTCCTGGAACACCAAAAAGTCTTTCTTCCGCGCCACTTAGGTACATAAGGTTGGCCTTCCCTCTCAGCGCTCGTCGGTTGGCTCCTCACCATCATGTTGCATTCGTCAGCGATGTCTGAGTCAAGCGTCAACGAGAAGGATGCTGTCCTCCCCGCCGACGCTCCTGGTGCTATTTCCCCAGACATTGACTTGAGCACATATCACGAAAGACGTGCCGGTAGATTAGTCCTGGATCCTACGTGCGTCCGCTTTCTTTTTTTTTTGTTCTCCTGCTGGTGATAAGCCATGCCGACCACTGGTTCAACAAGGGAGGCGCAAATTGAGTTTGGCGACAAGGTCGCGTCGCGCCTGAAGCTTTCACCAGACGGGAAGACAGTTCTTTGGCCGCAGCCTACAGACGATCCGGAGGATCCTCAGAACGTTCGTTAGCGCTTTCAACCTACGCGGAGGGGGGGTATTGACTGCAGACTTTTCAGTGGTCTGAATGGCGGAAGACCGTCCAGCTGGCCATTATCACGCTCGCTGCCGTGGTCCCTGACTTTGACTCGGGAATTGGTCAGTGTGGATCGGATGGAAAGGCGGCCGTGCCGGGATAGAGCTGAGACCCATCTGATCCAAATTCAGGCATCGCATCGATCTTCGCACTCGCGGAGCAGTATGACACCACCACCGGGGTGATCAACAATCTCACGTCCAAGTACGTATCTCTCCTGCAGTCGGTCGGCGCGTCTCTAGCTCACATTTACTTTCAGCTGGAGCATCTTCCTCCTCGGTGAGAAAAAGCTTGGTGCATTCGTCATGAATTCGCAACTGAGCGGAGGTGTCCGCGATAGGATGGGGTAGCCTTTTTGCGGTGATGCTTATGCGTCGATATGGGCGCTTGCCGGTGCTCTTCTGGTCGCAGGCGCGTGAGACCTGATGATCTGTTGTCCTATCCCGACTTATCCGTTATGGTGCAGGTTCTCGCGCTTGGCTTCCTCGTCGGTTGCACCTTCGCACCCAATCTTAGTACCTTCGCAGGTTAGCACATACTTTACTGGGGACATTTCCGGCACGGTCTCACGAACTTCTCGTGACGTACAGCGATGCGATGCTTGACAGCCTTCTTTGGGTACGCAAACTAGTTCTAAAAATGGCGCGCTTACGGTATCCTGACCTTAATACACAGAACGTGCCCACAGGTGACTGTGCGAATTTGCCTAATACTGGCGTTGGGGCTTGTGTCTTGAAACGCGCACACAGGGACTTTACGTTGTCACGGATATGTATCCTTTCCATCGTCAAGCGCGAAAGGCGAGAGGAACTTTCTAGCCATCGATTATCCGTAGCTGATGAATTCTCGTTCAGTTAAACATCTGGACGATGGGATTCGTCATTTCGCCTTTCCTCTCGCCTTTTGCGTTTGGGTTCCTCGTCGCGAGGGCTAGGTTGATCCGCCCACCTCCTAAATTGTATTTAATGCTGATAGGTGATGGTTGTCAGTTGGAGGTGGACGTACGGGATTGGCTCCATGTACGGCGCATTTGTGCTCTTCCTCATTGTCTTTTTTGCACGCGAGACGTGAGTTAATGCGCCCTCGTTTCCAAAACAAGCTTTTACCTCCTCGGGCAGGATGTATGACCGGGGCGTACGGGGCCTCCCACCACCATCGTCAAGCGGACTACGCTATCACGTCGAGACGCTGGTGGGAATCACTGGCATGAAAATGGCTAAGTACAGGGCGACCTGGCAGGAGGCCATTTCTGCCCCGTTCAAGCTTGTCTGGCGGCCCCACCTGCTGGGGATAGTAATTTTCGAGGTACTTTTACACTTCACTCTAATTGTGCTCGGTCGGCTGAGGAAGGCGGGTGCACAGGCCCTTCTATTTGGTTTCGGGATTGGCATAAACGTACGTGTATATGACAGTACCTTTCTGAGGCCAGGGTACACATTCCCCTTTCACTTTGTTAGGTCACCAACGCTGTTTTTCTTGGCTCACCGCCTCCAGAAGGTTATGGATTTTCCCAATACGCCATTGCTGGGGCATATGCAACGCCAATGGTTCGTGCTATCGCTAAGCACGAGGTGTATCTTAGCTCATTCATGCTACACGACAGGTCGCTGTCCTTATTGGCGAGCTCATCGGCCATTTCGCGAACGATGCCATCATGCACTTTACCACCAGACGCAATAATGGTGTTTTCGAGGCCGAAAGCCGTCTATGGTACGCAGAGAAAATGTGTGATCGTGACGGTCTGGCGGTGACACAATTACAGGGCATGCTACATAGCGGTCCCGTTGTATATCTGCGGCTTCGTCGTTCTCGGCGCGACATTTCAAAATCATCTCTCTGTCGGTGCGCTTGTGATGGGATGGGGCATCGCTGAGGTCGCGATCATGGTGAATACCGTTGCAGTCTGTAGGTTTTTTTTCTTTTTCTCGGTCTACGTATTTCGGGACGAAAATGAACGATTTGGGCGCTTTGCTCCACAGACGCGTACGCCAACGACTGCTTCCCGAAGCACCAGGGCGAAATCAGCGCGCTGTTGAACCTAGCGCGTACGCTTGGTGGTTTCAGTGTCGCATACTTCCAGGTCCCATGGGCGACGAAACATGGGGCATTGCAAACGTTTGGCTGTGAGGCTGCGTAAGTCGCCATCTCGGTCATTTGTAATATATTATCTGACCTCCCGTGGACAATCCAGCGTCGTTGCAGGACTGTTTCTCCTCACCGTGCCAACAATCCAACTTACGGGTAGAACGTTGAGGGTGGGTATCTATCCTGCTTGCCCTGATTTCTTTATTCGACTTATCGCATCCCTTCCATCAGGAGCGCTTCTCATATTGATACACGAACATCCAGATTGTTCTATGTACCGACTAATATGATACACAATCAGGCCCCACCATTGACTCAACCCGGATCGTCGTCGTCACGCAATCTAGTCCCGGTGATCGTGAACTCTAAAAATCAAAGACGGCAGTAGGTCATCCACGCAAGAGCACGTTATCAAGAGCCCAGGCGACGACTTCGCGCTGGCTGGTCCAGCTCGAGTCTCGCTTGCTCTGACTCGCAAATCAAAAATGAGAGCCGACCGGTAGAGGTCCTGATTTGACGATAAGGATCCGTTGCTTGTGCCCCACCAGCTCAATTCACTGCCGCGATTAGGACGGCTTTAGAACGGGAGTCTTCTTTTTTTTGTCAGGACCCGACCCCCATGACCCCGAGAAACGCTTTTATTGTGCTGTCTGAGGCCAATAGAGACTTGAGATACAAGTAAACCCAGAACATGGACATCTCAAATGCCCCTTTTTGTTGGTCACAGATAGAAGGAAGGTTCATGCACGTTCATGGCGTTCTGGACGACGATTGCATTGTCCATGCGGTGAGTACACTAGTCGTCGCAAACGACCTCGTGTGTTGCCCTCGTAACTGTTTACTGTACATCACTCTTCCAACACGAACTGCCGAGAAAGAAGGATAGCACCACGTCAGTAGTGCATGTCTACTTCAGTCAAACGACTACCCCGTTCAACCCTTCGTTTAACGAGTCTGCAGATAGTGAGAATCAAAGCGTGTGTGGGAGGCACTAGAATCACCTTTCGAACACGTCCAATGGAGACGACGTTTCGGTACTGGCCCCGTCGGCAGCTGGGGACGCTAGCGGGACCCAACTGCTCAAGGGACTCGTCCCTGGCTCGTAGATCGCTTGGGCCACATATAGTAGCAAACCATCTGCCTGAATCTCGGCTTGCGAGGCGCGAGGTGCGTGGCCTGGGGACTGGGGCGATTCAATGTCCATCACGTCCGCATCAGCAGGTCCGGAAGGGACGAATACTTGTGCGCGGTAGGATGAGCGGGCCCGTGGGATGACAGTGCCAAGGAGATGCGCAAAAGTCGTATCGGTAAAGCACGGGACGAGCAGAAATGTTGTGGGGTATGGAAATCGAAATCCACCGGGGGGATCGGACGTTTGTGCTGGAGCTTGGGTGGCGGGGATCGGGGGTGGTGCGGACGTTGTGGGAGGGCACGAGGGCGGCAACTCGGACAACCGTGTATCCCGCCACCAGAAACTGTATATTGGTCAAGATGTGCGGCCATCACCACACTAGAACGGAACTGCTGACCGGAACGATGATTCGCAATCCGCGATATCCTGTCCTTTCCACTTGATGACGTCGAGAACGTGGAGGATGCCGTTTTCCCTCCAATTCTGGTCGAGTATGCAATCCAAAACGGTATCCGACGGTAGAGGAGACGGGAAACGTGCCATGAGCGGTTTGCCCAGAACACGGGAGCGGATGGTCGTGTTGGGCACTGGCGTTCGCAACCTATCAATGAGACGGGACTTCCGATGATTTAAACACAAAAAAACTCACCGACACCAATCATTCCGCCACCTTGATGCGAGATCGCCAGACACCTCTTCCCAACAGGAACGGGGGCCAGAGCTACCCAACCGCTCTCGAGATCGCTGGGTAACCCGTCCTCACCACCAGGCCATAGATCTGATTCCTGCATCTCCAACAATTCGGCATACATGCACTTGTCAGCCCATGCGCTCGTGTTCTTGTTCGAAACCCTCGTTGTTGCTGCTGCTTTCTTCCGCTTTCCTCGGCGTTTAAATGTCGTGGCCGCATTAGATTCAGTGTGGGCTTCTGGACTCAGTATACTAGACTCTGATGGTGTTAGCAAGGGGGCCAGCTGAGCGACGCCGTCTCGGACGATATCCGGTTCATCACCGTTGCGGACTTCGTCATCCGAGTTTCCCAGATTCAAGTCGGCAAAAAGATCGATATGGCGCTCGCTTTCGACACGCTTGGCTCGTCTCTAAACACGCGATGACCGTTGAATAGTACTTCCTGAAGAACAGGTGTGTATCGCACGCGTTTCTGTTCCTCCAGAGCCTACATACAATTGAATGAGTTTTAAAGGGTCATATATAGACAGATGGAGACAGACCCTCTTACGCCTGGCCGCTTGGGATAGAGTAGTGTCTAAGACATGACGCGGGGGCTGTTTGAAAGACGCTTTCCTGTCTTCAAACATGTTCACGTTTATCGTACCCTTTATCACGGCAATCGGCCCGGTCTTTCCTACATCGATGGTGGCAGTTCACGTGACATTTGGCGTTTGAGGGCGCCTCACGGCTTGCCTCTCAAAGTGAGATTTCTACTTTCTGATTGCGTGTGCCAGTGTTCCCTCATATTAGCCAAGGGTGACCTTAGTGATGTATTCTAGCACCGCATCATCGACGCATCGGGATCTGGGGATCAGGCCGGTCAGGGTCAAGGTCAGGGTCCTAACTTTTCTCACTTTTGTTGTCCTACTGTAATCAAATGTTTTAATTATTTTTCTTGTGATCTCGTATCTATAGGTCCTACTGTATTTTGGGGGGGCTGAACGGACAACGGGACTGTGACGATCTATTGCAATCTCTAAAATCAGCATAAGGGTGAACATTTGCAGTACCACAGTAACACGATAATTCCCTCCAACGGGGATAATCCCGCCGCTGATGGGACCATTGCTTCCCACACTCGTTCTCTTCGCGTGCGGGTCATCCCTGATATAACTTTGGGTGGCGTGGTGCCCATTTTTCGCAAGCGCTCTCAGCCCTCTAAAGCCTGGCTCTGTATAGATCCGGATGTTACAGTTTAACGGGGCTGGGGTTTACTATATAAATCAGCATTTCTAGGTGGCAGCTTGTGTCAGCCTGCGGATCAGCCAGCCCCACAAACATCCTTGAATTCATGTCACCAAAGTTGATGGTAGTAGGGGCTTTCAAAGTTGCCGCAGGGACCGATTCAAATCGACTGATTCGATGCTGTGTAGGATGGCCTTCGATCAAGAAAAAAATCTTCACGTTGCTTCGGGAGTTCGTAATACACTGCAGTGAAAGACATTTCAACTGTCGAACGACAGACTTCTATATTTACAACAAATGACGCCATTTACGCGAACTAGACCCTTTCTCTCAATAAGTCAGTATGTTCTTGATTTTGTTCTGCTCAGCATTGCCCGTGTCCATGTATTTTTCCATAGTCTGTCAATTGTCAGTTTGGTGAATGCTAACACCACAACTTAATGATCACGAACCTCATTGACACTTAGATACGCCTGCACGAATTCTTGACCGAGAACGTCACTAATGGTCGCGTCCTTCCGCGTGGCATCTCTTGCTGCGCTAAGGGTACGATGAAGGTGCCCGACTATCCCCTTCTTCGTACGTTCTTCAGCGCTCAATAACACTGCAGGTCTGTCTGTTGCCCCTATCTTCAGCTCCAGACCCTTCTGCACTCCGATGAGGCCTAATCCAAGGACAGTGGCAATAGCTATATGTGGATTCGCAGTTCCGTCGATGGTGCGCACTTCGAGATGATGGGAGCCCGGCGGGCCGGTGAGGCGTATGGCAACGTCGTTGTTGTCTTCTCCCCAGCAAGCGTACGTTCCACATGACCAGATGCCATCCTGGACGCGATCATATGACGTTGCCGTTGGCATCGTAAATACGGTACTAGAGGGAAGGTTCTCGAGAAGAGACTGCAGGAACGATCGTTCCAGTAGCGTCATCGTTGTGTCCTTGTTGGTATTTGGATTTACTGGGGGCGGGTTTGCAGGGGGCTGAGCCGTGGGGCGGATAGATATGTGGGAGTGCGCTGCTGTTCCAGCTATGATCGAACGATTCAACGATCTGATCTAGGGGACAAGAGACGCCGTACTTACTTGAGTCTGCATAAACTCGGGGAGCGAATGTGGCGCGTAACCCGTGCTTTGCAGCAATGTTGACGATAGTCTCGCGAGTGAATGCGACAGCATCGGTTGCTTCCAAGGGCGGCAAAGGGCCTGTAACTACTTCATACTGTCCAGCCGCGATTCATATCAGCGCCACACACTCCGTCCATGACGGAGAAGTCTCTCACTTGCCCAGGAGCTGCCTTGGAGTGGTACATCACGAGCTCGATTTCACCAGTTCGGAGGGCATCGGCGATCTCTTCCAGACATTCTGCCGCATCAGATCCTGGTGAAAATGCACAGGACGCTGACCAAGTAGCGTCATTTACGGCCCGGATAGGCTGGGTCGTTTTGAGTAGAACAAATTCCGTCTCGAATCCTACGAGGAACTCTACGCCCAGAGCGTGACCCTTACTGAAAACAAATCGTTCGGTCAAGTTTGTCAACGGTGTTGACATATGAACAACACACTTTACGATGCCCTTGAGAAGCCCCCGAGGGCAAAGCGACATTTCCAAGGCATCCCCCCCCACTTGTTTCTGGATGGGCAATTTCTCCTCGAACCAGCCCATCAAGCTGGCATGCCCGGGGGCATATCCACAAAGACGGATAGAGCTCAAGTCAGGAGTATGCAGACACTCGCCAGTGGGCGAGAACCCAGGCGCTAAAGAAGATCCAGCGATTCCAAAGGAGGCCCTCCCGATCCCTAACCCTGGGCGCGAAGCTCCCAAGAGTTCAGAAAAAGCCGGGAGGGGTATGATACGGCTGCGGGAAATATTCGTGTAGTCGACCCATTGGAAACGGATGTAACGAATACCGAGCTCGTCTAAACTGCGAATTACACGAACGACGTCACCTCTCCCGAGAGTTGGGAGTTTGGCTGACACGGGGAGATGTCTTAGGCCAAATGCGACCTCTGATGTTGACGTGGGGGCCATAAAAACTCTGGTGATAACTTCGGAGAAGGCCCCAAAAAGCAACTGAAGTTACTGAACTGCGGTGCGGAAAAGCCCGAAGTACATTAATTAGAGTAACCTAGTGACCCTCAGCTGTTTGAATACCGCCAAACGTACCAGAACCCTAGTCGCCCAGAGTCCGTGTGGCCCCAGTTTAGCCTCATTCGCGCGCTGGTCGAGAGGAGTGACCTTTAGACGGCAGCAAACAAATCGAATAACTGGGGCCGCAACGGACCCTGGGCGACGACAGGACCCTCAAACAGGTTCTGGTACGTTTGGCAGTGTAGTCTATTTGTGCACTCTATTCCGACAGGTCTGCATGGAATATCAAGATCGCTGGGATCTGGAGTCTGGGCCATTACTTTTCACCACTCCCCTCTCTTCCTTGTTGCACTGTAGATTTTAAATTTTTTTTGTTATGATCTCATATCTGTAGATCCTACTCGCTCAAAGGTTACAATGAGGGTCAGGCAGGATTTTCCGAATATAGAAAATACTGTAGTAACGCGTACAGCAGGTTTCATAACAGTTGTCATGCCCAAAATTTAGCGACCATACGGACTTCCAAAACTCAAGAGCGGGGTTCATAGCCAAGTGGACGAGGAAATTCTCGAAAAATTGGGCTATCATACAGAATTGGGGTTATGGAAAAGGTATCTTGAAAAAATGAGGTTGTGGAATAGTTATCTTGTGGGAAAGAAATTCGGCATGGTCACCAAGGTGTCCATTCAAACACCGCCTATACACCTAAAGTGGTCGTAACATGACAACTGTTATGAAACCTGCTGTAAGTTCCACTTCGAGCACCACCTGGTAACTGCACTCCGATGCGTCGATCGTCGTCCGTCTACTCTAGGTATAGTATGTATCCCTCCGAACGCAATTCGATTCCAACTCAAAATGGCAAGGGTGGCACTCCGAAATCTTTTTATATACCATGTCTCAGGCTGGACCCTTAGGGCAAAATGCTACGGTCGGTTCAATAAGGATTCGAGCCTTCCCCACCTTGTCAGAGAAAACGGGCGCGCCGATATATATCAACATTACGAGTGATCCCCCCGGAAAATACCGGTTGCAGATTGGCAATTCTTAGAAGCAAACGGACACAGTACTTCTCGCCCCAAGCCTACGCGTCCTAAACTCTCTTGCGTGAGCTCGATTGGTTGGTGCGATATGCATCGAAGCGACTTCAGACTATTCTTCCGTGGAGGACGTCGCTATAGTGCCTCCGTAGGAACGGTTCTATTATTTTTTTTGGCAACAAACGCGTGTGGCGTGTCATGTGACAAGTTAATGTGTTAATCTTACCGCAGTGGGTGCTCGAAAGCCTCCGCGGTCGACGTGAATTACAGCCACACTCGTAACCAATTCAGGCTATTGGGCCCTGCCGTACCTCTTCTTCTGGACCCACTGTATGATGTTTTCGATCAGATGACAGGTCCGTTGTGGGGATTCTTCCGCCGTTTTTATTTTATTTTCTCCACGGCTCGACTGATTAGTATGTTTTGTAGCCGAGGTTATCTGTCAGTTCTTGTGCGGAGAAAATGCTCCGTCAGAAGAGATCAGATTAGGAGTGTCTGACAAGATGGGTGTGTACTTATCCCCAAGAAAGGTGGCAGCGTGGCAGTAGGTGTATGTCCAAAAGCCAGAACGTCTTGTTTACTCTGCAAGCGACCTCCGCATCTGGTCCATTCACGGTGTGTAATACTGCGTGGAGTATCGACGGCCCAATTGAATGTACAGCCATAGACTTTCTCTTCTTATCTTAGACAACGTGGGATCGAAATATACTGGTTTGCCGGCGGAGTCATGTGCGTAATGTTCGCACTTTTCCTGCTGGTCCGAATCACCAGCGTGCCGTCAGCATAGATCTTCGATAAGATCCTGGAGCCCTTATATTCATGGTGTCTGTCCTTACCACCCCCGTCGTGCCCTACTTTCTCTCTCCCCAGCACCTCACTAGCAGCCTCTCGCGCAAAGATGGGTTCTTTTGGCGAGAAAAGCGACGAGAAGCTCGCTCGTGTTTCCGTTGACACCGACCAAGTAGATACTGGTGCACAGCTGGTAGCGGGTGTCTCCTTGCCACTGGACCCAGGGGAATCGTTGAGAATCAGGTATGAGCCAATATTCGTGCAGTGAACATAGTCTCATTAATCTTACGAAGGCGAAAAATAGACAAACATATCATGCCTCTCATGTGTAGTAAGTCCTAGTAGAAAAGACGTTGGTTTTGATACTGAAGGTGGTCTTTCCTAGTATTGTATTGGTACGCTCATCACCGAGTCTCTTGGCCATGCGAATTTTTTGACAGTGTCGTAGGATCCAGTTCATGGATAAGACAACTCTGGGCAGCGCCGCAATTCTCGGGATAAGGTACGAATTAGGGTTGTGTTTCCAAGAAATCCAGTGACTAAACTCCACTTATAGGAACGCCACTCATCTTACCATTAACCAGTGCGTCCTCACATTCCTACGTAACGCGTGACATGACAAGCCAATTGAAACACTTCACAGATACAACTGGTTGCGTCCTACCATTTGAAAACCTTTTAGTGGTCACTTACCATCACCCAGGTTGGGAACAATCTTCTATATCAGCTATCTTGTTTTCGAGTTCCCGCAAAACTTGGCTTTGCAGAGGTACCCCGTTGGTAAATGGATGAGGCAAGTCGCACTCCACTACATAGGGCCACGGTCATCTGAATCGACACGCCCCAGTCTGAACATTTTCGTCTGGGCCATTGCCTTGTGCTGTCATGCCGCTTGCAAGAACTTCACCGGCCTCTTTGTTGTTCGACTCATCCTCGGTATGTGTGAAGGGTCCATCACAGCGGGTTTCATGATCGTCAGCTCCATGTTTTACACACGGAGTGAACACACTGCTCGTGTTGGCTATTGGTGTAAGTGGCACTATTAGACCACAGTCCGTATTTTGTCTCACCTCCCCGTAGTCCTCATGAATGGAACTGGTTCGCGGCTACATCTATTCGCTATCGGCAGGTGCTCACACAGCTCATAGCTCAAATCATCTCTGGTTTCATCAGCTTTGGCTCTCTGCATATACATACTGGAGGGTTTGAGCCGTGGCAATGGTAAACCTCTCATGCCCCGTTCACACCGCAATCCCTACTCACGCTCTTTGAGGCTCATGATCATCACGGGAACACTTACACTCATCACGGCGGTTCTCTTCTTGTAAGAACATTTAACGTTTAATTGCCTCATCTCCGCCTGACAGTCAGGGAGCTTCCTGTTTCCGGACTCTCCAACGAACGCTTGGTTTTTGACCGATGATGAGAGAGCCAAAGCGGTTCAACGTATTCAAGTGTGTAGACCCTATCATCTATCGAATATCCCAGCTGATTATGTGTTTCTAAGGAAAACCAAACAGGTGTTGAGAACAAGCACTTCAAAATGGAGCAGTGAGTGCTGTCCACATGCCATAGCGTATCGTTCTCAATAGCTGGACAGAATGATCGAGGCCTTGACAGACAAAAAGACATGGCTTTTCGCATTATTTGCAGCTCTGGACAACATTCCGAATTCGCTCACCAACCAACGCCAGATCATCGTATCGTCTTTCGGTTTTACTCCATTACAGACTACACTCCTTGGCTGTGTCGATGGCGTGGTAGAGATCGTGACAATTTATACTGGCGTCACAATTGCGTCGCGTATTCATAACAGCAGAGCTTGGGTCGCGATCGCTTACTTCATTCCTAACCTTCTTGGTGTATTCCTGATCAACTTCCTGCCCTGGCACGACAAAGTCGGGTTGTTGTTTTCTATGTGGGTGTCAGGTACGCACGACTTTCTGCGAGCGAGTACTTCAAAGAACTCTTGTTACCAGGTATTGGGACCACTGGCTTTGTCTTAGCCCTAGCGTGGGTGTCGCAAACGACGGCTGGACATACAAAGAAAGTCACGACGAACGCTGTCATGCTATCTGCGTACTGCGTTGGTAACGCCGCCGGGCCGTTCATGTGGCAAGCCAAATACAAACCTCGGTGAGTGAATCAACGGCGCGAGAATCTCACGGCATCTTATATGGTACCCAGCAATCATGTTCCGTGGATCATAATCGGCATTTGCTATGTGACGTGCATGCTTTTGCTGTTTGCCATCCGAGTGTTATTATCGAGCGAGAACAAGCGTCGCGACGCGGAGCCTTTGGATGACGCTTACGACAACGTTTTTGTGACGAAGATCGACGAGGATGGGAAGCGAGTTGAAGTGAAAATTCCCAAGGTTTGCGGTCCGTCTCTGTTGTCATTGTGTGCTAATCCAAATTGCCGAACAGGAATTTTTGGACCTGACGGACAGACAGAATAGAGACTTTCGATATGTTTTGTAGTCCTATATTTGGCTGGTACTAGTGAATCAAAGTTTTGCGCAACAGAAGATACCTCCGTCAGAGTCAGATAGATGTGACCTACAAGGACCCTGAGTGGGAGGCTAGGCTTATGACCAGCTGTGTATGAGGAATCGATATACAGGAAAAGCGAGGTTTTAATTCCCATAGCGTTCGTTTCCCACGTAGTTTCCTCCTGTCCTGAAGTCGGTCACGTTACTGTAGATTAGGTCGCGTCGCTCAGTTCAGTGTCGGGCACTCAGATTTATCTGCGATGCTCCTCACTTCACGGATGGTGTTGCCGTCCGCCTCCCCAGTTAACGCTGTCTCATACCCATGTCCTCAGACCAGTAGGTCCTCTCACTTTCAGACCTTCAGTTCACTGGGCCACCACTCATGTGAACCTCCCTCAGTCCACATGGCAATAGATCGTCCAACATGCGACGAGTGCTTCCTGGATTGATGCCCGCTCCTGGAAAGATAACTGGTCCGTCACTAGTCTGCGATCGCTGGAGTAACTTTGGAGGACGCGCAGCCCAGCCAGGACCGATGTGCCCGCTGAGGGCCTGGATTGACACCATGATGTACTTTGTCAGGACTCATGTGATTCCGTAACTAGTGCATGTCAAAAGCTAAAGAGACATATGATCGATGCTTTTCAAAAGAAGTTGGCTAGCTTAACACGACAGCCCTTCAAGCTTCAACGGTGGAGCGCGTCACGTCAACTGCTCCGTGAAACAAACTTGGCGGAGTTTGTGTACTGGTTCGAAACCGCTTTCGAAAGGCTTCAGCCCACTTTTTACAGGAGGTGCTGCCTCTACAAGCCCGTCCTTATTTGTGAATGTGCAATAGGCTACGTCCACTGTTCCGTCCCGATTGGGGAACCTAGAGTTGGTCGTGTTGACGCCCCCATGTTGCTACTATTGACAAGGGAGCGGATTGGGACTGATACGACTTTCCAACACGGTAATTATCGGCTGCTTCAGGGGGTAACGTCAGCTGACAGACAGGATGAGAATGCCGGATCACATGTCAATGTGAGGCCCGAAACCGCTGAGTGCCCTCGTACGAAGAACAAATTCTTTGGCAGGAAGTACAGATCGTAAGCCGAGAGTGATCAAGGACAGTGAAAGATTTGCTTGGGTCAACAAGGACAAATGACGTCTGAGCAAAACATCCCAATAGCGAGCCGCACCACTCGCCCGCGTGCATCTCACAGCGTGCGGTCGTCCATACGCACAGGACACTGCAGGTCTGTCTGTTGCCCATATCTTCAGCTCCAATCCCTTCTGCACCTCGACGGGACCCAATCCAAGGACAGTGACAAGAGCTATATGTGGATTCGTAGTCCCATCAATGGTGCGCGCTTCGAGATGATGGGAGGAGCATGGGCTAGTAAGGTGTATAGCAACGTCCTTGTTATCTTCTCCCCAGCAAGCGTACGTTTTACATGACCAAATGCAATCCTGGACGCGATCATATGATGCTGCCGTAGGCAACGTAAATGCGGTACTAGAAAGAAGGTTCTCGAGAAGAAACCGCAGGAACGATCGTTCCGGTGTCATCGTTGTCCTTGTTGATATCTGGATTTGCTGGGGGCGGGTTCGCAGGAGGCTGTGCCGTGCGATGGATAGATATGTGGGGGCGCGCTGCAGTTCCAGCTATGATCGAACAATTCAACCATCCGATCTGGGGGACGAGAGACGCCATACTTGAATCTGCATAAACTCGGCGAGCGAATGTGGCGCGTAACCCGTGCTTTGCAGCAATAGTCTCGCGACTGAACGCGACAGCACCGACTGCTTGCAGAGGGCCTGTTACCACTTCGTACTATCCAGCCACGATTCATATCAGCGCCATACACTCGATTCATCACGGAGAAGTCTCTCACCTGCCCAGGAGCTGACTCGGAGTGGTACATCAGGAGCTCGATTTCACCAGTTTGGAGAGCATTGGCGATCTCTTCCAGACACTTTGCCGCATCAGATCCTGGTGAAAATGCACAGGACGCTGACCAAGTAGCGTCATTTTCGGTCCCGACAGGCTGGGTCGTTTTGAGTACAATAAATTCCGTCTCGAATCCTACGAGGAACTCTACGCACAGACTCAGAGTGTAACCCTACTGAAAACAAATCGTTCGGTCAAGTTTGTCAACAGTGTTGACATATGAACAACGCACTTTACGATGCCCCTGAGAAGCCCCCAAGAGCAAAGGGGCATAATATCCAAGGCATGCTTTCCCACTTGTTTTTGGATGGGAAACTTCTCCTCGAACCAGCCCATCAAGCTTGTTTCATGCCCTGGAGCATAGCCGCAAAGGCGGATAGAGCTCAAGTCAGGACTCGGGAGTATAACCATAGAAAATCCAACGATTCGGTCCTCGCGATCCCTACCCCTGGGCAAGAAGCTCGTTCAGAAAAAGTTGGAAGGGGTATGATACGTGTTGCGGGCAATATTCGTGTAGTCGACCCATAGGAAACGGATACAGTTACTGTATAGGGAATACCGAGCTCGACTAAGCTACGAATTAGACGGACAACGTCACCCCTCCCGAGAATTGGGAGTTTGGCTGACACGGGGAGATATTTTATGCCAAATACGACCTCTGGTGTTGATCCTGTAATACAGTAACTTCAAGTTCGGAAGGCCCCTAAAAGTAACTGCGGGAGGGAAAGCCCGACGATGCACAATAGGGAGCTGTTCGAGAGAATAGGCCGAGGCACCGCTGCTAAAACCACGAAGTATATAAGCGGCTAGAATCAATATTTCCGATAGATGGAATTGAGAACTGCGGTCGAGCAACCGAGCTCGGCTCAGCGGCGGGGTCGTTCAGTGAGCACGGTTGCCACTGCGAGTCCTTACGACGACACCTCCGACCCTTGATCACTCGATCGTGTTCAGCATGCACACCAAGTAACTTACAAGTAATAGAACTCGGACTCGGAAGTTATGCAGTCATGGTGCTGATGCATGACGCGTAATCCCAAGCGTAATCGATGTAATCCGTGGACCCACTGGCACTGGCACCTCACCTGCCGGTATGAATTACGAAGAATCTGCAACAGACTAGAGGACGACTGTTGCCCACACCGCAAGAAATTTGCCGAGTTCGATATTTTTATGGAGTGTCTCATATTATATCTTGGCAACGAAAACGAGACTCGGACATGCTTACGAACCTGAAAACAGCTAGAAACGCAACCATTTTAGTACTAGTACCCCCATTGTTCTTCTACTGACTGCTACTGTAAGATAATCGTTACAAAGAGCATTTCTCGATGGCTTTGGACCTTCTTCCGAAGGGAGCGAGTGAAAGAAGTTTTGGGAAGTGAGTCAAGTGACTCGACTCGGAGTCTCCGAGTCGGCGAATGGTCGTCACTGGCGTCACCTCCCTTGCCGCTGCACTGAGGTTCGTCCGAGTCGTTCTAATTTTCCACTTTCCACTTGCAGAGGCACCCGGTGAAACTGCAACTCTGACAAGTCAATCGTCCATTGTACACCCCACTTTCTTCCCCAGTGCATCCCCTTCGAACGCCTTCCGATCCCAACTCCAAATAGCAATTGCGGCACCTCGAAATGATCATGTCTAGGCCTTGGTCTGGGCCTTATCTCCTTGACAAAATTCCACAGTCGATCGATTCAATGAGGATTCGAGCCTTCCCCGAGAAAACTGGCGCGCCACATATATCGGCATTACGAGTGATCCCCCCGAAAATGATCCCTGTCGCAGATTGGCAAAGTCTCAAGCGGCCTAAACTCTCTTGCGTGGGCCTGCGTTATGTATCGAAGCGACTTCTAGTCTTCCGCGGAAGGCATTCTATATAGTGCCCGCGGTAATATTTCCGTAGGAACGGGGTTCTAGTGTTTGAAACTTATGTCGCTTGCATCTGACTGGCCAGATTTCACGGGCTTCCAGTCAAGTTACACTTACAAGCCTCCGTTCAAGGGTGCCACGTGTGACAAGTTAACTTCAAGGCTTGAATGGTGTGGTAACTCCGACTAGCACCACCTCCGCGGTCAAAGTGAAACACAGCAACGCTTGTGACCAATTCAGGCTATCGGGTTCTGCGTATCTCTTCTGGGATCTATGATGCGTTCGATCAGATGACAAGTCTGTCGTGGGGATTCTTCCGCCGTTTTTACCTGTTTTCCACGCGGCTCGACTGATTAGTAGTTTTGCAGCCGAAGTTTCCCATCTGTTCTCGTGCGGAGCAAAATGTTCCGTCAGAAGACTAGAATCAGATCGGGAGTGCATGAAAAGATCTCGGACACGTAACCCCGAATAAACATTGATCACAAAAAAAGAGTGCATGAAAAGGTGGGTGTGTACTTATCCTCAGGAATGTGGCCACATGGCTGGCTGCAAGCGTATATGTCCAAAGGCCGAATGTCTTGTTTACCCTGCAAGCACCCTCCACACTTGGACCGTTCACGATGTGTGATGCCGCGTATCAACAGTCCAAAATGAATTTACGGCTACAGCCCATAGACCTTTCTCTTATCTTAGATAACGTGTGATCACTGGCAAATATACTGGTCTATCGGGGTCATGTGCGTACCTCTCCTTCTGGTCCGAACCACTCGCGTGCCATCATCGTTGGTCTTCGATAAGATCCTGGAGCCCTTATATCCGTGGCGTCTGTCATTGCCGCCCCCGTCGTGCCCCACTTTCTCTCTCCCCAGCACCTCACTAGGAGCCCCTCGCGCAAAGATGGGTTCTTTCAGCGAGAAAAGTGACGAGAAGCTCGCTCATGTCTCCGTTGACTCCGACCAAGTAGATACCGGTGCACAGCTGGTAGCGGGTGTCTCCTTGCCACTGGACCCAAGGGAATCGTTGAGAATCAGGTATGGGCCAATATTCGTGCAGTGAACATAGTCTCATTAATCTTACGAAGGCGAAAAATAGACAAACATATCATGCCTCTCATGTGTAGTAAGTCCTAGTAGAAAAGATGTCGGTTTTGATTCTGAAGGTGGTCTTTCCTAGTATTGTATTGGTACGCTCATCACCGAGTCCCTTGGCCATGGGAAATTTTTTGACAGCGTCGCAGGATCCAGTTCATGGATAAAACAACTCTGGGTAGCGCCGCAATTCTCGGGATAAGGTACGAATTAGGTTTCAGGAAATCCCGTGACTAAACTCTCACTTATAGGGACGCCACCCATCTTACCACTAACCAGTGCGTCCTCGCATTCTTATGTAACGCGCAACAAGCCGATTGAAACACTTCACAGATACAACTGGTTGCGTCCTGCCATTTGGAAGCCTTGTAATGGTCACTTACCCCTTCAACTAGGTTGGGAACAATCTTCTATATTAGCTATCTTGTTTTCGAGTTCCCGCAAAACTTGGCTTTGCAGAGGTACCCCGTTGGTAAATGGATGAGGTAAGTCCCACTCCACTATATAGGGCCACGGTCATCTGAATCGACACGCCCCAGTCTGAACATTTTCGTCTGGGCCATTGCCTTGTGCTGTCATGCCGCTTGCAAGAACTTCGCTGGTCTCTTCGTTGTTCGACTCATCCTCGGTATGTGTGAAGGGTCCATCACAGCGGGTTTCATGATCGTCAGCTCCATGTTTTACACACGGAGTGAACACACTGCTCGTGTTGGCTATTGGTGTGAGTGGCACTATTAGACCACAGTCCGTATTTGTCTCACCTCCTCGTAGTCCTCATGAATGGAACTGGTTCGCGGCTACATCTATTCGCTATCGGCAGGTGCTCACACAGCTCATAGCTCAAATCATCTCCGGTTTCATCAGCTTTGGCTCTCTGCATATACATACTGGAGGGTTCGAGCCATGGCAATGGTAAACCTCACATGTCCTGCTCATACTGCAATCCACACTCACGCTTTTGAAGGCTCATGATCATCACGGGAACACTTACACTCATCACGGCGGTTCTCTTCTTGTAAGAACATTTAACGTTTAATTGCCTCATCTCCGCCTGACAGTCAGGGAGCTTCCTGTTTCCGGACTCTCCAACGAGTGCTTGGTTTTTGACCGATGATGAGAGAGCCAAAGCGGTTCAACGTATTCAAGTGTGTAGACCCTATCACCTATCGAATATCCCAGCTGATTATGTGTTTCTAAGGAAAACCAAACAGGTGTTGAGAACAAGCACTTCAAAATGGAGCAGTGAGTGCTGTCCACATGCCATAGCGTATCGTTCTCAATAGCTCGCTGGACAGAATGATCGAGGCCTTGACAGACAAAAAGACATGGCTCTTCGCGTTATTTGCAGCTCTGGACAACATTCCGAATTCGCTCACCAACCAACGCCAGATCATCGTATCGTCTTTCGGTTTTACTCCATTACAGACTACACTCCTTGGCTGTGTCGATGGCGTGGTAGAGATCGTAACGATTTATACCGGCGTCACAATTGCGTCGCGTATTCATAACAGCAGAGCTTGGGTCGCGATCGCTTACTTCATTCCTAACCTTCTTGGCGTATTCCTGATCAACTTCCTGCCCTGGCACGACAAAGTCGGGTTGTTGTTTTCTGTGTGGCTGACTGGTACGTGCGACTTGTTGCGAGCGAGTGCTTTAAAGGAACTCTTGATACCAGGTGTCGGGACCACTGGCTTTGTCTTAGCCCTAGCGTGGGTGTCGCAAACGACGGCTGGACATACAAAGAAAGTCACGACGAACGCTGTCATGCTATCTGCAGTACTGCGTTGGTAACGCCGCCGGGCCGTTCATGTGGCAAGCCAAATACAAACCTCGGTGAGTGAATCAACAGCGCGAGCAGTCTCACGGCATCTTATATGGTATCTAGCAATCATGTTCCGTGGATCATAATCGGCGTTTGCTATGTGACGTGCATGTTTTTGCTGTTTGCCATCCGAGTGTTATTATCGGGCGAGAACAAGCGTCGCGACGCGGAGCCTTTGGATGACGCCTACGACAACGTTTTTGTGACGAAGATCGACGAGGATGGGAAGCGAGTCGAAGTGAAAGTTCCCAAGGTTTGTGGTCCATCTCTTCTGTTGTCGTAGTGTGCTAATTCAAATTGCCGAACAGGAATTTTTGGACCTGACGGACAGACAGAATAGAGACTTTCGATATGTTCTATAGTCTCCTATTAGGTACTAGCGTCTCAAAGTTTTGCGCAACAGAGGATGCACTCACCACACTCACCTTGACGCACGGTACTAGCAGGAGTTGAACCTTGGGCAGTGGGGAGCAACGACTTCGTCAGGGTCAGATAGATGAGCATGAGAGGAAGTCATGATCACGTGGAATATTCGTATTTACCGGCCCGTTAAATAAATGTCCGAGTCCAGTCCGAGTACCTCCGAGTCTGAGTTGGCTTAGAGTCCGGTATGAGTAGTACATCGCCCTGGTACTACGCCACTCTCTCATTCTATGCGCCGTCTGATTCATGCCGCTTCAAAAATTAGCAGCCAACGCCGGAGACTCCTAGTCTCTAGAGACCTTGGGCCAGATACAATGGCTCTCCTCCGTGCACGGGAAGACCTAGAGGTATAGGTCTCGCACACCCGTCCCATCGTGGTTATAGACGGATTGTGGGATTTAGATTGTAGCATGGCCGGAAGACAGAAAGTGCGACCGAAGTTGGCTTCTGGACAATGTCGCTGGGGCTACCGGCGCCATCGTGATGCTATCTGATAAGGTTGGTTGTTGTCCTGCTATGACGGGAGATGAACGTAAAGGCACTTTTTAGATTGATGAGGAGTTCTATGAAAAAGGTCAATGCCTCGTTTCCTGTGGAGCCATCAAGGGCTTGACATTGCACAGCGGGACCTAAGCTCAAAGTTCTATCGACCACATCTGTCGGCTTTGGTAAGACTTCCGCTGTTCTTTTGGCTCTTGACAAATGAATTTCACAGAACATGTGGACTTGAATGCGACGTACCGAAGGAGGGTGCGACTTGGGTACACTCCAGATGTTCTCACCGACGCAGGTCGGTGCGGTTGCTCCACGCAACACAAACTATGAGCTGATCTATCCATTCGCAGTGGCGGATACATCGGTAATGCTCGCCCTCATGGCTGCCTCGCAACGCTGGCGCAGGTGTTACCCTGGTCAAAGAAGGGAAGGTGTGCCGAGTCGCCTCTGCCTAGCGTCGACCACCTGGACACCCATCCCTATTAGTGGCCCGACTTCTCTTTCGGGCCGTTCTTCTTCACCGGGCCCCAGCTGAGCTCCACCTCGCCCTCGCAAACCCGCACGGTGGGGTTTCTGGGCTTCGGGCGCATCGCGCAGGTGACGCTCGGGCGCCTCGCCTCGTTCGGCATCACGCACTGCGTCTACACCTCGAACCCTTCCTCGCCGCGCGATCACGAGCTCGAGGCGGCGCTCGCGGCGCGCCATGCGCTGCGGTCCGTCCGGCGTGTCGAGCTGGACGAGCTCGCGCGGGAGAGCGACGTGCTGTTCGTGCTCGCGCCCGGCGGCGACGCGACGTACCACGTCGTCGATGCGGACTTTCTGCGCAAGATGAAGAAGCACGCCGTGCTCGTGAACACCGCGCGCGGCACGCTCGTCGACTCGGACGCGCTCGCGCTCGCGCTGCGCGAAAAGTGGATCTGGGGCGCTGGTCTGGACGTCGTCGAGGGCGAACCGCACGTCGGCGTGGACCATCCCCTCGTGAAGGAGCCCAGGTGCGTTCTTCGTTTCCCGTGGGGAGATGATCATCCACTGAGACCCCTGGGACGCGTCCGTAGATGTGTGATCGTGCCACACATTGCCAGTGCGACGTTCGAGACTCGGTTCGGTATGGTAAACTTGGCCGCAAGAAATGCACTGGCTGGTATAGATGAGGTAGCCATGCCTGCGGAGCTGGATGTTGCCGCACGAGTCGCGCAGCAACTTTGAAAGCTGACACTTAGATCAATTAGATGGTCTGGTACTGATCTGTATGAGGACGTAATGCCATCTGTGAACTCCCGAATGGCCACTGTGGTGCCTTCACTGGCCCGAATAAGTCAGCGCTTAAAAGGTCTCCAGGTGCGGCTCGGCGTGTCCAGTTATGGTTTTCACAGCAGAACAATCCGAAACGTCAGTTGTTTACTAGAACACCGAAAGTTCACGACCCCCTTGGTGCGGCGGGTTGCCGCCTTAGAAAGACATGGGCTTAGCCCATGCGCCAAGTCTGATCCCTGGTAGCCACCTTATGTCGTGCATCCCACGAATGAGAATAGCCCAAGGTGGATTTTCTCTATAGTGTAAGTATAGTGACGTGTCTATGTCGAGTAAAGTGAGTGATGTGGGGGTGAGGATTATCGAAACGGTACACTAAAATAAATATCTGCGCAAAAACCCTTTCGAATAAGCCACACCATTATATGACTATGAGTTCTCGTCGTCACGGCTTCTCCCGAACCTGCTGGGCCTACGCCGCTCGCCATCGTGCCACTCACCGTCGCGACTTGGGCGCGAATCCCGGCCCGACCAGCGTGAGCCAGCGCCGGTGTTCTCACGATCACCCCAGCGCCGTGGGCGCGAAAATTCGCTGTCCGTCCGTTCATTATATCCGCGATTCCACTCGCTGTTACCGTACCGTGCGCCGGGGGCCTTGAATCCGAAGCTCCTGCGTAATGGGCCACGCTGTGCGCTGTGGGCGGGCGCGCCACCGTCGAGTCCGCCCATTTTGGCAAGCAGCGAGGCTGAGACGTGAGGTGGCTTGGGTAGGCCGCACGCTTCAGTGGTCCAAGCTTGCAGACCCTCGTAGATGCTCCGCCGGGAGACGCGCAATTCGCCCGACTTGCCAAAATAGAAGCCGAGAAGCGACACGAAGACCTCCTCGATCGCCTCTGTATCGACTTGGTCGAGCAGGCCGGTAATTTCGGTGTTCAGGTTGGCCAGTGCAGCACTTGGGTTGCTACGGAAGTGACGGTCCTTGGGGGCGAATCTGCCGGTGTGTTGTTTGCCCGCCGCAACGCCATTCGAGGACTCTGCCGAGTCACTCTCAAACTTCTCTGCAAGCATGCTGGTTTCTTTTAGTAGTTCGTCGTGGGAGTGATCCTTGATAGGCATGTCGGCGAGTTGGTAACGAACGAAATTATGCTCGTGAGGGAGGAGAAGAAGGTCAGCACGCCCACTCTTGCCAGCGCGGCCCGTGCGGCCAACACGATGGACATATTGTTCCGACGACGCGGGAATGCCAACCTGAATGACACGCGTCACATCGGGGTAATCGACTCCACGGGCCGAGACATCTGATGTGACGAGAATCGCAGCCCCGGAACGGTCGCGACGGAACGCATTGGATGCCGTCGAGCGTGACGACTGAGTGCGCTTCGAATGTATCTCATAGATCTGAGACCGCGCCGGGAGTGTTGTTTTTGATAGGTCACGGAGGAGAGTCGCAAAGAGCTGGGTCTGCTTGGTTGTATTCAGGAAGACTATGATCTTGGAGTTGCGAGGGTTCACGAGCTGGTCATGCGCAATCAGACGAATGAGCTGTGGAAGTTGTTCCTTTGCGCTTGGTAGGAAGGTGAAGTGTTGTGGTATGTGTGCGTGCACCGGAGAAGAATCCTTTGGAACCACATCGATAAAGGTGTGGTCCTTGTCCAGTACTTCGCGCGCAATCTGTCTGACCTGTGGGGAGACAGTAGCCGAGAAGAGGAAGGTCTGACGAAGTGGCGCCTTGGGGAAGAAGTCGGAGATAGCGTCGATGTCAGAGCGAAAACCCATATCGAGAAGTGTATCGGCCTCATCTAGAACAAGCTGAGAAAGGAAAGACCTTTAGGTTCATTCTGGAGACCGTCGACATAACAAGTACACACCTGTGACGCAGTCTTGAGCACTTGGGCGACCTTGTCGTCATTCTCCAGAACGTCACGTATCCGACCAGGTGTCGCGACGACGATGTCATTGCGACCACGCATGAACTCACGAAGCTGGAGTCTTTTGCTCGAACCGCCGGTGCACAACTTGACCTCGAATCCCTTATGCCAGTACGTGAGCTTGGTCGCTTCGTGGGCAATCTGCGTCGCGAGCTCGCGGGTCGGGCTGATGATGACCGTGCCGACTGTGTTTCGTGCATATGTGCGCCTAGCGTTCTCAACGACGCGAGAATCCGGTTGGCCACCATTTTTTTCAAGAGCGTCGACTCCCGCCTTCTCGATAGCTTTTATTCGGGCTTCAATAGCAGGGACTAGAAATGCCAGTGTCTTTCCGGTGCCGGTCTTTGCTTTGACCAGAAGGTCACGAGGTGGACCATGTTGCTCGTCCTCATTGTAAGGCCGTGCCAGCTCAGGAAGAAGAGGAAGGACAGCTTCCTGCACAGAAGACATATGCACATGTGTGAATGGCTTCTCCGTGATAGCCCGCAGTGTGTCGGGGGTGAGTTTTGTTCGTAGAGTGGCGAATGGTAGTTGAGAAACAGCATTGGATGACTCCGAAGTTTTGTCATGCTCAGAGAGGTCGGTATGATGAGACTCTTGAAGGTCAACTTTTTGAGAGGCGAGAACATGGCCAAATCTTCGGGATGATGCTAACGCTAAAGGGACGACTGGTCCTTGGGAACAAATGAACAAATGATGTCCGCTGGCAGACGTATTCGTACTCACCACTACGCACGGCTGATAAAACAGTGAGGCCACGACGCGGAAAGGTCAGTAATGGGCAATGTGTGGCTCTCGAGGTCCTTGAGAGAGCAAGAATAGTGGTGGCCATCGTCGTGGCTAATGAAGACCACTCTGATAATTTTCGCTCGCTTTTTCCCTTTTTCCCTCTAAGACGGGCCGACCCGGGCCGACATTCCGTCGCTCGTTGATTCGTTGATTCGTTGCACTCGGTCACACACACCCCACTCGTGCTAGGGAACCGTTAGTCTTATAAAAAAATCTAGTACTTAATGGGACATAAAGCTTAGAGCCCATTGTCCTTTACCATTGCCCTCCATCTACTAGTATTCAGTTGTTATGTCTGATAAAGGCAAGGATAAGGGTAATGTAAGGCTTGTGATAAGGGTTATTTCTCATTCTTTCAGTAAAAACTGACTCCGCAATTCCAAGGTCACGGCTGTCTAGTACGCTTACCTGGGCGTTACAGGACAATATACGTGCTCAGGACTTGCGAATATACTTTCATCACACCATGAATGACCCCTTCAGGGTTCGACAACACTAATTTGGGAATCTCTCCAAGACTCCAACCCCGACAACTACAAGTCAACGAACACCCTCCCGTCACTCAACCGCCCTAACCGCTTCAGCGTACAACTAAGCTATCAACCCCAGACCGCTAAAGAGTACCGCCCCGACAAAGAAAAAACTCCTTTGGAGTCACGCACTCCACCCTGGGGTGGATGTGCCCTCTTGGGTGATCGCTCCTCGCAATGTCGCGCGACAAGTCCGAGAGTCAGGCGAAAGCAGGAGCCTCTACTAGCACAAAACAGCCAAGCCGGTCTTCCTGTGGTGAAGGATGACTAGCAGAAGTGTCAACCAGCCACAACAGACACTCGGCAACCCGCCTTCAGCAGGTGGCCATGCTGAGATATCCCCTTGAGGGGCGACGGAAAACATCAGGACACACCCACCGGGGAGTTCGGTTACCCAGTTCTAGCCAACCCCTTCAGGGTTTAACCAGGTAACAAATAAGTAAGCAACCACGAGATCGGCATCGATAGCAATCTTCTGAGTCACTTTATCGAACTCGTATGCAACAATAGCTGTCGCAAAACCAGAGAGCAGGACAAAGAAAAGCGCAAAGTGTAGCCCTTCAGGCAGAAAATCAAAAAGATAGAGAAGAAGGAACACAAACAGAGGCAGAGTCCATAGAAGGACAAAGTGTAACCCATCCCGGTGGGATACAATTGAGAAGGACGTACCACTGATAGTTCCTATGGTGAGCTAGAGTGGATTAATAATAGTAATATTAGCAGTGAAGGTCCATGATGGCGACAAAGTCGAAGATGGATGGTAAAAGGACACGTACTGAGCGCAAGGAACTTGGTACAGATGTCGATTGGGTGCGGTGCGTGGTTGGCGCCGGCATGCAAAGATGGGATCAGGTAAAAACCTGAGGGGAGAAAAGGCGGGATGGTGGTGGGTGGTGATCAAAAGAGAGTGAGAAAGACAGAAACAAAGTGAGCGTCTTATATATCCCTACGTCGGGGTGTGTTTGGTCTCGGACAAATAAAGAGAGCCCGGGCTGACAGTCAGAGTCCAAGGATCTGGGGACGACGCTATTTGTCACGCCACACCACCAAGCTCGCGACACGAGAGCGAACACGAGGAACACAGCTACACCTATTTCTTCCAGGCCACGACTGTCCTTGATTGCGCAGTCGGTAAGACGATCAGCGCGACGTGTTCCGATCACGTGCCGCTGCGCGTAGATGGTCAGTTACCGCCCAGTAGCAAATATCAGTCGTGGCATCATGCAATAAGCACCGTGCCTAGTGAGCTACTTGTGTTTGAGGGTGAAATATGCCGTGGAGCCGATAACGCAATTAAAACCGCAGCGTACACCCGCAGTCCTCCCAGGACGACCACATGCACATCGGAGTGTTTGACGGAGGTACAGCACGGGAAGGCTCCAGAAAACTAAGACAGGAAGTTCGGTGGCGTATATATCTGTAGCCAAACCTAGAAGAATGAAGCACTTCTAAGTATGTCCCAGACAGGGGGGGTCCTTGTGTTGGACATAGCGTTGGGCTTTGCATTGCAAATCACGATTCTATTCCTCGATGCATCGGGAGCTAATCGAATTATGGCAACATAATACAGTACTTGCGGGAAGCAAACTGGGGTATGTTAGTCACCGGTGTGTGGAATGGTGTAGATCCGAACACTTACAAGCACAAGATTTGTCGGGGTATGGTATACGAGTCTGGACTCGGAAAATACAAACACAGGAATTAGCCGTACCCTCGAGCAAGTCCGATCCTTGTTGCCAATTGCCGGGCGTGCACTGCGCTCATCCGCTTTGAGCGTAATATAACGAGAACCAGAGCAATGCAGACAAAGAGTAGATTGCATGCGACAAATTCCCAAAAGTCGGCACGCTCTTGTACGACTATGCGACCGCAAGACTCCCATGCAACTGTCTCGCCCTCCAGAAGTTCACCGTCTGCGTGACGATGTGGCTCGTTCGGATCCACAGCATAGGATCCAGGTGAGTGAGTTACTGCGGCGGGACGGTTGTCTGGATTTGAGTTGGCGATCGGGTGCTCCAGGTCAGAACCGGGTGCAGGTGGGGAAGGTAAGCAGTGTAGACGACGGCGGTTACCAAACGGTTGGCAGAAGGGCTCCCTCATCTAGAAGAAGATGCGATCAAGTCCACTTTTACGATAAGGACGACGGCCACGCACATAATCGTGTGGACAAGGCTCACATTCCCCGAACGGACGGCAGATTGACTCCGTGTCATTGGCGAAGCGAGGGAAAGCATGATGTCGTGCCGAAACGGAAGAAAGACATAGGGTGGCAAGACTGGGAGAAATAAGGGACGGATAACCGAACAATGCAACGCTGACTCACAATAGAAGGGATGCGGTCGTCGTTGTGCAGAAAGCCGAGGGTCGCCGCATGCCAGTGGTGGTGATCACGAAGAGCGTGGGAACCCGAGGACTATCGCAGTTGGTGAAGTCCGTCGTGCTGAAAGCGTTCGCGACCGCACACTCGTACACACGCCACTCTCAACATGTCTCGTCGCGCTGCAATAGTCGAGGAATTCGACGACGACACCGATTTGCCGTTGCCCTCGCATTCTCTACCTGACACCGGGTCGCGCGGCGCAATTATCGAAGAGATAGCAGATTCGGACGACGGTGGCGGTGACAGCGACGATGCTCCAGAACTTCTCAATCACTCCACTTCCGGCGGTCCTGCGCTGAAACCCGGCACGCGGGATGGTATGGTGACGGACATCACACCGTATAAGAAGTGCGCAATTGTCTATCCACCGACATGATACGTCCTCCGCGTTGCCCCCGTCTGACATGACTACGTCGTTAGGTGGACATGCATTTATCCAATCTATATTGATGCGAAGCGACCGTACGGAACCGGTGCTCGGCGGATATCACGGTCCAAGAGTGTGTGGTGGCCTCTAAGCAAAGACATCGCGGATGCATGCTCCCGCCTGGGTCTAGGCACGCTACACGAAGTAAACAAGATGCATCCATCCGACTGGGATAATCCGGGTCGCGTACGCGTACAGTGGAAGAAGGATGGCCGCCCCGTCAACTCTAATATCAGGACCAGTATGTCTGGTGACTGAGCTGTCCCCTACCGACGGTGACATACTCTGTACAGAGAAGCAGCTGCTTGAGACCATCTCGATTCAGATACAGCGGGTCAAGGTGGACAACGTCCCTCGTGAACCATTTACGTATCCTGCACCGGTAACTCCTCCCGCTGCAAAGCCCGCGAAGTCTAAGGCGGGCGCTGGGAAGTCAGCGGCAGGGGCGCAGGTGTCAAAAGCAAAAGCAAAGCCTAAGCTCTCCACTGGACGCCTATTACCATCACCCCCATCACCCCAACCGGCGCTCAAGTCACGTGTATCAACGTACTCCCCAGCAGTACCATCGGGTGTACTGATTGACACCGTCCGGGCTGGCATGAACGCTACGGAAGGACAAGGCGCCATTGGAGGTATTCCGGGTGGAAAGGGAAAACGGAAGGTAGTCAGGGTAAGAGGGTGACATTGTATGTAAAACCGAGTGAGTTACCAAATGAGTTACAAAACCTTTGAATAAATTAACACAATGTTGTGCTTGTCAAATCGTCGATTACCTTCAGGCTTTACCTCAAAAGCCTCAACTTTCGAGTGGCCAGGCGCTTTGCACCAAGTGATTACGGGTTTCACATTGGCGTTGAACAGCTATGGGTTGCCAAAGCTGCTCATCATCCGAAAATTTCTCTCAAATCCGCTGCACCAACTGCACCAAGAACACCAGTCCCAGCGGACGAAATAGTCTCAGCGTGTAGGAGCAGCATCACACACGTGCTGGACGACAAGCTGGCGGCAACACGCAGGCAACACGCAGCAGGCTCATCAACTGATGCCAAACACTCAGAGTCATCTGCGTGGCACAGCGGTGTTCGAGGTAGTGCACCGAGAGCACCCATGTTGGTTTCGATGGCAGACCAGACGACCACCCCTCTAGTAACTGAGCGAGACCTGGGGTCGCCGTCTACCATTGTTCGTGCGTTCCCACCCTTACCCTAGAAGGGTAGGTACTCCACTCAAGACTCTCAGGCTCCGGATACTATGGAAGAAGATCGGGTGCACTTCCAAGGGTGCACAAAAATGGAAGGAAAATAACACGTAGATAATCTTGGCTTGGGAGTATTTAAGCGAGATCAAGCATGAGACTCGCCTCATTCCGCATCACTCCCTTTCTACGTACTTCTACAAGCATGAGTTTCTGTAAAAATTGCATCAGCGGTATGAATTATTCTTGGATAGAGATATGAGCACCCATGATGTCGCCTTCTCCAGGCGTCCGCCATGAGGGCACAGCTGAGGGTAAGTTCAGTAATCTTATCTGTCACAGCCACCGACATCACATAAATCTAAGGAACGTATGAGCAAATCAACGGCATCAAGACCTACGTAGCAACACCCAAGACCGATTACCCAAAGGATAAGGCCATTCTCTTCCTCACGGACGTCTTCGGTCTCGAGCTCAATAATAACCTTGTGAGCCTGTCCTGTCCCGGCGTCCTTTTCGAGCCCGTTCATTCTTCTGTTCGATCCCTGTCAGCTTCTTGTCGACGACTTTGCTCGCAACGGCTTCAAGGTCTACGCGCCAGATCTCTTCGAGGGCGATCCGGTGGACCAAGATGCCTTCAACCCCGTACGTCCGCGTAGCACGACTCATCGCCACTCACCCATACCCGCCCACCCATACACACACATCCGTTTTCATAGACATTTCGACTGATGAAGTGCCAACTGTAGGGATCCAACTTCGATATCAATAAATGGTTCCCAAAACATACAGCCGGTCATACCGGGAAACGCGTGCGCACCGTCATCGAAGAGCTCAAGTCTAAGGGAATAACCGTCTTCGGTGCTACCGGTTTCTGCTATGGCGGTATGATACGATTTCGTGTGGCTTGTGCGAGGCGCTAACTCTTCTTCTCTAGCCCGCCTCGTATTCGACCTCGCTTTCGAGAACATCATCCGCGTTTCCGTCGTTAGCCATCCATCTTTACTCAAACCCGAGGACCTCGATGTGCGCCGGCGGTCGGAGATGCTGTTGTGTACCTACTGACCATTACGATGCAGACTTATCTCACGAAGAGCAAAGCACCTCTACTCATCAACTCCTGCGAGATTGACGCTCAGTTCCCAAAGGAGTTTGCCGCGACTACGGACGAGAAATTCGCGAAATTCGAGCCTGGGTACAAGCGCACGTACTGGGCAGGATGTAGTCATGGATTCGCAGTTCGCGGTGACCCGGTTTGTTTTTGCGTGCCGTGCTTGATCACACCGAGACTTATTCTATATCTTTTCACACAGAAAAATCCGGTCGTGGTCGCCGCCAAGGAAGGCGCATTCAAGGCTTCTGTTGAATGGTTTATCAATTATTTGAAGTGAAGAAGCGGCGTGGTGTCTCAGGAGCTATAACGAGTGTGCTGATTCTCGCCGAAAGTTGACGTGTAAATACGCGACACTGTTGAAAATAGGTGTAGTCTTGACATGCACTTGTTCTTGGCATCAGGAAAGCGTCTTCTCAGGCATTGTGGGCATCAGCAGTCACACCCGGCACAGAAAACTTGGTGGCCGTTATAGTGGAGCCCATGCATGCTTCTTTGGTCTCCTGCCAAGTCTCTTGCACTTTACAGTGCGGGAACAAGTGCGGGAACACAGTCTGGTTACTGGCTCTGTAATACCTGCGTCACCACTGGCAAGGAAATGGAAATTCGTACCAAAGCACGGGATCGAATGTACAAGTACAATGATAAGTATTTGGGTAGTAAGTGGGAGTCACGCGGCCAACGAAAGTAATCAAGAGCAAAAGCCAATGTGAAGGATGGGCGAGTGTGCGCGATATCAATTTCTCTTAGACTCGCAGAGGGACTACACTGGAGGAAACCATTTGGAAATACATTCGCCGTGCGTTGCGGCTCAACGTTCAACGTTCAATCCCCGAATAACGATGATCATGTAGGCTACGCGGAGAGGGGAAACAGATTGATAATCATCGCATCGAGTACCTCACGGTGTGCCACGTATTAAACATCCTTTACTAGTAGACATCTCAGGCTCGTCCAAATCGCTCTTCCCTTTCCAGGTACTGTACACACACGTCCGCGAAATGAGTTTCTGCAAACATTGCACTAGCGGTACGAACACTCCCCAGATGTGGATATGAGCGTTGACGACCTGTATAGGTGTCCGCCATGAGGGCACAGCCGAGGGTGAAGTTCATCAGTAATCTTATCTCAAATCCCTCGACTCACAGTCACCCAATCTTTGTTAATCTCTCCAAGGGATTTATGAGGAAATCAACGGCATCAAAACCTACGTCGCAACTCCCAAGACCGATTACCCGAAGGATAAGGCCATTCTCTTCCTCACGGATGCCTTTGGTCTCGAACTCGACAATAACCTCGTGAGCTAGTCCTGGCTTGGCGTCATTTTCGAGCTCGCTCATTTCTTTTTGTTCGACACTCGTCAGCTTCTAATCGACGACTTTGCTCGCAACGGTTTCAAGGTCTACGGCCCGGATCTCTTTGAGGGCGATCCGTGGACCAAAATGCGTTCGAACCTGTACGTCGCAGAGCTCATCGCCACTCGTCCTCGGCTCCTCTCCTCCCACACACATACACACCCGTTTGCGTAGACACTGATGAAGTGTTAACTGTAGGGATTCAATTTCGATGTCATTAAATGGCTCTCGAAACACACAGCCGAGCATACCGGGGAACGCGTGCGCACCGTCATTGAAGAACTCAAGTCTAAGGGAATAACCGTTTTCGGTGCTACCGGTTATTGCTACGGCGGTATGACATTAATCTCACGCGGCTGTGTTGTGTGAAGCTCCAGCTTTTCCCTCTAGGACGCCTCGTGTTCGACCTCGCTTTCGAGAACATTATCCACGTGTCCGTCGTTAGCCACCCGACTTTACTCGAGCCCGAGGACCTCGATGTGCGCCGGCGGTCGGAGATGCTGTTTTGTACCTACTGACCATTGCGATGCAGACTTACCATGCGAAGAGCAAAGCACCTCTGCTCATCAACTCCTGCGAGATTGACCAACAGTTCCCAAAGGAGTTGGCTGAAACTACGGACGAGAAGTTTGCGAAATTTGAGCCTGGGTACAAGCGCACGTACTGGGAGGGCGTTAGCCATGGATTTGCAGTTCGCGGAGACCTGGTTTGCTTTCTTGTGCACGTGTCTGGTCACATTGATACTGATTCTACATCTTTGCACATAGACAGATCCGGCTGTGGCCGCTGCTAAGGAAGGCGCATTCAAGGCTACAGTCGAATGGTTTATCAATCATTTGCAGTGAAGAGGCGGCGTGGCGTCTCGGGCCTCGGGCCTCAAGACTGATAGCGAGTGTGCTGATTCTCGCCGAAAGCTGACGTGAAACATGTGACGCTATTGGAAATAGGTGTAGTCTTGACTTGACATTGTTTTTGCATCAGGAAACCGTGTTCCCGCACAAGTCATTAGAGAGGTCTTCCTAGGCATTGTGGGCTCCAGCAGTCACACCTGGCACAGAAAACTTGGTGACTGTTATAGTGAAGATTGTGCGTGCTTCTCTGGTCTCTTGCCAAGTCTCTGAGTGTCTCTCGCACATTACAGTGCGGGGGCACGGAGTCTGGTTACTACCTGTACCTCGGGGAAATGGAAATTTGGGATCAACTGTACAAGTACAATCATTGAGCCTGATGTTTTGGGTAGTAAGTGGACGTCACTCATCCAACGACAAGAACAAAAGTCAATGCAGGTGCAGGGGATGGAAGAGCGTGAGCGATATTAATATTGATTCGCTCTTATGCAAGCAGGGACTAGGGACTACACAGAGGAAGCCATATGGATTTTGGAAATACATTCGAGGATTAGTGAGACATTCGGGCACTCGGGCACTACGTTGATAAGTACACTGGCAACCCCGATGATAAGTAAGCAAATCTAGGGACGTATGTTACGGGCTCTTACTACATTCCTAACGAATCAGCGGTGCGCGGTTGGTGCGCCAAACTCAAAGAATTTCATATGTATGAGTTCAACACACCACTTATGGGAGTATTGACCCACATAGTCATCTCATCCACATTGTTCCACCCTTTCTACGTAAAGAATATCTCGTGAACGGTGATCATGCACGCGGAAGGGGGGAAAACAGATTGATAATCATCGAGTACCAGAGTATTTGACCTGCATGCTCGTAGACGTCCTTGTAGACATCTCGTCTAAATCACTCTGCCCTTTCTACATACACACACGTCTCCGAACATGAGTTTCTGCAAATATTGCACCAGTGGTACGAGTTAATCCCGGATATGGATATAAGCGCTTAGGACCGTTAGGACGTCTGTATAGGTGTCCGCCATGAGGGCACAGCCAAGGGTGAGTTCATCAGTAATCTTATCTCAAATCCCTCGACTCACAGCCATACAATCTTTGTTGATTTCTCTAAGGGATATATGAGGAAATCAACGGCATCAAAACCTACGTCGCAACTCCCCAGACCGATTACCCGAAGGATAAGGCCATTCTCTTCCTCACGGACGTCTTCGGTCTCGAACTCAATAATAACCTCGTGAGCCAGTCCTGGCTTGGCGCCCTGTTCGAGCTCGCTCATTTTTTTTGTTCGACACTTGCCAGCTTCTCATCGACGACTTTGCGCGCAACGGTTTCAAGGTCTACGCGCCAGACCTCTTTGAGGGCGATCCGGTGGACCAAAATGCGTTCGAACCTGTACGTCGCAGGACACATCGCAGGACACGTTCACTACTTGTCCTCGGCCCCTCTCCTCCTGCATACATACACACTCGTTTGCATAGACACTGATGAAGTGCCAACTGTAGGGATCCAACTTCGATCTCAATAAATGGCTCCCGAATCATACAACCGAGCATACCGGGAAACGCGTACGCACCGTCATCGAGGAGCTCGAGTCTAAGGGAATAACCGTCTTCGGTGCTACCGGTTACTGCTACGGCGGTATGATACGATTTCGTGTGGCTTGTGCGAGGCGCTAACTCTTTTTCTCTAGCCCGCCTTGTGTTCGACCTTGCTTTCGAGAACATTATCCGCGTGTCCGTCATTACTCACCCGTCCTTTCTTACGGCCAAAGACCTCGATGTGCGCCGCCCTTTGAAGACGCTTTTGTGTGCCCACTGACCAATGTACCGGCAGATCTACATCGAAAAGAGCAAAGCACCTCTGCTCGTCAATTCTTGCGAGGTCGACCCTTCGTTCCCAAAGGAGTTGGCCGAAACTACGGACGAGAAGTTTGCGAAATTTGAGCCTGGGTACAAGCGCACGTACTGGGAGGGCGTTAGCCATGGATTTGCAGTTCGCGGAGACCTGGTTTGTCTTCTTGTGCTCGTGCCTGGCCACATCGATCTGATTCTACATCTTTGCGCATAGACAAATCCGGCTGTGGCCGCCGCTAAGGATGGCTCATTCAAGGCTACTGTCGAATGGTTTATCAATTATATGCAGTGAAGCATCTCAGGACTGTCTACTCAAAGAGCACTGAGTAGATAGTGAACGGTTTATAGGCAGTGCATCAGACAGTTTGGTGATTGATGGTGATTGATGCCAAACCCGTTCTCAAAATTGGCAGGGTCCGAGTCCTGAAGCCGTTTCTTCAGCAGCAAAAGGATTGTGACAGAGTCTGCCTCCGTTGTTGAGCCTAGATGCCATACGTTTGTTCGGGTTCAGGGAGGTGCAAAGCGTCGCGGCCGGTCGTGCGGCCCTCCACGCGGCGCGAAAATTCGTAGAGGTATCCGCTTCGTTCGGGTATGCGTCTCTCAAGTAGCTAGGGCCACGCGAGGGTACGCGGTGCTCGTGGATGCGAAAGGTGAGCTGGAGCACTCTACAGTGATCGGCGACGGGATCGCGCACACTTCCGCACGTCGCAAAACTTCGTAGACTCAATTTCCCCCGTCAGGAATGCGTCTCTCTCTTGAGTCACTAAGGGTGCGCTCAAGTGCGGCACGTCCAGGGGCGCATTAAACTGACCCTGAGGAGATTCGAGACCCAAGGGAGTTCTTCTCTATTTGAGAGTCGTGAATACAGCGACACCACGACAAGCAGAAATGCTGATCTAGGGTGCACTTGTTAGAGGAGTGGGTACGAGATGGCAACTGCCAATGAGCGAGTCGCAAGAAAATATAGTGCGGGAAAGGCTAAAGTTGTCCAAAAGTGAAACACAGCGGAAAGCGAGCCGCCTGAGCAATGTGGAAAAGCAAACTGTACGAAATAATGGCTTCAGGTTTGCCTGGCCAGAGTGAGCCCTAGGAACGGAAAGTACTACAGCGCGGGACAAAAGTGCTGTATAATCATGTGTGGTGGACGCAATGCGAGGGACAGAAGCGTGAGAGATATCAATTCACTCTTGACACAGGAGGATGTTCGCGAACACAGATACTGTAGTATCGCTTGAGGGCTGAGGGCTGAGCTAGAGCCCTCTGTTGATAAGTACAATGAGCCGCACTCCAAAAATACAAGTGGGCCCAGAGGAAGCCATTTGCAAATACCATTGAGCATTGGTAAGACATTCGGGCACTCGGGCATGGCATTGGTAAGAACTCGGGTACACCACTACGGGAGCAATGGGCGCGATGCCAGTGGGCGCGATTGTGAGTGTGACTATACGGTGATATACGGGGTGGGGAGAGGAAGAACACACGAATTGATTACTAAAGGGAGTATTGATTTGCGTAGACGTCCCATATCAGCCTTTTCTACGTAAAGAATGTCGGTGATGTACGGGAAGAGAGGAAAATAGATTGATAATCATTGGGTACTACCATGGGAGTATTTAACATTATCAGACGTGTAGTGTCGTCCAAATCACTACCCTTTCCACGTACACGCATCTGCAAGCATGAGTTTCTGCAAAAATTGTACCAGTGGTATGAAATATCTTCGGATGTGTATATGAGCCCTTACGACGTCGCCCTTTATAGGCGTTCGCCATGAGGGCACACCCGAGGGTGGGTTCATCTGTAATCTTATCTCAGATGCCTCGACTCACAGCCACCGACATCACTAAGGGACCTATGAAAAAATTAACGGCATCAAGACCTACGTCGCAACACCCAAGACCGATTACCCGAAGGATAAGGCCATTCTCTACCTCACGGACGTTTTTGGTCTCGAACTCAACAATAACCGCGTGAGCCGCCCGGCCCAGCGCCCTGTTCGAGCTCGCTCATTCTTGTGGTTGACACTTGTCAGCTTGTTATCGACGACTTTGCTCGCAACGGCTTCAAAGTCTATGCGCCAGACCTCTTCGAGGGCGATGCGGTGAACGAAACCGCTTTTGATCCTGTACGTCGCGGGACTCACCGCTACTCATCCTCGGCCCCTCTTCTCCGCTCGTAGATGCACTTTCGACTGACGAATTGCCAACCGCGTAGGGATCCGACTTCGATCTCTACAAATGGCTCCCAAACCACACAGCCGAGCATACCGGGAAACGCGTGCGCGCCGTCATTGAAGAACTCAAGTCTAAGGGAATAACCGTCTTCGGTGCTACCGGTTACTGCTATGGCGGTATGATGTTGATCTCATGTAGCTGTGTTGTGTGAAACTCCAGCCCTTTTTTTCTCCAGCCCGCCTCGTGTTCGACCTTGCTTTCGAGAACATTATTCGCGTGGCCGTCATTACTCACCCGTCCCTACTCACGACTGAGGATCTCGATGTGCGCCGTTCAGAGATGCTTGTGTGTGCCCAGTGACCAATGTGCCTGCAGATCTATGTCAAGAAAAGCAAAGCACCTCTGCTCCTCAACTCCTGCGAGCACGACGAACTGTTCCCACCGGCGCTGGCCCTTACTACGGACGAGAAGTTTTCGAACTTTGAGCCTGGGTACAAACGCACGTACTGGGAGGGAGTTCACCATGGATTCGCTACTCGCGGCGACCTGGTTTGTTTTCGTGCGCTCATTTCTGGTGACACGAATAACTCATTACATCTCTGCGCATAGAAAAATCCGGTTGTGACCGCCGCCAAAGAAGGCGCATTCAAGGCTATTGTCGAATGGTTTATCAACCATATGCAATGAAGGGGTGCGACTTGACCCAAGCTTGATAGTGATGACGAGTGTATTGGTCCTTGCTGAAAGCTCAAGTGTAAAATACGTTGAGGAGGATCGAATCGACCAAATGCAATCTTGACATGCGCTTGGTAATGTGCCTCTGGTAGATCTAATTTATGTGGGAGAGGCGTCGCCAGATCGTCAGCAACGCCCACGAAGATATATAGCAGTGTGCGCTTCGAAACAATGTGTGCAACGCTGAACTGGTTTCAGATTCAAATTTGAGAACTAGGTGTCGACTGCGTCGACTTGGACCTTGCTTGCTCTGGTTTGGGTTGTGTTGTGTGGGTGTCGAGGACGATTACATAAAAGGGGAGGACGTTTGTCTTTGTTTGCGATCCAGAGAAATATCGACCTGCCATATGACCTTGCGAAGCAAGGTGACAAGATGTTCGAGTCCTTTCTGGACGCTTCAAAACTATGTCCTTTGCCGTAATTGTGTAAGGGCGCCACAACTGTCGTGCACTGATTGGGAACGAGACTAGAATGTTCGGGTACATTCCTCATCCCAAAAAGGAAGTCGTCTAGCGGCGTCGCCGCGAAACTACGAGAACGAGGCTACGAGGCTGAAGGTAGTGGAATCTTCTGGCCTCTCGCCCAAAAGAGTACACGTAGAGGTATAAAAGCTCTGTGCCAATGCGACATAGACAGAACATTAACTCGCTCATCGAACACAAGCAAGCACCGGACTCCAACCCATAACCCAAATGTCCCTCACCAGCTACAATTTCAACGATATCCTCAGCGATTTCGCTTCCCTTGACCGTTTCTTTGACGAAGCGTTCAACTCTAGACAAATTCGCCGTAACCAGGCCGTAGACACCTTCAGGCCGAGGTAAGTCCTCTCATAAGATCCCCACCTCGAATGTACGTATGCCGATCAACTTTCGTTTGTAGGATGGACGTCCACTACAAGAAGGACACGAATGACGTCGTCGCGTCTTTCGAACTTCCAGGCCTGCAGAAGGAAGACGTGTCAATCGACCTTCACAATGACGTTCTTACTGTCTCGGGTCAGAGTAATACGGCGACAGAACGCAACGAAGATGGCTATCTCATCCGTGAACGTCGCTATGGAAAGTTCACGAGGGCGTTGTCGCTGCCACAGGGAGTCAAGGTGAGTTTCTCCGATGTACTGCTGGGCTACCGAGACAGAGGTGTTGACAATCACCTTTTGCAGAATGAGGATATCAAAGCGTCCATGGCGAACGGCGTTTTGACTATCAGCTTCCCGAAGTCGACGCGCGAAACGGAGCCAAAGAAGATCGCTATTGATTGAATCACCACTATGTAGGAATACGAAGAACGAAATTGTTGTTTTGAGGCTTGCGTCATGCAATTGCAACCCATGCGATGCGGGCTACTAATTTTCTTGTACCTTTGATTCGGATATATGTGTACCCTTTCTCTATTTAGCGTAGCTCACCGATTCCAATAACGATACGTCTTGACTGTTGACCGAGTTCATAAACCGCGAGAGGTAAAGACAAAACAATAGCAACATCTAGTCATCGCAAGATATGGTGTCACAGGCGGGCTTGGGTTCAAATAATGAATGACTTGTCTTAGCCACTGATTGTAAGTCCAGTCACCGCGCCGGAAGCTATTGAATACGATTGACTTACTCTCAGCTCGACACTTGGACCGCGTTCAATAGGGGATGCTGCACTGTCATAGTCGCAGCGTGCCGTTTTGATGTATAGAGAGCGGAATATGGGGAAATACAGCGCCCATATAGCGAGTCATACCGTCATGACCATGTCGGCCAGCTATGAACTTAGTAAACAAGAGAATTCTACCTTCCGACTGTTCTGCATCTGTACCTATCCCAAAGCTGAAGAAATTCAGTAAGTAGGACACGTTCGATAGATACCGTCGGTGTCAATTCTCAGCGCTTACATGAAAAAAAAATAATGACAGGCACGGACTCGGGATTGCATCCGGCTGGCGCATTTTGAATGAAGCTCTGATCAGAAGAAGCAGAAGAATTCGGGGTCACCCAGGACATTCAAGCCAACTCCCAGGCACCGTCCGACCTGATATCATTCCCCGTGGACACAGGTGGGCATCCCAACTTGCTATGTCTTGACAACTCTGCGCGTCCGGGTTAATCCTCCAAGACGTCGTAAGTTACTCGCTAACGACACGAAGAAAGCGGCCGACGACCAGGTCAGGTAGAGGTTTTTCGTGATGTTTGTCTTTATACGGAATTAGGGCGTGACAGCGTCTATCGTGGCCAATCGGCCGGCATTTTGATTGCTATACCACGTGTCCACGAAGCCAGAGCTAAGTTAGACGAAATTGCTCCTGGTTTGAACACATGGTATACGCTAGTTTGGGGCTGTTGTGCTGCCGCTGGATGTTGGGCTGTGTTGGCTCAAGAACAGCCCGGGTTGACTGATTGAGACCGAAATACCTGTCTAATGTGTATCAAGTGTGCCTGAGTACCATATGGACAAAGCAGTCGTGGTAAGAGTGCGACCATCATCAACAATTCGGCAGATCTAGACAGGTTTCTGATGCAAAAATGCCACGAGATGCGTGCACAACTTGTTTTTTTAAAAAGAGAAAAAAAACTCAGCTCTTGTATTCTGGAAAGAGATGCATACACGGTATGGAACGCAAAATTGCGGGAAGTGGTCTTGGAAGTGGTATGAAATGAATGGCAACCGTGACGGTATGCCAGATCAGAAAGGTGAGTCAACATCAGCCGAGGTTCCCGAGAAGCAGCCCGGAGCACAGAGCGGTCGCCGATATTGCGAACTGTAAGATCCGGTGAGCCTTGAAGCTAGAGATGCTGACTTGGATGAACCAGACCGTCATGGCGACGCATGTCAGCGAATGCTGGAGGGGTCGACATCCTTTGTGGGCTCTGCTCCATTGCGGTCGGTCGCCTTTATACTCGGGGAGGAAACTCCCGGTGAAAAGGGCCGCATCATGAGGCATACAGCGCCCGCGTCCCTGAGTATGCCTTATTCAAGGTTTAGTCCGTTCCTTCCCATGACAGGTATCAACTACATAAGTTCAAGCATGTGCAATTTCCGCCCTCTCGTACGCGAGGGACTTTTCTTCGTATCGCAACGAGGCACAATCCTGCTGTATACCCTGCCCCTACCCCATCTCTCTGACGATGGTCGTCTTCACTTTTGTGAACAGCCAGAAGGGTGGTGGCTATTATATCGCGTCGACAAGGTCCTCAATGGGGTGGTGAGTCGAGCCACGGTTATCACTGTGCATCGACGTGAGAAGCGATATCTAGGCAGGGGCTCCCCCACGACTTGGCCAATACGATCGAGGATGTGCGAAATAAGGGCGAGGCGGTTGAGGAGGTGTCCGTCGGACTCGACGGCGACTGGTTCCTTCGTACCAACGCACGGCACGGTACGTACTCCTCCCACGTTTACCATTTCCATCGATCTGGTCTGATGATCCACAACGCCACAGCGTGCAAGACGCAACACAACACCGCAGGAATGGTTTCCAACGTCGAGCTCTTCGCCCAGCTCGCAGCTCAAGGCGGATTGAATCTGGAGCACTACGCGATCCAGTGCTTCACGTTCGTGCCGGACCCATCGGGTTACGTCACCGTGCTGCACAAGGGTGACCGCTCGCTCACACGGTGCGCATGGCACAATGTCCCAGCAGGGCTCGATCAGCTCCTGGAGCGCGAGGCGGGTAAAGGCGTCCGCCACGTGACCGCCGGGATGGGCGGGTCATACGTCGTGATACTTAATAGCGGGATCGTTTGGTGGGAGGCCGTTCCTCTGCCGTTGAACCGGCTCTTGAGTGACGCCGAAACGAAGGGCCGTGGCGTGAAGGTGAGCGCTGCGACTTTTGGTGGAATGGACCGTGATTGACCTGCCTGTTATCTATTCTTCAGACCGTCGCGCTCTCCCTGGTCGCCCCGGACTGGTTTTTCATCGAATTCGCCGACGGGGCGACGCAGTTCGTGCTGCCTCCAAGTTGGCACACCACCCTCAATAAACACACCGCCCTAAGCGTGCGTAAGCCAGGTCCGACTATGGTTTCCGCGTTCAATCGTCCCACCCCGTTGGCACCCCGCCCTCCACCGCCTCCGCGAACTTCGCTGCACGGCTCGCACGGCTCATTCAGCCCGCTCAATTCGCCTAACCCAGGCCTCGGCCCCGGACCCGGACCCCCACCTTACACGCCACACCAATACGTACCAATGTATGCCAGTCCGCCACAGTTCGCACCACAACCACCCCCACAACCCACGTATCACATCACCAACGTATACAACAACATGCAACAACAACAACAACCGCCAGCCCAGGAAAACAGCACGGTCCAATTATTAGGCGGAGCACTCAAGGTCGCGGGGGCCGTGTTACCCATACTCACTGGCGGCATAGGTTTGGGAACGGGCTTTGGCTCCTGATTCTGTGCCCTTCGGACGGCGTGGTTGTGGGTTTCGTTCCCAGTCCTGTTCCACACCAACATGTCGGCTATTCCACACATACCATATCTATCTCTCCGGAAAATTGTGTTTTACCTTTTTTTGGTGTGGGCTCTATGTCTAGATCGGTCACTGTTCCGCTGTATTTATGTCATTTTTGGGCAGTTTTATAGGAGTCTGAAACAAAATGTAATGACTGACCCACCGACACTCCTGAAAAGATGTCACAAATACATTCCCACATTCTTGAGCACGTTTGACGTAACGTGGACATACAGTCATTCATGGCTCTTTGGACCACTCAAATCTTTTTGACCCTCGGGAGCTTGTTGTGGTTGATGATCAGTCAATTTAAATAGACAGTATTTTAGTTATACATGTAAGCTACCCAGTAATGACTCCAGAGCCGTTATCGGATGATGTTGAACAATGAAATGGAGGAATCAGTGCGAAAAGTCCTTATCAGCCATGACTGGGTCAATGGACCAACGGACAGTTTCCAAATTGGGAGAGGCAACAATTGCTGTCATTGGCCTGCATCACTTTTTGGTTCCTGAGTTCCCGATTTGGCAGGCGTGATGCGGCATGGAATTGACCTGTTCAGCATTTATTTGTGAATACCCTGCAATCCTGCGCTGCTACCTCTGAAATGACTATCTAGAGTTCACTACATAGCATTCTCACATTTGACTGTGTTTCAGCACTCCCGCTCATTCTAAAATCATCAAAAATTATTGCGGTCCATCAGTAGTGAACTTATTAGCGGCAGATCATATAATATTCAGACCTTACATCCTCACATTTGACGGGTCATCACTCCCGCCATTCTATTTCAAATCATCAAAACAATTATGATATGGTCCATCAGTAGAACTTATACACTTTCTACAGTAAGTAAACATGATCAATAGAGCCGTCATCACAATTGTCAATAGTCCGATTGTTCGTTTCACAGCGTCGCAGTAAGCAGGCACCCCAAATCACAGTTCGCGGGTGCGGCGGCGTTGACTGGGAACGGAGTTGGGGCGGGATTCGAGGTGGACCCAGAACTGAAGGAAAAGTTGGTGCTCGTGGGAGTGGGTGTCGCGGGTGTGTTGAGGTCGATGGTGCTGAGGCTGGATGTCGTGACAATGGACGGAATGACCGGGACCGGAGCCTGGGCACTGACGCCGACCAAAGAAGGGGGAGAGGACGGCGGCACATTGGATGAAACGGCGGAAGATGTTGTTACGGAGAACGGCGGAGGGAAGCCGGGCGCTGGTCCGGAGCTGGTGACGGCGGGGGGAGATGAGCACAGAGGACCTGTAGCGGTCACCGTGACAGTGGAGAGTATAAAGACGGTCTCGATACCGTCTGCACCTGTGTTTGCGAAGGTGGGCGGGCCGCCTTGTACAGCGGGATTCGTGGTCGCGGATAACGGCGGAGTGGTGGTGCTACCAAAGCTGCCGCTCAACGGTGTAGTGGTGGAAAGTAAAGGGGAGAATAACGCAGGAGTGCTCGAGGGTACAATCCCACCAAAACTGAATGAGCTCGTGGAAGTGGGGCTGAGCTGGCGCCTATTCAGCTTGATGATGGGCAGGGAGCCTGCGGGTGCATTGAGCTTGATGACATCAGGGCCCACGGATGGCTGCACAGGTGCGGCATAGTCGCCATAATAGCCAGAAGCGACAGAGGGCTTTGCGGAGGGGCTATTTAGGAGGATGACAGTCGGAGATGGGCCAGGATTTGAGCTGGAGGCAACGACACCTGGGCACAAGAGATGAGCTAGAACGAGGGGGGTGTCATTGCTAGTGCGTACTATTACTTGTGCATGAAACGTTGGATTCCAGCTTGATAATGGGCGGAGCAGCCGCGTCTCCCACACCCGGTGCGGGTGCCGCGACAACTGCAGACACAAGCAGAGAAACTAGAAGTGTCTTAGAGAACATTATGCGAGAAACTATAATGCCAATGAAAACGGGAAGATTCTGAGGTACGTCGCAAGCAGTAAGGATCGTAGGGGGGGAAAGTCGAGCACCTGGCCCTAGTAGCGTCAAGCTGGTGAGGAAGAAGAAAATAAGGACTTGAGAACATCTTGGGAGGACGATCTTTTATAGAGAAAAAGGTGATAAGACAATAGCCAACACAAGCTAGACACAAAGCAGCGACAGATCATGAGAGAGCTCCAGGCTATTGTTGCCATTTTGGGAGAATAGTTAAAACAAAAAGGCAATGTCTTGATGGCCATGGTCTTCTTTACTTTGTTTAACATCGCTCAGGTAAGCCTCGAGCAGTCTTAGTAGGTTAGCACTAGTGGGTAATCGAACAGACGGTTTGTCAATTTCCGATCATTTCCGTAATCATCGACGAGGGCACAAAAAGTTTATACAAATACAAATATATCCATGTTTCGCGTTCTAACTCGTCCTCTTCGCCCTCTTGCGCTCTCTTCTTTTTCCCACAGAGCCATGTCGCAGTCCACACCTGAATTCGTGAGTTGGTCGTTGTAGTTTGATTCGGGTTCTCGGGAACGTACATTGAGCTTGGATGGAACTGCTGGCAATCCCTCAATAACCTGACCCTGGAAAAATCCACTCTAACGAACCTTCATATGTAGAACAAGGTCCTCTATGCTCCTCTGTCAGAGGTCGACCCAGTGGTTCAGAACATCATCGACAAAGAGACATGGCGACAGTACTCTGGTCTCGAGCTCATTGCATCAGAGGTGCGGGTTCCGGCTTAGGCCACTCGTTTTGCCTATTGTCTGACCATGGTCTGTTAAGAACTTGACCTCCCGCGCGACGATGGAGGCGAACGGCTCCATCCTGACCAACAAGTACTCAGAGGGTCTCCCAAATGCGCGGTACTACGGGGGTAACGAGTGGATAGACGAACTCGAAGTCCTTTGTCGTGATCGAGCGCTCAAAGCATTCCACCTCGATCCTGCAATCTGGGGTGTCAACGTTCAACCCTATTCGGGCTCCACAGCCAAGTGTGTTTACTCACTATTCTCAACCTTCCAATGAAAAATTCACCGCGAAAAAACCAGCTTCGCCGCTCTCACCGCGTTATTGCAACCTCAGGACCGATTGATGGGTCTCGGCCTGCCTGATGGTGGCCATCTTACCCACGGTTACTACGTAATTCTATCAATGTCGTTTCTCTGACGTCTGCTAACTGTCCATGCAGACAGCCAAGAAGAAAATGACCGCGTCATCGATCTACTTTCAATCGTTCCCTTATGGCCTAGATCCCTCGACGCAGCTCATTGACTACTCCACCCTGGCCTCGCAGGCACGTATCTTCAAACCACGTCTCATCATTTGTGGCGCGTCGGCGTACCCCCGTGATTGGGATTATGAGGCGCTTCGAAAAGTCGCCGACGAGCACGGGGCATCTCTCATGGCAGATATCGCCCATACATCTGGTCTCGTTGCCGCTCAAGAGCTCGCTGATCCCTTTAAATATTGCGACGTCGTGACGACAACGACGTAAGTGTTTCAGTCTGCGATTTTCTGAGGGACAGACGCCTGAGCAAAGCCCTCACAGACACAAAACACTTCGCGGCCCGCGAGCAGGTCTCATTTTCTTCCGTAAAGACGGCGAGGCCCACAAGGACCTCGAGAAACGCGTGAACGATGCCGTGTTCCCCGCGTGCCAGGGAGGCCCGCACAACAACACCATCGCCGGTATCGCAACGACGTTGCTGCAGGCGACGCAGCCATCCTGGAAAGTGTACGCGCAGCAAGTGATCAAGAATGCGCAGGCGCTTGCAGACGAGCTCGTAAAGCACGGGTACAAGCTCCAGACAGGTGGCACGGACAACCACCTCGTGCTCTGGGACCTCCGCCCCCTCAAACTGACAGGGTCCAAGGTCGAGAAGATCGGCGATCTCCTCGGCATCACTATCAACAGTACGTCCCCCCGATCCCCAAGGAGGTAGGAATTTGATGCACGTTCTGCCCTTCTCCAGAAAATGCCGTATCGGGCGACGCGTCCGCGCAAGTGCCAGGTGGCATACGGATTGGCACCGCCGCATTGACATCACGTGACATGCGTGAGGAAGACCTGCGCACGGTCGCGGGCTTCCTCCACCGTGCGGTGCAACTCGCGCTGCTGGTGCAGAAGGAGTCTGGCAGCAAGCTGCTCAAGGACTTTGTGCGTTCCGCGACTGTGCCTGCAGAGGGCAAGGTCGGCGCGCAGCAGGTGACGGAGCTTCGTCGGGAAGTGCGCGCGTTTGCGAGGAGGTGGCCGGTGCCCGGAATCACGAGTCCGATCGTTCGGCCTGCTGGCATCGAGGAGGACGACTAGGAGGATGACACGATTTCTCAGACTGCCGCGAGGGTGGGAAGATTCAACGTCGAGACTCAAGAGGCCGGGGGGAGGCAGGAAGCGTGAATGATCGGCGCCATTGTATATTGGCAAAAAAAATTGGACTTCAACATCGTCCGGAACACATTGCAATTAAATTACTATAATACGCCGCACACCGTGTGAAGATTCCAGATCAGAAACATTGTCCGTGTGAGGTTTCTCTCAGTTTTGGCTGCTCGATCTACTACATGGAGTAAGCGGCCGTCTTATTATAACTAGACTCGGGACAACAAATTGCATTGCAACAGGGTGGAACTCACGGTATCACAACAGTCATAAATATGCTACGTGTGGAGTGCGAGAGGATGGATAGCACGGATACAATACGGATGGAATGGTGTAATATGCATGTATGATGAAGCAAGTAATAGGGATACCAAGAGACCAAAAGAAATGAGAGATGAGCCAATCCCCAGATATGAATAACCGGCACCAGCGGCGAAGTACCACTGGCCCTTTTTTGTCGTCCTTGAGAGGAAAAAAAAAGGAAGACGGCAAAGTGGGGCGTAGAGAACCAGAAGCGTGAATTCGGAAGGAAGGTAATGCAACTTATCAGTCCCACGCGTTTTGCGGGTTGTGCGTGTGTGCCGCAAACAGCTACGAACGTGCGCACGTGCATGTCTGGTCCGTGATCGATGAAGAGTTGGCTTCCCTAGGGCGGTGGGGAACGACATATGGGCGCAGGCGCTCCAGCGCAACCCTTGCCCTCCACGACCCGTCGTCTCCTAGCTCACGACGCACGAAGCGCCCACAGGCAGGGGCTTATGACATGTGCTGCTGGTGGTGCATGAGCTGCGCGCCCGAGGGGCCATTGCTGAGCTCGAGCCCGACTTTCTGCACGAGCGCACGTCCGAGCGGCTCGAGGGCGGTGCGCCACGCAGCGGTGCGACGGCGGCTCTCAAAGATGTTCATTCCGCGCTCGCCGGCCTCGCCCTCGGGCCCAAAGACGAACACCTTGTCGCGCGACCACGGCGCCTGGCCGTACGCGAACGCGAGCCAGCGCGCCTGCAGCGCGTCGCGCACCGCGCCGTACTGGTACTGGTCGACCGAGGGCATGGGCTCGCCGTCGGAGCTCCCGTCGTCGAAGGCCGAGTCGAAGGCCGAGTTGTCAAACGGCACGTCGTCGTCGTCGTCATCGTCGACGTCGAAGCGGTCCGGGAAGAACGTGTCTGGGTCCGGAGTCGCGAGGAGCAATTGCGCGGAAAAGGCCGGGCGCGCCGTGTCGAAGAGGTAGAGCAGGTCTGTCGCGTGGTGCGGGATGCCGCTGCCCGGCGCCTCCTGGTCAAAGACGTAGCGCCAGACGCCCCCGGAGTCCTTCTGGGACCTTGCGCTCCGGAACTTCTCGGCGGCGAGATGCGTGGGCCACGCGAAACGCGCATCGTTGATGAGTTCGAGTAAACGTTCGGAGAACTCCTCATCTGGAGTGTGTGCGGAGATGTCATATGCACGCAGCAACGCATTTGCCTTTTTTACGCTCTGACAAATGGCACCGACGCGGCGGACCACGGCAGAGGGGGTCCAGGCACTCGCGGAAGGAGCATATCCGAATGACTCGAAGTTGCAGTCGCCGATGATCACCGGCTGTTGACTCGCTGCAGGGACGCGAGGACGGTGAACAAGAGCCAAGTTGTCGCGATGTAAGACTTGTAGGACTTTGGCTCCGATCCGTGAAGGATGCGTACCATGTGTGTCGACGATGTGTTGCTCAATTACACACTGTGCAGTAAGCTTCTCAGGAACGTGTAGATGGTTCTGCGGGACCTCTTCGGCTGCACGATTTTCTACGGACGCATTCTTGAAAAAATACCCATCGTCGACGGCCCGAGGGCCGGGGGTGAAACCGACCAATTTGTCGATGGGAACTTTGCGTAACTCCTGAATTGTCGAGACGCGAAGCGCAGACATGACTTTGGACAGGTGAACTCCCACGAGTGAAACACTAGGCAAGGTGGGCTCGGTGATAGGGCTCTGGACAATGGCGCGTGCAAATAGAGGATGCGACCCATTTGAGGTGGAGTTCAGATGGCTTAGAATGTCCGAGGCACCGGTTGATGCACCAAACAAGGTGACATTGGAGCCATCGCCGCCAAAATCAGCGATGAAATCATGGACCCACTCCAACGCGCGTCTTTGATCCCGGAGGCCGTAATTACCAACACCCTCTTCACCAGCAAGCTTGTTGTCTTCCAAAAGCTTCGGGCTGGCGGCACAACCCAAAAGGCCAAGACGATAACTAACGAGGAAAACGACTGAGTAAACGAAACTAGGGCAGGTGTGGTGCTTACTTTATCGTCACGAGGACAATAGGCTTTCCTAACCGGATACTACTCTGTACTAAGGGACCTCCATCGTAAAGCCAATGTGATCCAGAGCCACGATCACCACCGCTGCGATGACATAATGTGGGTGGAGGTGAGACAACTTCACTACGTAAGAGATGATGCACGAACCCATGGACCCAGACCATGACAGGGAGGCGCGACTCGCGCGTAAGGCCACCAGGGCAGGTAATATTCAGGTTGAGACACTCGGACTCGATTTGCTTGAAATTCTGAGCTGAAGTCTCGGCACCGGTGAAGGCAAAGAGTTCCTCCTCATTTGTTTTGCCTTTTGGCTGCGGGCAGATAGGTCTGCGGAGCGACGGGCGCTCAATTTTTTACGCGTAAATAAACTGGGAAGAATAGACGTACCCGTAGCGAGTGGCATCGGTAGAGGAGCGATAGGAGGTGAAGAGCTTTGCCTGACGAAAGCGGGCAGGGATAGAAGCATATTTGATGCCTCGGTATTGGTGTATTGGGAGTTCTGCCGTCGACAAAGTATGCTGAAGACCGGTGAAGGTGGTCTTGAGAAGCGTATGACGGACGACGGGTTGGTATGCGGGGGGGACGTGAATGCCCATTACGAAAGGGGTGGAGAGGGAGGGACGAGTGAGGAAGAAATATGGAAGAAGAGAAGGGGGTATTAATGGGATGGTGGTGGGATAGTTAAATGTCGAGACCCAATAGACTTGAAGGGGCTAAAATCTTTTCATTCCAAGTCAACACAGCGACTCGTCTCGTAAATCCACTTTGAAAAACTGCCTTCATCGTCCATATCGGGAAATCGCGCTCTAGATCCACGTGACGATCTTGACTTGGAGCCTCGACCCGAGCAGAATCCGCAGTCCCGTGGAGTCGTGGACCGCATTGTGCACAGGTCCGCAGGGGCAGTGGGACCGCTCGGAGAAACGATCCATAGAATAATTATCGAGAAGATTCGGGTGGACCCGGGAACAAGCTGCAAGGGTGAGGCCGACACAGAATAAAGTGATCTGGGTGACGACGTAATAGGATACCCCCTTTAGTCGGGTCAGCGGCGATGGACAACTATGCTTCCATAAATGCCAATCTTGGCTTAGCGCAACAAATGGGCAGCGCGTCGTGCAACGAAAGGTCAGAGTGGACCTACATTGCGGGTGGCACAACTACAGGTGCCGTCGTGACTCGTGTCGTCATTTCGCTTCTCTTTCCGCACATATCTGCAGCTGCGCGAAATGGATTCTGGAAGACCGAACCCACAGTCAACCGCACCGCACGACTGGTGACACTTCATCCGCCCAACGTCCTCACTTTTAACCACCCACCCGCCAACTTGAATATCTCGGTCCGCTCATCGGACACTTCTGGAGGAAAAAGTAACAAGAGCATAAACGAGTTCTTATTCTTTTAGTTATGTACTCAAGTACACCGGATCAAGCACAGGTGGTGCACCTATAGCCAAATCACAGAAGTATACCCGAGCACGGTCTATTCTGAACAAATGAATCTGTCAACACGTCTCCTCGCCCTCGGGTGATGTAAAAAATCCCGAGGTACTCACTTTAAATGACATGCCACGCGAATGACCGTCTGGGAACGAAGCATAGGCGCTCCACGAAACGATCAGAAAGGAAGATGCGAAGCGATAGAGAACCGACGACATACAGCAGTACTGGTCCCGCTGACCGTGCATGTAGGAGGTAAAACCACGGCTGTCATGAGTAGCCGAGTAATATCCGAGGGACCGTGCAGCTCAAATTGTTCATCGATCCCTGCTGAGACAATGCACCTTTAATGAAGAAAATGCAGTGGCTATGATGAGAAATGGAGGGTATAAACGATGTTGAGGGAAGTGTTGACTTGACAGCGATGGCTGGCCGAGATAAATGCACTATCGATATCGATCGGAAATGAGTCAACGCACGTGACTATCCACATTTTCACGATAACGTAGCTCGATAACACGTAGGTAAATTACGTAACAAAAGGTCGGGTTTTCATTTGATTACGCCCCGCGTAAGCCACGGCTCGTCCCACGCGCTGTGTGTTTTTATCTTATAAAAGATTGCGTGGTTCAGTGCTGCTTGGGCTTCACGAGCCCAAACAGCCGTCTTCGCTTGAGCTTCGCGGCATGAGCCGCGCGCGCGTCGTGCTCGAGCTCCTCCTCGCTCAAGGCGCCGCCAATCGCGTACCACGCGACGGTGAGCATGCCGAGCACGGCCGTGAGTACGCACCCGGTCATCGCGAGTATGCCCTTCGTGTGCCACCCGTTATTCTGCGGGAAAGGCCCAGTCGTCAAGCCCGACAGGTCCGTCGCGGACGCGTGGCCCGCCGCGTTGCCCGACGCGGGTAAGTTCAGCGTACGGCAGTGCTGCGCGAGCGCGGAGGGCGGCGCTTGCACGGTCTCTGCGCGCTGTTGCATCTCTAGCGGCGCCTCGATAAAAGTCACTGCGAGGCCGGCTTCAAGATGCCACTCGATGTGGCCTGGGGAGCCACGACTGTGAGCGCGTAAATCAAAGGGACTCGGATGAGTGAATGCGCACAGTGGAGTAGCCATGCGCCTGGGTTGTCTGCCACTACACGCAAAGCAGCGGAGCTTCCCGATGGCACCCCGACCGTATCGCGGCGGATAGGGTTCGCCTGACCTTCCACGATTGGTGGGTTCAGAGTTGGGTCGCTGGACGTATAGTCATCGGCGCGATTAACGATCTGTACCTTATGACCGTGAAGGTGGCTGCGGTAGAAAGTAGTCAGCATCCGGTTGTACGACGTACATTGAAGGGGAACGTACAACGGATGCTTGCCGGCGTCACCATTCTTCAAAATAATTTGGACAGCGCTCAGGTGATCGAGGACGAAGCTTGTCGTTCCATAGGCCGTCACGTCCGTGGCATTGGGTCCGAGAGTGAGGATACTCAGGGCTGTTGGCACAAGTGGCGAGTTATACGTGATCTGGTTGAACATGGCGCGGTTCGTGCCGTCGCTCATCGTATCGAAGGTAATCTCGAGCTCGATTGTTTGGTCCGCAGGGAGCATTGGCTGGACAACAACCGGAACGAGCGCAGTGTCATTGACGTCGTGGTATGTGTCCACGTGCCCCGAATCTGTGAGTGACGCCGATGAACTGTACGTGATAGATGAAGTTACGTCTGGAATTCAGGTGTTGTAATCCAGTGCTGCATAACTTCAATGATCGAACGTACTAGGCTGGAGCTCCGGGGGCACCTTATCGAACATGTCTGTATCCATGTTCGCGTGGATTGCCCAGTTCGAAGTAGTATCATTTCGTGCGGTGACCAGCACAGAATAACGTTGAGCGACAGTAATACTCAAAAGGTCAATAGGTGACTCCTCGACGTCCGTCTGCAAGTATCACGTGTTAAATAGCCTCGAGGAGATTGGAAAGGAGGGACTGACCCCGTCGACTTCGATAATGCGCATATCGTGACCGTCGATCCAAAAGAAGAAAGCGGAAAACGCGCTTGTATTAACGATGCGGAGCCGATAGGTCTTACCAGGTTCAAACGGCAGGGTCGCGTTCTCGTTGAAGCCAACACGAGAGGTGATGGGGGAGGGGTTCGTCCCTGAGATTGGGCCTAGGTAGGTGCCATTCTGTGCAAAGTATATCAACGCTGAGTCTGCGGATGTGCGGATGGAGTGTGAGCCTTCAAAATTAAATAACGGAGAGTCATCAATCGGGCTGACCGGGAACTGGTTCGGCGCCGCCAGGATTTGCTACGCTGATAAAGCGCTTGAGCAACACGGAATGCTCGTCGTGGTACCAGTCACTCAGGACAACGGTGAATTCGGCGTCATAGGTGTGGACCTCCTTTGACGGGTGGATAACAAAGGGTGCGCGAAGGCCGTCAACATAGTGACCCTGTCGCGTAAAGGATGATGGGTCGCAGTGGAATTCCCCGAGGATGACTTAGCATACCGACGAATGTCCATGTACCCAGTAGGTTCCCCACTGACCGGAGGAATTTACAGGGATAACGTAGTCGAATGACTGGCCTGGAGGAATTCCACTGCAGTATTTCTTAACAGCAGTCGCGCTCAAAGAGTTTTGGGCTTACCATTGTGATACGCCTTGGGCGCCATCGAACCAGGTGGAGTAGTTGAAGAACATGCCATGGTGATGAAGCGTCGTTGGCTCTGAAAGAGAGTTGAGTGCATGGACGATGAGCGTGTCGTTGGCGGAAACGTCATGAGGAGGTGGCCTTGAAAAGATTCATAGAATGAATATTCCCAATTTCATCGTGATTGACAATAATTGACGCTCACGGCCAGGTGCCGTTCACACCGATGACACGGCGGTCAAAAAGGCCATCTGGGTTAGCATCCTCGACGTAAGTTATGTTCCACCAGACTTCTGTGACCCCGGCGAAGGCAGGAGAAGCCATAACATAGGATAAAACAAGCCAGTGGAGCCACATAGCAAGGATCAACGCTGAGAACACCAGGAAAGGAGAAAATGGGGGGAGAGGGCGAGGCTAGGTGGAGGCAGACTCTTCCTTTTGAAAGCTATCGACCTTCTTGAGTAGCGGTAGCTCAGGCTGAACCCAGACAAGTTTTGGGGGGACAGACGGGCCCTGAGCGTAATTGTTATCTGATAACGACATTTGATTCCCATGGTCACACGCGATCAGGTCGGTTGACATCCGTGGTCTCGGATAGAAGTATTTGTAATTGCTTGTAACGAGATGTGAACATGTGAACCTATTTGTGTCGTCTGTATGGATCTCCAAAAATTCAGCATGCAAAGTGCAAGCGTAAATCTTAACGGCATATTTAGAATTTGAATTTGCGCTGGGATATGGTGCCATCCGAGCGGCCACACAACTCCGTTAATTACGGCAAGAGAAGAACAAATGGCAACGCTGGCTCTGACAGGCAGGGGAAAAAAAATCTTATCAGATGAAATAAGCAACACCCCAATATCGGATAAGATTAGATGCCCGCTGGTTTCAGGTTCGTTCGCCCGACGGTGCTTTTATATTGCTCCCCTCAAGATGCTTTCCCAAGACGCCGCCCTTCCCTTCGACTTCGCCTCCCATGGCGCGTAATGTCTTTTCCGTCCCCATTTTCTTCATTGTCTTTCGTGAGACTCTCGAGGCTGTCATTATCGTCTCCGTCCTCCTTGGTCTTGTCGAACAGATTGTGCATACGGACCCGGGCCGCCTTCCAGGGGAGACCACAACCCCTTCAGGTTCTCTTGTAGATGATAAAAAAGAAAAGGGCGTCGTCTCGTCCCAAGGATCTTCAGAAAGCGAGGATGATCCCCTGAGGAAACGAAGACTCATCCGCAAAATGCGCTTCCAGGTACATTACAGTGTCTCCACTGGACGTGCCAGTACTTTCGATGGAGTTTACACCGCCTTGTAGATCTTCGCTGGTTCGGCGCTTGGTTTTCTCGTTGCTGCTGCCATTGGTGCTACGTTCATTGCCATATGGTTCACCAAGGCTTCCAATCTCTGGAAGAAATCTGAAGAACTCTGGGAGGGTGAGTTTCTTGTAGGAATGATTTCACCACATTTTCGACGAGAGAGTTGTAGGCACATTCTCGCTTATCGCCTCCCTCTTGATCTTCGTTATGGGTGTCGGTATGCTCAAGTTGAACCGAGCCAAGGCTAAGTGGCGTATCAAGCTCCAGCACGCATTCGAAGGACAAGGTAGTAACTTATCTTAGCTTGCTATCGTCACTGTATGTTAACCTGTTTGTAAGACCATGGCAGGGGTCGCACGGGAAAATGGGCACTCTTCCTGTTGCCTTTTGTCACCATATTGCGCGAGGGCATGGAGGCCATCGTTTTTGTCGGAGGCGTTTCCCTGGGCCAGTCAGCAACATCCATCCCAATAGCCGCTATTGTCGGCATTGTGTGCGGCCTCATCTGCGGCTTCATTATCTACGCCTTCGCTAGCCGCGCCAGTAAGTATCGTTCCCGATTCCGATGTTGCCTCGCTGAGTACCCAATTCCGCCCAGCGCTTTCTGTCTTCCTCGTTGTAATGACGAACTTCCTTTTGCTCATCGGCGCTGGCCTTTTCAGCAAGGCTGTTGGGCATTACCAAGAAAACGCGTTCAACCATCTGTGCGCCCTTTCGTCTGCTGATGTTACCATGCCAGAGGCTGATATCCAAGTAGCCTTGGAGCAGATGCAGACGATGCGAGTGGGGACGGCCCAGGTTCATTCGATGTGCGAGGGAGTGTTTGGCACCTCGACTGCTGCAACCCGGGAAACACGCTGGACGACAAGGGTTGGTTGATCTTCGGCGCTATCTTCGGCTGGACGAACAGCGCGACGCGTGCGTCACTCATTTTCACTACCTTGTCCTGCTCTGCACTTACCCCTGTCGCAAATTCCACATAGTCGGCACCGTTCTATCGTACGTTTTTTACTGGATAGTGACTATTGTCACGCTCGTGGTCCTTAAGTGGCGCGAGGGCCGCGTGAAGGTATTGGGGCTAGAGAGTTCAGCCGGTAGAGCGAGACGCCTTCGTCAGGAGACCGACAATGGCATTGTGGACGAAAAAGCATCTCCCGGGGAAATATCTGAGCTTCCAAAGTGATTTGACTTGTAACGAGAAAGTTGGGCCCGTGAAAAATTATTCTGCTTTGCAATTCCGGTGCGAAGGAGTGAGAAAAAAAATTGGGGAAGTTATCTACGTATTCACACGACAGCTAACTTAGGCATAATCGCGCATCAGTGGATGACAGCGCGGCGTGATACCAGTTCCATTGCGGCGTTAGAGCATGACTTCGAGTTTTGACAGAGACCGTGACAGGCAGTAGGACAAGATCGAGGGTATTATCTGATAGGACCAGTGGCCCGGGTTCCATGGAAAAGGAAAAGGGAGGACGATCCCCCGTCGCCGATAGTCGCGCTTTGTGCATCAGGAACTCGGACTCAGGCTCCTGCCCGACAGCTCAGGTGCGCCGAAAAATAAGAATGCTGGCGCTCACTCTAGCCCTTTGTGACCTAAGTAACTTTGATGAGAAACGGTATGAACTAAAGTGAAAAAGGACAGGTAAAAGCCACTTCATGCACAAGTCTCGTCATGGCGTACTTGTCACTCGGCCCTTGTTTTTTTTTGGATCCATCTATATCTCGGCTGGTAGTCGGCCCTTGGTTTATTCACTGTACTTTAACACACAAGGTATCGAGCTATATCAGAATTCAAGAACCACCAATCCGGTTATCACCTTGCGATAAAGCCCAGTGGATTCACCTTTCGTCTAAGATCGCCCAAATCCTCGTCGCGAGATCTCTGTGCGATGCTCATGCTTCCCGCGCTGATCGGCGGCAGGAGACCTCCCCCTGTTGGCAGTGTTCTTGGCAGCGTCCGCTCCTTCATTTCGATCAAGGGCGCTTCCGTCAACGCTTGGCGTCCGCGGTTTTTGTTGGATACCAGCTGTACTACCGGTAATCGATGTCAGAATTATACCTAGTGTCTGGACATCTGGGTACAGATCAAGTTGGTTTCAAACATGAAGTTGTATCATACGAAAACTGGAACGACAACGCGAGTGTGCGAGTCTCAATCCCCCTGTACTTCATCATGAATGACGACTCAGGAATACACGGTCGAACCCTTCTACTCTCATGTCCCTAGCTCGGTTATTTCCAGGGCTGACACAAATTCGCGGCTTTCGGATCCTGCTTTTACAGTACTGTTATTTTTTACTGTAAAACCATTTGTAATTTTCTCGACACGCCCTTTCGTTCTTTGTCTTGGCGTTCTTGAAGCTTGAAGACCCGCTTGTAGTATGGTGTGTCCCCAACTTGTCTCCGAGTCGGGCTGCCAGTGGCGGGCTTCCACCACAGATAGATGACTTCTAATTAGCTCAACGGACCAATCCAAGACCAATACGAGAGAACAGCTGACTGACATACCATGTTTGGTCCCACATGCGGTGGTTGGGGGCGTCTTACTTCGTAAAGTAACCATAGACGTCGACTCCTGTGAGGCGTGCTGCAAGTCGTTCTCTGCCCGCGCCAAGACTGACGTAAGTTATATTTGGGGTGCAGCTGCACTGCAGCACCAGCAGAGTCAACTCCTTGCTCCTAGTATTCGCCGCCTTGCACTTCTCTTGCGATTCGGCCCCAGATGATTCTACCAAAGGCGCGAAATTGGAGGCGTTTCTCCACAGTACCCGCCTTTCTGTCTTCGGCGGTTTGACTCTTCTATGTATTCCATGGAGAAAGATACCCTCAGTCAAGGGCCCGGATGCAGGCATCGTTCCCGTGTTCTGGATCGGGTGCATAATGTGTTGTGGTCTGTTCAGAAACGCTATCAACTATTTGATGTACTCCTTATTTTGTAAGCTGGGCCCTCAAAAGAATGATGTAAAGATTACGATTCCTGTGACGAAAGTCCGTAGGAGTTGGTGATATAAGACAGAGATAAGATAAAATGATATTTATCTGATTACGCTACTGGCCTATCCATCGGACGAAAGCTATCGGACAAATTTTACAATATGTCCGAGTCACTGCCTGCCTCATTTCACTCGTACTATTAGAGGCGTAGTATCACTATCTTTTGCGATGCCCATTATCGGTTTGGCACCCTCGTCGACTCCAACTCGACCAGCACACTTTAACATTGAACATGTGATTCGACCAAATATCCTGGCTCTGCACCCATATCGGTGTGCGAGGGACGACTACTCCTCGGGGGTGTTGTTGGACGCAAACGAAAATGCCCATGGTCATTCTATCTCTCCTCCCGAGGGTGTTTCTCCTTCCAAAAAGCCTCAGCTCAATGGGGACTCTCACATCGACATCGACATGGATCTTGACCCGATCCTCAGTCTCGACCTCCATCGCTACCCAGATCCGTCCCACCCCAAAATAAAGAGCCTTATAGCCGAAATGCGTGGACTTCCCTCTCCAGAACATGTCTTCCTTGGTGTTGGTTCAGACGAGGTCATAGACCTTCTTGTGCGCATCTGCGTCGCGCCTGGTCGCGAAAAGATTCTAATCACACCACCCACTTATGGGATGTACCCTGTATGCGCGCAAGTTAATGACGTTGGTATCACCAGGGTAAACCTTGAACTCTCTGCTGATGACGGCGAGGGGGGGGACAAGGGACGTTTCAGCCTGCGCGTAGACGAAGTACGCCTCGTTCTTGTGTTCTTTAGACGTTCTTTAACAGGAGCGCCGAGTAGGTGAAAAGGGCAATCGACGCGGATTCATCTATCAAACTAATCTTCTTGTGTTCACCTGGAAACCCTACTGGAACCCTAATCTCTCTGGAATCCATCCGAGCCATTCTCGACTACGTACCATTCAAAGGTATTGTAGTCGTAGATGAGGCATATATCGACTTCTCCGAACCTGGGAGCAGCGCTGCAACGCTCGTCATTGATTACGCGAACCTCTGTGTCATGCAGACGCTAAGCAAGAGCTTTGGGCTTGCGGCGATTCGGTACATACCACTCTACCCTCACTCTCCCCGACCATTTCTCATCCGCCCCCCCCACAGACTTGGTATAGCGCTAGCACAGCCGCCCCTCATCCAGGTCCTGTCGAATACCAAGGCGCCATACAACATCTCCACGCCAACGGCACACCTCGCGTTGCGCGCTTTGTCTCCTGCATCGCTCCGCACAATGAAAGCAAACATAGAAAGGATCAAAGTATCGCGTGCGGCACTACTCTCCGACTTGCATGACCTGGGGTATTTGGGCCTCGGACGTGCTATCGGTGTGCAAGACGCAAACTTTATCTTGATTCCTGTGCTTTCGAGGGGGAGTTCGGTGGCGGATAGCTCGCGCGCACAGCGCGTGTACAAAGCCCTTGCGGAGGAAGACGGCGTGGTGGTACGTTACCGAGGAAGTGAAGCTGGTTGCCCAGGGTGTCTGCGAATCACCGTGGGGACCGAAGAGGACAATAAAATAGCCTTGGAGAAGTTGAAGAAGACATTAGAGAGGCTATGAGAGGCTACAAATTGGTTAGCGTATGCTTCTGACTGCTATCATTTATCACAGGCAGCGGTAGCTGACCGTTGAATGGCCTGATAGGCAAACAAGTGGTTCTAATATCGTCGGACATACGCAACACAGATTGACTCTATGATTTTTAATCCTAGATAAAACCCTCAGCTCGTATAAGAACAGAACGAACTGAGGGGACCAATGTCCGCATTCCAAGAGCGATCATCGATCATCGCCGTGGAAGTATTGCATGAGACGCCGTCCTCGTGTGCACGTAGTCTTGCGACCGCGTGATCCGGCGCATATAATCACATGACGAGCGCGTCTTGGCGCATCACGAGACTATGTATCAAAACATAACACTGCGCGCAAAGCAGGGTTTTCAGACCAATAAAACCCATAGAAAACCCTATGGAGTGTTAAACATAACCACTTATCAAGGGTTTTTTTAGGGTTTTCTAAGGGTTTTATTGGTCGGAAAACTCTGCTTTGCACGCAGTGTAACTTATGAGGCCTATGAGGATCTGTACCATTCAACTACTCCACTGTTCCAGTCAACGTTATCGTATTGCCGCCGGTGGTCATGTCGTTTTGGAGCCGAACCGAAGTCTTCAGACGACATTCTTATCCAGCACCATAGATATATATTTGAGTTCTCATTTGTCTTTATCGACTTTGCCAAACCTTGCTCACCAGCATGAAAGTCTTACTTACAAGTGCTTCCGACGTTGGTAAATTTCAACATTTTTTGCTACTGTAAGACACTCACAACGTGCTCGTACGACAAACTGGCCTCGGACGCTTGCTCGTCCTTCTTTCTGACAATAGCGTTAGCCACGTCACCTATCTCGGCCGTCGCCCTCTCCCTCCATGGGTTGTTCTCCCCAGCGGCACCTCCGCTACTGATAAATCCCCCACGCACCCCAAGCTTTCCACCATCGAGCACAAGGACTTCCTAACTTATCCCCCCACATTCAAGGAGATGCTTGCAGAGCCATGACGCTTGCATCTGGGCTTAGGGCGTCACATCCATAGGCATGTCTGAAGAAGAATGTGCAGATCACGGTGGGCTACTCCGACGCGTTGCTCGATGCCCTGGAGACGGGCGTTGGTACTGCTGAGGATCCGTTCCGAGTTGTGTTCATCAGCGGAATGTTTGTTGATCTGAAGGAGACGAGCCGTGTACTATTTATACGTGTCAAGGTGCGGAACTGTCATGAAACTAACCCTCACTGCGTGCAAAGCAGAGTTTTCCAACCAATAAAACCCTTAGAAAACCCTAAGAAAACCCTTGATAAGTGGTTATGTTTAACACTCCATAGGGTTTTCTATGGGTTTTATTGGTCTGAAAACCCTGCTTTGCACGCAGTGATAAAGGCCGCAAAAAAGTCCGGAGGCCATCTTGGGGCTACCATTATGCGACCTGGCTACTTCTTCCCGTCCAAGGCGTATCCCCAGGACGCGCTCAACCAACGCAGTTTCAAGCTAGCCGGCAAGTTCTTCTTCATGCCTCTTTTCTTATTTTGGCCAGCTGCTATGATATCTATGGAACACGGCACGGGGCAGGTGGGTGGGAAACAGAGGTTTGATCTTTGAGAATAATGAGATGAAGACACTCTAAACGTGTCCAATTGTTCTCAGGAGGAGCTGTAATTCCGGCTTGTATTCCTTTCGCTTGTTGGGCGCTCGTATAACACCGCTCCGTCGTTCTGTCACGACAATCGTTTTCCTCGAGCCCTCATTGTGTGCCGGCCTTATGAAACCGTGACACCGCAGTACCCGCAACCCCTCAGATGATGCCGTGACAACCCGAGGGCAGGTCATGTCCTCTATTCCCCAGTACTCTGTCCACAAAGAAATGTGGACTAGACAATGGCCCCTGTGCCCTCGTCATTTCCGAGTCTTCCCAGTACTAGTTTTGGTAAGCACGAACGGCGCATCTTGCGATCAACGGCAAAGCCCTATAATCCTTTGTTCCCGTGATATATCTTCCTTTCCCCCCGTTCCCATACTCGGTTCCCGTAGTGTTCCCGTCCAATTCCAAAAGGCCCGGCATCAGCTAAGGAACTATCACTGGGCGGTATGGCCGCACCTCAGGTCTCAAGACCTTGGTAGAGCACGTGGTGAATGTGTGCGATCTTGAACAAAATCGTTGACAAATGACTGAACAACATGAATTTGCAGGAATATAGCCCCCCGGGCTGCCGCTAATCCACTATGCCACGATACGGACGGCCGTCATAGCCACCTTCCAACATACGTAAATTTCGAGTTTGAGAGCATGACAGCCTGTGCAAATAAATAGCAACTCACGCCAAACGTGCCCCGTCACTCGTACAGTTGACTTTTATCACGCAAACCAGCTTTATACAAAACGCACACGGAGATCTTGAGGCTGACGCTGCATACGACTTCTACGGTGTCCGTCTCGTGAAGTACTCCCTCGGCCACCACATAAAGATCTGGCAGCTCGATGAGTCTGGTGCACGTGGCAGCTTGCGTGGCTCGTGCGTGGCAGGCTGATAGATCATAGAAGGTGCGTGGTCATTTTACAGCCCCATTGAGGTTCGCGTCATAAGGTGTGTTTCTGGGCCCATGGTGCAGCAGTGACGAAGCCGTCCGTGGGCGCATCTTTTTGACACCGTCCTTGCAAGCGTGTCATTACAAGGCGAAGGTCTGGGAAAAGACTCTGGCAGAAAACCCTGACAATATTATGCCAGTGGAAAAGGGAGTCGACATTGTCGACATGTTATGGCTCAACATCATATTGGAGATATTCAGCAGCGGTTTAAATGTAAAGGAGCAGTGGGAAGGGAGGGTATCGCAAGGGATTTCGCGTAGTGAGTGCCCTTACATGATGAAAATACCGTTATTGAATAAAAGATGCTTTTTGTCATAGAATATCCCTATAGCAATGGTAAAAGGCCGTTTTCACCCAGTGAATAAAATCATACCACGTCCTACAATCAAAGCCCACCGTGAATGGAGATAAAAATTAATTACAATAATTTTCTACCATAATTATGGAGATTGTGAAGTGCAGTACAGTATCACGTCAATTGACACATGTAATCCAATTGCGCCGCTTGCCATGCCAGAGTGATTCGTACCACTCGGCAGCCAAAGTTACATACCGTGTGGGTTCTCCTTTGCATTCCCCGGCCGTCTTTTCCAATCCTCGCTCATCAACATGAAAGTCTTCCTCACGGGTGCTACCGGCGCTGGTCAGTGTTTAACTGTTTTTTTAGCGTAAAACACTCACAACAAGCTCGTACGGCACAGCTGGTCTCGGGGCCTTACGCGTCCTTCTCTCTGACAATAGCGTTAGCCACGTCACCTATCTCGGCCGTCGCCCTCTCCCTTCATGGGTTGTTCTCCCCGGTGGGACCTCCGCTACTGATAAATCCCCCACGCACCCCAAGCTTTCCACCATCGAGCACAAGGACTTCTTAACCTATCCCCGCACGTTGAAGGAGAAGCTTGCAGAGCATGACGCTTGTATCTGGGCTTTGGGCACCTCGTCCGTAGGCATGTCTGAAGAGAAATATACAGAAATCACGTTGGGCTACTTCGATGCGTTGCTCGATGCCCTCAAGGAGATGGGCGTCGGTACTGCCGAGAGTCCGTTCCGAGTTGTGTTCGTCAGCGGAATGGGCGCAGACTCGAAAGAGACCAGCCGTGTACTATTCGAACGTGTCAAGGTGCGGAACTGCCATAGCACCAGCCCTGGCGTCTTTCTAAAGGTCGTGTGTTCCAGGGACGTGCCGAAAACAACCTGATAAAGGCCGCAATGGAGTCCGGAGGCCGTCTTGAGGCGACCATTATGCGACCTGGCTACTTCTTCCCGTCCAAGGCGTATCCCCAGGACGCGCTCAACCAACGCGATTTTAAGCTGCGTGTCGCCGACAAGTTCCTCGGCGCACCCCTTTCCTTATTTTGGCCAGCTGGCATAGTATCTGTGGAGCAAATCGGGCAATTTTCACTCGAGGCGGCACGGGGCAGGTGGGTGGGAATGGGTGGTCCGGTCTTTGAGAATAAGGAGATGAAGACACTTTTGAAGACCCTAAACGTGCCCAATCGTTCTCACGAGGAGCTGTAATCCTGTCTTGTACTCCACCTACTTCAAGTTGTGTAACACCGCCCTGTCGTTCTATCCTAACCTAACAGTTGTTTCCCTCAAGCCCTCAATGTGTGCTGCCAGTGTCCTTTATGGAACCGTGGCACTGCACTATCCAAGGCACTACCCGCAATCGCTCCGACAGTGCTATAACAAGTCATAGACCCGAGAGCAGGTCACACCAATACTCTGCCTAGCAAAGAAGATCCTTATTCGCATCATTTCCGAGTCCCCTTCCGGTAGTTGGTCGCGGTTTTGGCAAGCACGAACGGCGCATCTTGCAATTAATAGCAAAACCATATAACCCATTTGTTTCTATATATCCTCCGTTCCCTGGGCCATACCCGGTTCGCCCTCCGATTCCACAATGTAATGAATGGCCCAGCGGCAGTCAAGGGATATCACTGAACGGTGTGATCGGCATCAAACCTTAGTAAGTCACACTGGCAGAGCGCGGTGAATGTGCGCGATCTTGAGCAAAGTCGTTTTCGATCGTGGGGAAGCCACTGAGCAACATACAAGAATTTGTGGGGATATAGATCCCTGGGCTGCCACTAATTCACTATACCACGATGCAGACGGCCATCACGGCCATCTTCCAACGTGGGATAGGTTCGTTTCGAGCGTGTTTTTCCATTTGCGGGCGGGCTATGATGATGAGACTCGCGCAGGCCCATGGATGAGTGGATCAAAAGTGAAGCACGACAAAACGTGCTTGGCCATTTCACTTGGGCTAGTAGAGCTCCGGCACGCACTACATAGACCATTGCGTGCGCAGCAGAGGTGGCGGGTGTCCGCTGTTGTCACCAAGCCATGCCACAAGGGACCCGTCATCGAAAACCGCGTGGTGTGTGGTGCGTTTGTCGCGCTTTTTCCAATCTAGCGTCCTGCAAGGTACTGAATGGCAGTGAATCCTCGCGCGGCAGACTCCAGGCTCCGGGCGTTGTTGAAACCGCCTGCGAGTGACCCTACCGTCGTATCACTGCTCCGACTGCAGCGTCCATTGGGGTGTAGGCAGGGGGAAGCCTCCTAGCTCTATTCAGACTTCGAGGAGTGACCATCGTGGACTATGTGCAGATTACAGCTGGGTTTCATTTGGAAATTTGCTCTGCATAACTGGCAGTGCATGCAAGAGTGCATTGTACGCCACTCGGCCGAAGCAGTCCGAGTCCCATGGATATTTCTAGAGTACTTTAAAGGTCACCGCACGCCAAGCCGCACGCTTTGATACAATACTCAGCCTGGTGGCTCTCAAATGTAGCGCTTCCTATGTGTATTCTTTATTTGCCTTGAATATTTCGAGTCGGTTCCTTGGTCGGTTCATACGGTGCTACTAGTACACGTCTTCTAGGCTTCCGAACTCGGGCAACTCCGGCACAATCATGGCCAGCTAACAGCCACCTGGGAGCTCGGGTGCGTGGAGTACTCAATGTGCCCCGCAGCTTTCGGAGAAGATGTTGTTTTTCCAAAACTTCGGGCAACATACAGCCACCTGTGAGGAATGTCGGCTTGCTTGTCTGTCCGTCAAAATACTGGTCATATACGTCATTCGCAATCCTCGAATGTAAAAACGATAACTTTGCCACATTGGAGCGCCCCAATCGTATGTTGGATGCTGCTGCTGCGACGAGCTTGCTATGTGGGCCAATGAACGTATATTTATGGGAACTGACTGGCTCTCGGCGAAGGTTCTCATCGTTGACCTGTCCATGCTGAATAAGATCGAAATTCTCCGACTCTTCGTCCCGATTGAAGACACAGATCTCCTTGATCACCTGTTGTAATACTCCCTGCTGCATAAGTTCTGAGGCGTCAGTGAGCATCCAGAGGAAGTCGTAGCCGAATCGAGGTTCCTGATATAAGGCCTTTCAACCAGCTTATCTTTGAAAGTCCCACAGCTCTTCCAATTCACTGGCACCAAGGAAATTTCCGCGTCAGTGGCACCCAATCGAGTGAAAATGAGCTCCAACGGTCCTCTCTTCCTCCTTTGACACTCTGCATGTCAGTACTCCGTTGGATCCCTAACCGTAACGGACTTCTTGAAGGACAGAGTTTTTTCTCGCTGGTGAGCACGATGAATGCCCATAGAGCACATCCGAGTCATTCCGTAGTATAGTACCATTTGCACAGGTTCTACATTCGATTCAGCGTGATTTCTTTGTGTGACGATTCACAGTACTTGAGCGAGCCTTTGAAGAGCCGACGTCAGATGGTGATGCACGTGTGGATGGGCCTGTAATTAGATTTGACCGGGAACATTACGCATTTCGAACAAGACTTTACTATAAGAAGTCTTCCCCAAATAAAATACATCCCCGTGGTCACCGGGGCGAGCTTGAGCCTACCCTATCGTGCTTCCTTTCTTTGTCCGGAATAGATAGTGATGGAGAAGAATACACACATCATCTAAACGACTGCCCTCGTAAACTTTTACACCGACGCAACCTTCCATACCTTTGCCACGCCATCGTCGCCAACAGTTGCTATTAAGTCCTCATATCCCTTTCTCGGACACCACGCAATGGAATTCACGTCGTTGACGCCGTGGGCATTTTCAAGACGTGCAATTAGTCTGGATTTGGGAGGTCGTTTATTTGTGGCTTCCGGTGATTCCTGGGGCCGTGCTGGTCAAAACTAGCCACGTGCGTAGCGCGATGCACAGGTGGGCTCACCTCGAACGCCCAAACGTTGATTCTACCGTCACCCCCTGTCGAGGCAAGCCAGCCGAGTGACTCGCTGCCACTGTCTGTCTTCCCCGGCTTTCCGACCCCCCACGTCACCGAGTAGACAGTGCGGCCATGCTCCTCCAACACTAGTACACATTTCCATTCGTGTTCCGTGATACGCTTCCAGATTCGGACAGTACGGTCGTCTGATGCCGACGCGAGGTACTGACCGTTCGGTGCCCACGCAAGGGACCATACGGTCGACGCGTGCCCTGTTAACGTAGTAAAACAGAACCAATCCTCGCTCGGGTCGTCAAGGTAGAGCTTGATCGAGTCATCGTACGAGGCAGACGCTAAGATCTATGCTACGGGGACGGGTGTCAGCAGCGTGCTGCAGAGAAGGGGAATGATCGACCTCCTCTCTCGGATGCCACGCCACGCATTTCACATCCTGGGTATGTTCCATGAGTACACCCATGCATTCAAAGTCAGCGTCAGGTTGGGCTAGCGTTTGATGAGCGATGATTGATGCTCATTGTTTGGGGCGACACACCTTCCCACACCCAGACAGTCTTGTCGCGACTGCAACTTGCGAGGAAAGTCCCAGTTGGGGACCAAGCAACACTCTTACACTCGGTCTCATGGCCCTCGAGGATGGTAACGCACTCCCATTCGCCGCCTACCGCTTCACCTGCGTCGTCCTGGTCCTCGCGTTGCCAAATTCCTATGTTTGCATCAAAAGATGCAGTGGCAAGTGTATGTCCAGACGGCGACCATGCGATCCCACGCACGGTCTTGGTGTGACCAGTGGGGATGGATGTGTGAAGCACAAAATTTGGCGAGGGGTCTGGGGTGTAAGCATAAATGCGAACAGACTTGTCCGCGGAACAAGTCGCAAGCAGAGGCTTTGCAGGATTCCAGGCGACATGCCAGGCGCGGTCATCGTGCCCTATATATTAACGTAGAATAGAAGCTGGATTGGAAGCAAGTTGATCTCACCAGAGAGGTCGGCTACCGACACAACTCTGTAAGGGAGGTCGACATCCATCTCACTGGTCGGCCAACTGACGCTGAGAAGAGTTGAGTGTAATCGGCCCGTCTCGGACCGTGATTACCTGCAACGCACGCGTTGAACGTCAAACGCGCCTTGTCCGAGTCGCTTGTACAGTTGTCTCTCGCTACGCTATGCAAACCAGTCTAATACAAAACGCACACGGAGATCTCGTAACCGACGCTGCATACGACTTCTACGGTGTCCGTCTCGCGACCTGCTCTCTCGACCACCGCATAAAGATCTGGCAGCTCGATGAGTCTGACGGCACGTGGACGCCCGTAGCAGACTGGAAGGTGCGTGATCATTTCACAGCCTTATGGGGGTTCGCATGACAAGGTGTGTCGCCAGGCCCACGGTGCAGCGGTAACGAAGCTGTCGTGGGCGCATCCGGAATTTGGCTCTGTCCTTGCAAGCTCGTCATTCGACCGAACGGTGAAGGTCTGGGAAGAGATTCCGGCAGAAAACACTGACCAACCGCAGACGAATGGGGCTTCCACGGCGGCCAATGGACCCGGAACGCGCTGGTTAGAGCGTGCAGTACTAGCGGATGCGAAGGGTACCGTGCGCGCGGTAGAGTTTGCGCCCCACCAACTTGGGCTGAAGCTCGTGCGCGCTCTCCGTCGTTCCCCGCCCTGCGCCCTACTCACCAGCTGCCGACAGGCTGCGATCGCTTCAGACAACCATCTGCGCGTGTACGAATGTCCCGAAGTGCCCGCGCTCACGAATTGGACACTGGCGCAAGAAGCAGATGTTCCTGCGCTACCGTCGACGTCGACGTCGCGTCCCCATACCTATGCGGCGCCTACCCCTACTCATGTCTCGGGAACTCCCGCCGCGGATGCATCGCTCGTTGCGAACGCGCTGCAACAGCAACAGCAACAGCCCCCACTGCAGCGAGGTGCTGGCGGCCGCGAGGCGGATGGCGGCTGGTCGGTCTCTTGGTGTAAGGAGCAATACTGGGGCGAGGTGCTTGCGACCTGCAGCGGCGTGTCTGGCGTTGTGAAGGTTTCCGTTTTCACCTTTTTTTTTGGTCACACGACTCAAGGCGCTGCGGTAGATCATACAATTGTCCCCGTCGCGCCGTCCAATCACTCTTCTTTCGCTCGATCCCTCCCCGCCTGTTGACTCTGGACCGATCTCTGAAGACGGAATAGCACCATATGCCGTAACTTCTGTTGCGTGGGCACCGTCGTGCGGACGTTCATATCACCTCGTCGCGACAGGTAGTCGTGACGGGCATGTGCGCATCTGGAAACTGCGTCCCAGCTCACTCGATGAGGAACGTATAGAGAATTCGGACGACGCAAAGTGGACGGGGAGCGTCGTGGCGGATTTCGATCATCACAAGTGTGTGCATTTCCGCTTGTCAACGTTCTGTAATTTACGTGTTCGTGTTTTGCATGCAGGTCCTCGGTAGGCAGGGTTGAGTGGAACATCACAGGGTATGTGCTTCTCGCCCACTCTCTCAGAGTCTGCGCTAAGAGTCAACTAGAACTATTTTGTCTTCTGCCGGGAATGACGGTCGCATACGCCTTTGGAAGCCAACGACTGGGAACATTTGGAGGCCAGCGGGGCACATAACCGTCGAACAAGCTGAGGAGCAACAGAAAGAGGGTGATATCGAAATGGATGATGGTAACCCCGCGGAATGAAAATGTTCGCCGTGCTGCCTTTCTCCCATAATCGCTTGGGATGAAGTGCTATCCCCGTGTCGGGCGCCGCATATTTCCATTTTCTCCTGTCACACCCACTTCCAGGTGCTAGGTTGCGAAATGGGCGTCTTGGTCAAAGGTGTTTGCGCAGCTTGCAAAATTCGTGGAAGATTAACTGGAGAGAACGTGGGCCGCTATTAGTACTGGTATTCGTTGACTTATCATCGGCTGGGGATGCTGTTGGGCAGGTGATAGGGGGTAATGGACAATGTACTTTTGATCAGCTTCCAGAATCCAGCTTTTGATTTTTTTGCCATGCCTCGATCCACTGTACGATGCGGGACACGTTCGATTCTAAATCCTCTGTGGATTCGCTCTGGAGAGGAATGACTATCTCCTCAGCGTATGCCTCGCGAGCTTCCTCCAGAACAACGTTCATAATTTCTGCTTCATTGTTCTCCTGTATTTTTTTCAAAGGGTAACCCCTGTAGTGGGAGATCAACTTTCGAGATCCGTAAAAGACCAGGGGAATGATGGTTCACCGATCTTCGAGACGGTCCCATAATTGCGTGTGGTTGCATTGCAATACGACGACGAGGTCAACCCATCGTTCTGGAAAGGCATCGCAAGCATGCCAGTCAAGGATGAGTCCTCCAGCTTCAACCAGTGGTTCCAATTCGTCGACAACCTGATCCTCGCATGTCAAGTCGTATTGTTGGGCGAGATGACCATACTAGAGCACCTTGTCCTCGTCAACCACATAACTCTGCCATTCCTCGTCGAATCCGTCGTGCAACGCCTTCTCTTTTACGAGCTCACTGATATTGATGTGCTGTAGCGAGACGGGTGAATGCTCTGCGAGAAGTTGTGCGTGTGTCGTTTTGCCTGTTCCAGGAGTGCCGGTGATTACGATGATGGGCGATGAACGAGGGGCGGCTTCCTGCATTTTCTGAGGCGTCAGCGTGGTGAAGGCCTGGTCAGCGTCCGGGTAAATTGTTCAAATCCGGTTTCTCGAAGGCGGCCCGAGAAACAGTGCGCTTCAGTTACCACCGTCCCATCTACCCGGAAAATACTCAGGCTCAAACTCAAGAGTTGTCCTTTTGTGCTACTTTCACTAACCTTTTCCGCGTACTGCATGTCCTCACGACGCCCACCTTTGCCCTGGACGTTCGCATGTTCTCTGACACACCCCTGTCTTCCATGCGTTGCGTAGTGCCCTCGGCCCACCTTTGGCTCGTGCCGTGCTTACGCAGGGTCGAGGTTCAGGAAGCAAAGTAACTCTTCAATTCTGCACAATGCGATGGGCACACGTGTGGAAAACGAGGTCTCCATCAACGTGCTGTGCTATACCACCTCATGGAAGGGGGCTGGAACGAATCTCATGCTCGCCTCCGATGTCCATGGCACATCTGAGGAGGAGGAACCGATGGTCCCCATTTTTCGTTGCACTTGCACTGCCGGCGCCGGCGTCTGTCCCTATTTCTGACCTTAAGAGCTACTCTTCACGCCATGTTGTCATGTGGTTCGGACTAGCCTCTTGATATATAATGTCTTGTTGTACGCTCCGGAAAAAAAACGCAGCGCTCCTCCACCGTCACCTACATCTACTCCAATGTTTCCCGTATTTTACTGTTTTCTTCTCGCCCAGCTAATTTTAGCCGCTCCGAGCTGTAGTCTGGTCACCCCACCCCTCTATGCTCCCTCTAACAGCTCGAATAGCACTTCGAGTAGCTCTTCGAACGTCGTGGCCGCATCGTGGTATGCCGGATGGCATAGCAGCGAGTTCACCCTGCAAGATGTCAGCTGGTCCAAATACAGCTCGGTCATTTACGCCTTCGCGTAAGCGTTAGGCAGCACCTCACACAAGACATTGTATTAACACTTTCTCAGTGTCACAACGCCAGTTGCCAACATTATCGGTCTTGAAGATTCTGATAAAACGTTGCTACCTCAGTTTGTACAGACTGCCCATGCAAATGTTGGCTTTTCAATATTTCTCCCCTTTCGCAACTCACAATACCTCAGAACGTACACGCTCTCTTGTCCATCGGAGGTTGGACTGGTTCGCGGTACTTTTCTTCTTCCGTAGCTACCGATACGAACCGGACGGCCTTCGCTCAAGCGGTCATGAAACTAGTTTCAACGTACAACCTTGATGGGATTGAATTCGAGTGCGTTTATCTGTTTCGATGTTTCGCAATCTGATTTTATCCATCTGTGTTCTGAAGCTGGGAATACCCCAATAAGCAAGGAATCGGTTGCAACATCATATCTACCAACGACAGCGCCAATTTCCTCTCCTTCTTGCAAACACTTCGCAGCCAAGACGGTGCACAGAACTTGATCATCTCTGCTGCGGTGTCCGTCAAACCATTTGTTGGTTCTGACGGTAATCCCATGACGGACGTCTCCGAGTTTGCGAAGGTTCTCAATTACATCGGTTCGCCATTCATCACCTTAAACTCTGTGCTCGTTTGACCGGTAACACTGTGTAGAGGTCATGAACTATGATGTTTGGGGCTCTTGGTCCAACAGTGTTGGTCCCAACGCGCCACTGGACGACTCTTGTGCCCCTTCCAGTGATCAGGATGGCTCTGCTATTTCGGCCGTCAAGGCTTGGAGTTCCGCAGGATTCCCCGCTAACCAGATTATCTTGGGTGTCGCATCGTACGGACACTCTTTCCACGTGAGCAACGACAGTGCAGTCGATGCATCAGGCAATATCGAGCTGTACGCTCCATTCGACAAATCTCAGCAACCCGCGGGGGACAAATGGGACGGCACCGCGGACGGCGTTGATGAGTGTGGGAATCCGAACGTTGTTGGTGGCATCTTTGACTTCTGGGGTTTGATCGATGGTGGGTTCCTCACGACCAACGGGACCGCCGCCAGCGGCATGGACTATACTTTCGACAATTGCAGCCAGACGGTGTGTGCTCTACAAAGGCTCCAGCAGCTACTGATCGAACAACTGATGCCTCTTCAACTTAGCCTTTTGTGTACAATCCCACATCGCAGGTGATGGTATCCTACGACGACGCTACCTCATTTGGTACGCCGCTGTCGTACATTTTCCTGTTAGGAGAGTAGTTACTAACCCGCATTCTCTTTGGATAGCCGCCAAAGGTAAATATATCAGCGATGCGGGTCTCGCTGGGTTCGCAATGTGGGAGGCTGGCGGCGACTCGGACGATATCCTCCTCGACGCCATCAGCTCCGCGATTGGTGTCGGTTGCTAAGAACTTCGATTTCTCCTATTTTTTAATTTATGTCTGGCGTTACGTTTTTATAATGTATGTATTATGGGCAGTGATTATACTCCCCGCAATCTGTTTGCATTGAGTTACTATGTCACCATCGACGAGGTGACCGACCTTCTGTCCGCGGCCCCAAATCTTTCTGAAACGTTTGCCGTCGTTGGTGGCACAGAGCATGACACAGAGGTTGCAACTGGGATACATCTCGAAACCCGTACACTGAATGCGTCGCGACGATGCCAGATAGTAAAAATACCCTTGAATGAGTATTCCGAGGACACAGTCAGATAAGCTGCCGAGGTGAGATCGCATCACGCCCGCCAGACTCGCGTCCCACCGTGGCCTACCATTTTTTTTTTAAAAATTTACAGCAATATCCATTGAGATAGGCCCTTCGATTTTGGATTAGGAAGTAGGCTGAGATTAAATGTATGATCCGGCAGCACATGCCGAATTTTTTTCTCACACAAATTATTTGAAGGAATTAAAAGAAAGAAAATTATATAATCAGTCCACAAAATTTTGGCAAAGTTGACAAACTTCAAGTAGCTATTGGCTCGGGTCACCCCCATGTATTTTTGGAGCCACCATACCCGACCCAGACGAAACCTGTACCCGTGATGAGGGGTACGGGTTTCCTCGGGTTCGGGTGCGGGTTCAGACGGGTAGGAAAACCCGTGCAGGTTTTCGGGTCATATGTGTACAGGTGTACACATGCACATCAGATTTATTGATCCTATATACACTATTAGTACTACAGGTACTACAAGGGAATGTGAACCTGTCTGTCTGGGAATTGCGCGTGAAGCGCCGATGGGGTGGGGTTGAGGCGGGGTGAACGGGTAGGTGGCGCCGGCGTCGAGGCGGCGGTGGGGGCTGTGTCGAGATGGCGCTGATGCGGGTCGAGATGTGCAGCGCTGGTGGGAGCGTCGTAGTGGGGTTAAGGTGGCGGGCTGTGTCGAGACAACACCAGTGCAGGTCGAGGGGCGCAATGTTGGTGAAAGTGTCGCAGCAGGTCGAGGCAGTGGCGGCCGTGTCGAGGTGACGAGGTAGCGGAAAGGCCGTGTCGAGGTGGTGGCAGCATGGCGGGGTCGATGTGGTGGTCGTAACCGGGTCAGTAGGGTTGAGGGTGTTGCAGCCATGTCGAGGTAGCGGGGTCGAGGGGCAGTGGGTGCGGGTGTGGTGGTGTCGAGGTTGCGGGTGTTACGTTTCGGATCGATCGGCGCCCCGGGCCGGGAAGTGGACACTGACGCGTCGACTATGACATCGCCGTCAGCAGAATATCGTCATGGACTTGTAGATCAGTCAGCTGGGTAAGCTCTGGCGCATGTGATTGTACGATAACGGATCGGATCTCGGATGACTCGTAGTGACTCATAACTAGGATAGCTGTACTAGGGTTCATGGTACTTACGCTATTGGCTAGTTAGTATTCAAGCGGCGCTTCAAAGCCCGCGCGTAACTGTATAAGTAGAATAGTGCGAAGACCAAGAACGGCATCTTGGTCTTCTTCAATACCACCACCATCTACTCGTCTATACTAAGAGGTTTTCCCTCTTAAGTGAGTGTCCGGCATATCCCCTTAGACCAGGGATCCCCGTGACTTACCTTTCGCCTGTCCCTTCGCGGATCAGTGGACTTCCCTGCCGACATTGCAGCATACCAAGTCTTCCTCTATCGCAACGATCGCGTAGCATCGCCTTATCACACGTTCTACATCCTCGACAGTACCTCTTGGGCCAACGCTAAGTATATTGATCGGATCCCGCCAGGAGTTCCTCAACTCGAAGACCTCCACGCGTACTTTGGGCGTGACGAAAGCCTTCAACCACATCCCGCCTTCTACGCAGAAACCTTCGCCAACCGCAACTACCGACTCCTTAGGATCGCCACTCGACAAGAAGCCTAAGTCAGGCAAACGTCCGTGGTAGACGTTACATTAAGACCAAGATCCCACCGTGGCCAATCCTACGACCAAAGAACTTTGGGTCCCGTTCAGGCCCTACTACATCGACAGAAGGGGAGATCGCAACGTCCCAAAAAGATATCTGGGATCCGCATTTTGGAAGGACGACGCGGAAACACCAGGCTACGTCACTTACTATTTCAACCAACAAAATCAATCACAGCTCATCCCGGTAGAGTTCAACTTCGATAACCACTGTTGGGTAGAAGTTCGTTGGGACGCCGGAAGGGAGAAACTCCAAGCTACTAGACCAGCAAGCTCAATCCTCAACCTAGATATCAAACAATCAGAAGTCGTCACCAGAGACCAGTGGGGAACAATCGACGGAGAGGACGAAGAACCCATCAGATCCCCAACACCCAAGACACCCGCACCATCACCATCGATCAAAAGCAACCCAGAAGAAATCGTCATCAGAGACGAACAAGAAGAGGAACAGTTGAAACAAATCGCTGAGTTGATCCCCACTGACATGTCCACAACTATTCCAACCATGGCCGCAGCACGAACAGCCCTATTGGGCAGAGATGCTAGCGAATATCAATCACTCCCAGGAGGACCACCAGGTGGAGGGGGAGGAGCACCACCAGGAGGCGACCCAGACGACAACCCACAAGACGACCAAGCAGGCATACCCGCGTTTATAATGCCCGACACCGACAAATTCATTGGGAAGGAACCCAAAATCTTCACCGGAAACCGTGACGAAGCAGAAGCATTCCTCGCCCAATGGAACCGGTTTGCAGGAGTCAACGCCGCCAACAAAAGCCTCAAGATCCCCTACATCAAAGCAATGATGTTCCTCACTTACATCCAAGGACCACTAGTCGACGAATGGGCGACAGAAACAGCCAAATGGCTCGACGCACAGGCAAACAGGAACGACCCATGGCTTTGGGCAGGAGTGGAACTCGCATTCAAAGGACAATTCAGAGACAACCTGGAAAAGGACCGCGCAAGAGTAGAACTCGACAAAGGGTTCAAGATGATGAACGAGGACATTGACAGCTACGTCACTAAATTCGAAAAGCTGGTCCGACAGGCTGACTACCGACTGGATGAACCACTCGTACTCGACAAATTCACAAGGGGCGTTCCCCTTAAGCTGTACCAAAACGCCTATCAATTCCACAATCCGCGCAGCTATTCCCAATGGAAGAGCGCACTCATCGAACAACAGAAGAGGTACCTGCACATAAAGGCCAGAGAAACCGGCTTCGGAAGACAACCGCAAACAGGGCAACGACCCCGCCCAAACCAGCCGCTCCGATTCCAACCCCCGCAACGACAAGGGAACCAACAGGGGTGGCAGCAATACCGCAACCACCCAGATGCAATGGACACCACCCCCGGGAGGATCAGGGCAAGAGTCGCAGAAATCGGCGACGTAAACAGAAACCACCCAGAAAACCCCAGAGACTGGACCCCAGGAGGCAGACCTCCGTTCCCACCGAGAGGCGGATTCATGCAACAAAGGGGAGGAGGACGCGGAGTCCTGAACATAAGGGACGTAACCTGTTACAACTGTAACCAGAAGGGACACTTCTCACGAGATTGCAACCAGCCACGAAGAGCGCGAGGAAGAAGCGCGTACATCGAAGAAGTTCCCACCGCACCGCAAAGTGTGGCCGAGGAACCCCTCATCGACCTGGACGAACCAGTTCAAGCCAACAGAGGCAACGCTAGCTCTCAAGTAAACGACCTGCTAGGCCAAGTCGTGGCACTACCGGAGGAACAAAGGGGAATGTTCATGAGGGAAATGATGGGGAGGCAGGATTTTCTGAGCGCCTGAACCCAACGGCCTGGGTGAGGGCTTTAAATTGTAACTCAACGTTTATCACGCACTATCGATCTATGCACGTCCCAGTTTCGATCCGCACGAGTTACTTCATGGCCGACAAGAAAGCATTGGTGGACTCTGGAGCCACCCACAACTTCATACACCCAGACTTCGTCAGAAGAATGCATCTGGGAACTAAAGAATTACCAAACCCGCGCAATATATGGAATATCGACGGGACACACAACAAAGGGGGAAAAATCACCCACTACGTCGATTTAAACATACAGACTGATGGAAAACTTAAAACCATCCAGTTCCTAATCACCAACGTAGGAGGAGAAGACATTATCCTCGGTTACCCTTGGTTGGCAACATTTCAACCACGGATACAATGGGCTACCGCCACCATGGACACGAAACAATACCCCATCATCATATGAACCACCAACCCTAACAAACCACCGACTCAAGCAATAGTCCAAGCAGAACTTCGAAGCATCATCACAAAAATACAGGACGACGAACGAACACGAGCCTTCGAAGAACTGGAAGAGACAATCCCAATACACCTACGAACAACGGCAACGGACCTGGCAATCGCAGCACACGAAACAACGGAAAAGAAGGAACTCCCGGAAGAATACAAGAGACACGCAAAAGTATTCAGCGAAGAGGAATCTCATCGATTCCCACCGTCTAGACCCTGGGATCACGCCATCGACCTCAAACCGAACGCCCCAGACCATATCAACTGTAAAGTCTACCCGCTCAATCAAACGGAAGACAAAGCACTAGAGGAGTTCCTGGATGAGCAATTGGCAAAAGGGTACATCAGACCATCTAAATCGCAGTACGCAGCCCCTTTCTTCTTCGTCAAAAAGAAGGACGGAAAACTACGCCCGGTGCAGGATTACAGAGAACTCAATGCATGGACTATACGCAACCAATATCCCCTACCACTCATTCCCCAACTAATCGCAGACCTCAGTGGGGGGTGGATATTCTCGAAATTTGACGTCCGGTGGGGATATACCAACATCAGAATCAAACCCGGCGACGAACACAAAGCAGCATTCAAAACCAAACGGGGGTTCTTCGAACCCCTAGTAATGTATTTTGGGATGACAAACGCACCGGCAACATTCCAAGCCATGATGAATTGGACCTTCGCCCCTCTTATCGAACACCACGAAAAGAAAGGAACCATTATTCGTGTGTACATGGACGACATAGGCGTAGCCACGGCAACAACGAGGGAAGCGCATACAGAAGCCATCCACGACATTCTGGACCTGCTGGAACAAAACGACCTCTACCTCAAACTGGACAAATGCACCTTCCACTCAGATACCCTCGATTACCTGGGGGTAATCATTAAGAAGGGGGTGATTCGCATGGACCCCGTCAAAATCTCCGGAATTCGCGAATGGCCGACCCCAAAAAACGTCAAACAGGTACGATCATTCCTAGGTTTCTGCAACTTCTATCGCGCTTTCATCCGCGGTTTCGCCACACACGCACGACCACTCAACAAACTCACACGCAAAGACGCGGAGTGGCTATGGGGGACAGAACAACAGACAGCGTTTGACAAACTCAAAACCCTCGTAACGGAAGAACCAGTACTCAAACACCCAGAACTAGACAAACCGTTCGAGCTAGAAGTTGACGCCTCGGGATACGCAGTAGGAGCGGTACTACTCCAACGCGATAAAGACAACAAACGACACCCAATCGCCTACTACTCCAATACCCTCAACGCGGCAGAAAGGAACTACGACATCTACGACCTGGAACTGTTAGCCATAGTCAAAGCGCTAAGAAACTGGAGACCCTACCTCGCCGGATCACCCCACAAAATCAAAGTGTTCTCCGACCACATGAACCTACAATACTGGAGGTCCCCACAAAAGATAAGCAGACGGGTAGCAAGGGAAGTGCTGGAACTCTCCGAATATGACATAGAGATTCACCACATCAAGGGAACGGCGAATGGAAGGGCGGATGCCCTGTCAAGGAGACCCGACTATGATCAAGGAGAGCACGACAACGAACAAATCACAGTACTCCCGGACCACATATTCGTCAGAGCTGCAGCAATCGACACAACGGACAACCCAACACGCATGAATGCGACAATTCCCGTGGAAGAGATGCAGCCCACGTACCCAGTATACACCCAGGACAACGATACGATCGCGAAATGGATAGACCCGCACAAACTCAAGCGCATCGAGGGCACCTGGTACAAGGAAGGACGAAGGGTGGTCACAGGCGACGCCCACGAACGAAGGCGTATTATACAAGCCCACCACGACACCCTCGCATATGGGCACCCGGGAATCAGCCGAACCATCAAATTGATCGAAAGATACTACTGGTGGCCAGGACTCCGGCAAGAGGCGCAGGATTATGTCAAGGGATGCGCCGACTGCCAACGAATCAAAGTCAACAACAGGCCAACACGTGCACCCCTACAACCAATATTCCCGAAACCGGAAGCGACCCCATTCGAAGTCATAGCCCTAGACTTCATCACCAAACTACCCCAATCGAACGGCTGTGACTCCATACTGACAGTAACAGACCACGACTGTTCCAAAGCGGCAGTATTCATCCCATGTGTAGAGGAGATAAGCGCGGAAGGAACGGCAGCCCTGTATGTAACACATGTTTTTCCCAGGTTCGGACTACCAGCGCGCATCATCAGCGATCGAGACCCCAGATTCGCGTCAAAGTTCACCCGCGAATTGTGCCGAATACTCGGCATAGAACAAAACATTTCCACCGCATACCACCCCAGAACCGACGGCCAATCGGAACGAACCAATCAGTGGCTGGAACAATATCTAAGATTCTGGGTAAACGAACGACAGGACGATTGGACACAGTACCTACCAATGGCGGAATTCACGCATAACAACTGGCCCAACGAATCAACCAAGGAATCCCCATTCAACGTCCTCATGGGGTATAACCCACGCGCTGATTGGATCGATCGACCATCCCCTATCCCGCAAGTAGCACTGCGGGCGCAGCAATTCAAAGAGGCTAGAACACGCGCCCAGGAACTGATGATCAAAGCGCAGCAGGGGTGGATCAAACACAAGGACACCCCAAAATACCAAATCGGGGACCTCGTATGGCTCGAAGGGCGCCACCTACGTACCAACCAGCCAACGGCAAAACTCGCGCCCCGCAGACACGGGCCCTTCCAGATCATCCAGGTGATGTCCGCAGTCAATTACCGCCTAGAACTTCCCACGCAGTGGAGCATTCACCCAGTGTTCCATACGGACCTCCTTACTCCGTACAAAGAAACTCCCACACACGGACCAAACTATCAGCGCCCGCCACCGGATCTAATCGATGGAGAAGAAGAATACGAGGTCGAGAAGATTCTGGACTCTCGGCGATTCGGCAGGACAAGGAAATTGCAATATCTGGTCAAATGGCGCGGATACCCGGACTCGGACAATCAGTGGGTCTCCAAGGATGACGTATTCGCTGACGAAGCGATTCGGGAATTCAAACGTTCAAACCCCGCCAGAGAAGTGCATATAAGCGCAGGGAAATCCCAAGAGACTCCAAGTACACCATGTCCTCGACGACCTCCTTCCAATCTCCGTACAGCCTACCCTCATCGTTCAGAACGCGCCATCATCACCCCTGTCGCTTCCCCAGTCCATTCACAACGGAGACAGTCGTCCATCTACCCCCATACCATCCCTCCTTCCTTCACCAACCACTACAAGAGTTGGTTCAAGAGATCCTTCACCGATCCACATGCCAACGTCCGCTGGACCCGATACGGACGAGACTTCGATTCAAGAGGACCGGGACTTCGACCGGTACCTATCAGAGGAACATTGCCCTCTACACCAACACCTCACTTACGGCAACCACCTCACCACCACGCACAACGAAACCCCTCCGTTATGCACCACGGATGGGGAGCCAATACGTATGCCGAAAGCTACTCGACCCAAGGTCCGCATCTATCGTGCGGAAGAACACAGCCCGGTTTCCCGACGCCAAGTGGAGACTCCTCCACCCTTCGGGTTCCAATTCAACAGGGGAGTACATTATATCCCTTTCCAGATCCGCGATGCTCAGGACCGGCTGCACCCAGCTCGGTATACGCAGCTCATCCTCACGGCGGACCCCTTCGTCCTTGCCTACAGGAGAGGCAGCGACCAGCAATACGGCAAGCCGGTGCACGCCGCCCCCAACTACAACTACCCCCGAGACACCGCATACTGCGACGACGACCTGATCTTCTTAGATCAGCACAGCATCATGCGAGAGTCGGTAGACCGCGCCCTCACGGGCATGAAGGATCTCACGCTGACAGCGGAGGTCCACCGCTATCGCTGCGCCCAGGCGGGGGTGGAAGCGAAGGAGTCGGAATTGGCACGGCTGACGGAGGAGCTGGACAAGGTCGCCAGGGTAAGACGCGAGTGCGTGCTTCGCCTCCAGCGAGCCAACGCGATCACGCGTATCGAGGCGGAGCGGGATTCTTATCGCCCCGGGCTGGAAGCCGGGCAGCAGGTTGCAGCGCAGAGGGAGGCAGCGGCCCAGCGGGGTCGAGCTGGGGCTCGACCATAAGAAGGGGGTGATGTTACGTTTCGGATCGATCGGCGCCCCGGGCCGGGAAGTGGACACTGACGCGTCGACTATGACATCGCCGTCAGCAGAATATCGTCATGGACTTGTAGATCAGTCAGCCGGGTAAGCTCTGGCGCATGTGATTGTACGATAACGGATCGGATCTCGGATGACTCGTAGTGACTCATAACTAGGATAGCTGTACTAGGGTTCATGGTACTTACGCTATTGGCTAGTTAGTATTCAAGCGGCGCTTCAAAGCCCGCGCGTAACTGTATAAGTAGAATAGTGCGAAGACCAAGAACGGCATCTTGGTCTTCTTCAATACCACCACCATCTACTCGTCTATACTAAGAGGTTTTCCCTCTTAAGTGAGTGTCCGGCATATCCCCTTAGACCAGGGATCCCCGTGACTTACCTTTCGCCTGTCCCTTCGCGGATCAGTGGACTTCCCTGCCGACATTGCAGCATACCAAGTCTTCCTCTATCGCAACGATCGCGTAGCATCGCCTTATCACACGTTCTACATCCTCGACAGTACCTCTTGGGCCAACGCTAAGTATATTGATCGGATCCCGCCAGGAGTTCCTCAACTCGAAGACCTCCACGCGTACTTTGGGCGTGACGAAAGCCTTCAACCACATCCCGCCTTCTACGCAGAAACCTTCGCCAACCGCAACTACCGACTCCTTAGGATCGCCACTCGACAAGAAGCCTAAGTCAGGCAAACGTCCGTGGTAGACGTTACAGCGGGGAAGTCGTTACAGTCGCGGGAGCAAGAAGTTCTGCCCGGTCAAAAAGGGTAAGAGAAAAACAAAGAGTGGAAAAAAGACTCATGCGAGTGGGGCCAAGTGCCACGAGACGGTGACAATGGAAGTAGCGACGACGGGATGACCTGCGAACACATGCATGAGTGGCAGGTCGAGGGGTGAGAGTGGCAGGTGAGGCGGGCTGGGTGCTCGCATGCCACGAGGTGTAAAGGTGGTGGGAGGAGACTCTTGTGAAGGTGATGATGAGGCTGCCACGTCCTGTGGCGCACCGGTTAGAGACGAACGGGAAAAAGAAAAAAAAAAAAAAAAAAAGGTAGTTTCGTATTTGCGTCTTCAGGATCTGCAGGAGAGGAACATGCAGTCTGCCTTCAGGTGCCGAGGGACTGTTTGCGAGGTGCTTGGCGTCGGTGATCTGGTTTGACGGAGGGGTGCGTCAGGGAGGAGGGGAGAGAGAGCAAGGAAGAGTATGTACGAGGTGATGGGAGAAGCGCAGTATCGATGGGTACGAGTGTTTACCCGTGGGAACCCGTGGCACGGGTACCAGTTTGCCTTGGGTTGAAGACGGGCCACCCGTACCCAATACCTGAACCCATGCCAATCACTATGTACAGTAACCTTATTTTTTGTATGGGAGATGTTGAGGTGGCACGCAGCAAAAAGGGTAACTGTTTTATAACCCCAAATTATGTGAGATAACTACCACCTCAAGGATTTCAAATTGGACTTAAATATGAACACCGCCCCTGAATCTTGGAAGTCCGCTGTATGTGTTCCCAAACGAGGGGCCTATCTCATTGGATATTGCTGTAAAGAATCATTTGTATCCCGGGACGTACATAAATACAAGACTGCGCTATGCCGTCACACATCCAGTACGTAAGTCGACCACCCTTCCCCTCACTTCGCCCCCCTTCCCAGGAGCGGACTACTAGTAACCAAGGGACTAACGCGTACCAACGGCCCGATCACGAGACTTGGAAACGTAAGCGAGCTGGTTGTTGGATTGCTCCCGGGCCACTGGCAAGGATTGCTCAGGACGCTATCTCTATCCTCCTGCTGGGCTTGCTGCTGGGATTCAATCACCTGGACTCATAGCTGCCAGCTGCAGTGCTGGGTGGACTGCCTTGAGAAGGGGCATCAAGAGGGACATGGCTGGAGGACAAATTCGAGGAAAGTCAAGAGGAAAGCACCGTATTTGGCATTCTTCGACTAGTTGATAAGGGCGTATATCATTACGACTCAGAGTATCTACCACCGCCAGACGACCACTGTGCGAGGCCCTATGTGGTTCCCGCACACTCAGGCTAAGTCTGGCAAACTCCCGTCGTCGCAGGCTACGAGTGATATGCAGGGCATCACTCGGGATTCGGTTACTCTTCGGCTCAGCACTGGCACGAGGCTACGGGCACAAAAGGTCATCGTCAACTTGGACGTCTCCATCCCGGTCAAACGTGACTACCCCGTCCTTTTGTCCTACTACTTTAGGCCGCGGTCGAGTGAGCTACTAGTAATTTATTTCTGCGGCCATACGCTCCAAATATCTGCACAGTGTCGGCACCCCCCTAACTATGATAGATTTACAAGACCCAATGAACGGCTCAATACATTCCGCTTGCTTCCGATTCCTTTACACAGAAACAGAAGATCTCCGTTTTTCGTTGTCGGATGTTACTCCGCGTGGTTGGCACCGCCTTTATCTTCACTTGATCCCACCACGTCGATTATTCTCTTAGTATATAAAGTCTAGTTGCGTGGCGAAGCAAGGCATCACCGTTCCACCTCTCACCCAAACCTACTGCAATGTTCTCTCGTTTTGGCCTTTTTCTGCTCGCCCAGCTGCTTTGGGCTCTTCCGACCTGCAGTCTGGTTACCCCAAGCCACCATTCTCTCTCTCGCCGCTTGTCCACCCCGTCGAACGGTGGCTCGAACGCCGTGGCCGTAATGTGGTATGCTTCGTGGCATAGCAGCGAATTTACCTTGCAAGACGTTAGTTGGCCCAAATATTCCAACGTCATCTACGCCTTCGCGTGAGTGCCGTGAAAGACTTTACCTGAGACATCTCATTTGTCCTTCCTTAGGTCGACAACCCCAGACGTCAATGTACTCGGTCTTGCAGATTCTGATAAAGAGTTGCTACCCCAGTTCGTACAGGTTGCCCATGGAAATGTATGGCATTCCGTATTCCTTCACCCTCATCCCTCACTATATCCCAGAATGTCAAAGCCATCGTGGCCATAGGAGGTTGGACCGGCTCGCAGTACTTTTCTTCTGCCGTAGCCACCGACGCAAACCGGACGGCGTTCGCTCAAGCGGCCATGAAATTAGTTTCAACGTACAATCTGGACGGCGTCGAATTTGAGTGCGTTTATCTTGATCTGTTTCAATGTTTCGAAATCTGATTATATTCATCTGTTCTGAAGCTGGGAATACCCCAATAAGCAAGGAATCGGTTGTAACGTCATATCTACCAATGACAGCGACAATTTCCTCTCCTTCTTGCAAACACTTCGCAGCCAAGACGGTGCACAGAACTTGATCATCTCTGCTGCGGTGTCCGTCAAACCATTTGTTGGTTCTGACGGTAGTCCCATGACAGACGTCTCCGAATTTGCGAAGGTTCTCAATTACATCGGTTCGTTATTCATCACCTTTCCCTTTGTGCCCGTTTGACCGGTATCACTGCAGAGGTCATGAACTATGATGTTTGGGGCTCTTGGTCCACCGGCGTTGGTCCTAACGCACCATTGAACGACTCTTGTGCCCCTCCCAGTGACCAGCAAGGCTCCGCTGTTTCTGCGGTCAAGGCTTGGAGTACTGCAGGCTTCCCGGCTAACCAGATTATCTTGGGTGTCGCGTCGTATGGGCACTCTTTCCACGTCAACCAAAGTAGTGCCCTTGATGCGTCGGGAAATATCCAGCTATACGCGCCATTCGACAAGTCTCAGCAACCTGCGGGGGACAAATGGGACAGCACCGCGGACGGCGTTGATGTGTGTGGGAATCCGAACGTTGTTGGTGGCATCTTCGACTTCTGGGGTTTAATCGATGCCGGATTCCTCAGGTGCGATGGGACCGTCGCCAACGGCATCGAATATGTGTTCGATAACTGCAGCAAGACGGTGCGTGCCCCGTGGAGCCTTGTCTGCGACCCATCGATTTACTGATGGCTCTTTCCACTCAGCCTTACGTCTACAATTCCACTTCGCAAGTGATGGTGTCCTATGATGACGCCGCCTCATTTGGTACGCCGCTTTTTTTCAATTCTTGTTAGGAGGACAATCGTTAATACATATTTTTTGGGGGGACAGCCGCCAAAGGCCATTACATCAAAGACGCGGGCCTCGCCGGGTTTGCGTTGTGGCAGGCTGGCGGTGACTCGAGGGACATCTTGCTTGATGCAATCAAGTTAGCAGTTGATTGCTCAGACTAAGACTTTAGATTTCTCCGTCCGTTTGACCGACGTTTCACGTTTACTTACTCATAGCTGAACCTCGCACACTCCTTTTATTAAATGGTGATTTGTTGCCACAAGTTGCATTCTAATCGGTTTCCAATCGTATCTATATCACGTCCTTTCTAAGGTCTAGCCCGCTTAGACAAAACACATTGTAAGGACCATGGTGGCGGATTCGTTCCACCGGAAGTCCGAGCGCCGGTAGCGTCCGCGCGTACCACGCTCGGCCTTGGGCTTGTTTTGTACTTGTCCCTTGCATTCTCACGTATACGCCGCAGCCCTCGAGACTCCACATCACGCTTTGGTTACATGTGTGACAAATGCCCAGCTACCCGACTTCCTGCTGGCTATCGGCTTTCTGTATTTGTGGCCTCGGCTGAGTGGTTTTTTGTCTATGACGTTTTCTGCTGACTTCATTGTCTATCCATACACATACGCACTCCCATGTCGCAATGGACATCACTGGCACATCGCGATGCACGCCGCAGATAGCCTCACAAATGGCTCGTGGGCCACTCGTTCCGAGGCATTGCCCCCACTGGTCCTTACACATTAAAGGCGATAACAACGCCAGGCGGTGACGGCGACGAGGTGCCACGAGGCCATGACGACGATGGTAGTACTATTGGTCTACTTAAGCCAGTACTGTAATAGAAATATCAAGAAATATATTAGTTATATCTGAGAGTGGGAGCTCCGAGAGCCCACTGCCACCGTGACACGGGTACGGGTATCCGTCAAACCCGCCAGACCCGCCAGTAACCGTGCCCGTACGCGCGGGTAACCCATAGCCGTACCGTAGTCACGGGTACGGGTTACTGTACCGGCGCGTACGGGTACGGTAGCCCCGAAGTGACACGGGTGTTACCCGTGGTGGTGGTAATAACTGGGTGACTTCCCATAAGTGTACTTCCCTCACCCAAAATTAGACACGGGCCTAGAGCGGACTAACGCGTAAGAACGGCCCGATCACGGGACTTGTGAAACATAAGCGAGCTGGTCCCTTGGCTCCAAGGATTGCTCAACACCGTGACGGCTATCTCAGGCTCTATCCTCTTGCTGGGTTCGCTGCTGGGATTCAATCACCTGGATTCATAGCCGCCAACTGCCGTGCTGGGTGGACTGCCTTGAAAAGGAGCATCGAGAGAGACATGGCTAGAGGACTAACTTGATGATTCGAGGACCGTATTTGTCATTTGCCCTCTTTGCAAGTCACTGCCTTGCTTTCCGTGTTCGGTTTGGGATGGTGCCGGGAGATAAGATGACCGGCGCATAGTGTGTGTATAGTAAGGGCAGTGGTGAGAGAGAAGTTCAAGTTGGCGAACTGCACAGAAAACGGGCGAAAGTACAAAGTGCTTCTCGATCGGGGATGAGGCGTTCACATTTCCGAGGCGAGGTCGCGACGGGTGTCCCACCTGGAGCAAGCTGATGAGCCTCATCACCGATCCTGGCAATTACTGGGCGTGGTGGGTGGGCAAAATAAAAGTGTTCTGGTTCGTTGAACCAGTCGAGAGCTTGGGTGGACAGATGACCGCACAAAAAGGAGGATCGACCACGTGCCGCCTCGTTCATTCACTCAAAGACTACGCTCTATCATCACGACTCAGACCAGTACCGTATCTGCGACCACCAGATGACCACTGTGCGAGGCCCTATGTGGTTCCTCAGGCTAAATCTGGCAAACTCCCGTCGTCGCAGGCTACGAGTGATATGCAGGGCATTACTAGGGAATCGGTTACTCTTCGGCTCGGCACGAGGGCTACGGGCACAAAGGGGTCATCGTCAACTTGAACGCCCCCATCCCAGTCAACCGTAACTACCCTGTCCTTAAGTCCTACTACTATATGGCCGCGGTCGAGTGAGCTCTAGTAATTTATTTCCGTGGCCGGGTGATATACGCCCCAAATATCTGCACAGCATCGGCACCTCACTAACTCCTAGTTTCACAAGACTCGATGAACGGCTCAATACATCCCGCTCGCTTCCGATTTCTTTTACACAGTCACCTCAGAAACAGAATATTTCCATTTTTCGTTGTCGGATGTTACTCCGCGTGGTTGGGCACCGCCTTTATTTTCACTTGATCCCACCACGTCGATTATTCTCTTAGTATATAAAGTCTAGTTGCGTGGCGAAGCAAGGCATCACCGTTCCACCTCTCACCCAAACCTACTGCAATGTTCTCTCGTTTTGGCCTTTTTCTGCTCGCCCAGCTGCTTTGGGCTCTTCCGACCTGCAGTCTGGTTACCCCAAGCCACCATTCTCCCTCTCGTCGCTTGTCCGCCGCGTCGGGCGGTGACTCGAACGCTGTGGCCGCAACGTGGTATGCTTCGTGGCATAGCAGCGAATTTACCTTGCAAGACGTTAGTTGGCCCAAATATTCCAACGTCATCTACGCCTTCGCGTGAGTGCCGTGAAAGACTTTACCTGAGACATCTCATTTGTCCTTTCTCAGGTCGACAACCCCAGACGTCAATGTACTCGGTCTTGCAGATTCTGATAAAGAGTTGTTACCCCAGTTCGTGCAGGCTGCCCATGGAAATGTATGGCATTCCGTATTCCTTCACCCTCATCCCTCACTATATCCCAGAATGTCAAAGCCATCGTGGCCATAGGAGGTTGGACCGGCTCGCAGTACTTTTCTTCTGCCGTAGCCACCGACGCAAACCGGACGGCGTTCGCTCAAGCGGCCATGAAATTAGTTTCAACGTACAATCTGGACGGCGTCGAATTTGCGTGAGTTTATCTTGATCTGTTTCAATGTTCCAAAACCTGATTTTATCCATCTGTGTTCTGAAGCTGGGAATACCCCAATAAACAAGGAATCGGTTGTAACGTCATCTCTACCAATGACAGCGCCAATTTCCTCTCCTTCTTGCAAACACTTCGCAGCCAAGACGGTGCACAGAACTTGATCATCTCTGCTGCGGTGTCCGTCAAACCATTTGTTGGTTCTGACGGTAATCCCATGACGGACGTCTCCGAGTTTGCGAAGGTTCTCAATTACATCGGTTCGTTATTCATCACCTTTCCCTTTGTGCCCGTTTGACCGGTATCACTGCAGAGGTCATGAACTTCGATGTTTGGGGCTCTTGGTCCACCGGTGTTGGTCCTAACGCACCATTGGACGACTCTTGTGCCCCTCCCAGTGATCAGCAAGGCTCCGCTGTTTCTGCGGTCAAGGCTTGGAGTACTGCAGGCTTCCCGGCTAACCAGATTATCTTGGGTGTCGCGTCGTATGGGCACTCTTTCCACGTCGACCAGAGTAGTGCCCTCGACGCGTCGGGAAATATCCAGCTATACGCGCCATTCGACAAGTCTCAGCAACCTGCGGGGGACAAATGGGACAGCACCGCGGACGGCGTTGATGTGTGTGGGAATCCGAACGTTGTTGGTGGCATCTTCGACTTCTGGGGTTTAATCGATGCCGGATTCCTCAGGTGCGATGGGACCGTCGCCAACGGCATCGAATATGTGTTCGATAACTGCAGCAAGACGGTGCGTGCCCCGTGGAGCCTTGTCCGCGACCCATCGATTTGCTGATGGCTCTTTCCACTCAGCCTTACGTCTACAATTCCACTTCGCAAGTGATGGTGTCCTATGATGACGCCGCCTCATTTGGTACGCCGCTTTTTTTCAATTCTTGTTAGGAGGACAATCGTTAATACATATTTTTTGGGGACAGCCGCCAAAGGCCATTACATCAAAGACGCGGGCCTCGCCGGGTTTGCGTTGTGGCAGGCTGGCGGTGACTCGAGGGACATCCTGCTTGATGCAATCAAGTTAGCAGTTGATTGCTCAGACTAAGACTTTAGATTTCTCCGTCCGTTTGACCGACGTTTCACGTTTACTTACTCATAGCTGAACATCGCACACTCCTTTTATTAAATGATGATTTGTTGCCACCAGTTGCATTCTAATCGGTTTCCAATCGTATCTATATCACGTCTTTCCTAAGGTCCAGTCAGCTTGGACCAAACACGCTGTAAGGACCATGGTCCTCCTGGGCTCGGAACGATACTATTCCTTGTTAGTCTTCGATTATTAATCACGTATATACCCTATGGACGTTGATAACGGAGAATAAACCTTCTGAATTAACGAACCCCGTCTCTGCCTGCGTCCGTGCGTCCGTCTACGTTTCCGTGTTTCCTTGTCTCTTTTCTATCCCTTCTATCTACTCCTCTCCTTGGATCAACATCTATTACTCGCTACAACCATTTACCTGTTTACTCTAGAAAACAGAGTTTGATAGCTAACGAGGTGACGAATCCCATCCCTCAGACACCACCTGAGGTTGTACCCCGAGACACAAGTCTTATTTTCGAGTGGGCCCAACTCCGGTACCACTACTTGAGTGTCTCGGATCGGTAACTACCCGCTACCAGCTATGCGAAGGAATCACTAGTGCGGTTCCCCCAGAAGATCAACTTGGTACTGCATTGTTCTGTTGTTGTGCTGTTGCCGACGGTTAGTGTCCCTTGTTTACCGCCTCTCGTTGCACGTTAGTGCTATGTTGGGGGTTCGCATCACTCTTCCCCATATGTTGCTACCCGGGGCGCCCTGTCATCACTATATGGGATTATCGTCACGGTGTAGGCTTGCAAAAACATATTACCCGTTCGGAGCTGTTCGATAGATCGCTTATTACAAGGTTTGGTGTATATCCTTTCTTCGCGACTGGTGATGAAAAGCAACTTGGCAGTGACGGAGCGAAGCGCCGAAGTACTTCGGGGGGGGGGTTCAGATATCACTTGTAGCCTTCCACTGCGATAGGTCCTCTCTGCAACATTTGGTTTCGGAAACCACGGTCCATACACATTGTTGTACTCAAAGGAAAGGCGAGAGGCGTGCCGGGAATAGCGGCCCCAGATATGGTTACCTGGCAGTCACGGATGTCGTCGCAGGTAGCTGACGCGAGATTGGCAAGTTGTCGCCTAAGTATGACTGCGTAGTGAGTTAGCCACTAACATGGCTCGCTGAAAAAAATTCGGGGCCTCAAGCTATAGCAAGTTGCTGCTGCGGCCATCGACAATATAGATAACAACATATACAATTAAACAGTTCCAAAAAACAACAGATATAATACTCGCACAGGCTAAAGTGATCATAAAGTCATGAAATGAGATATCCGACTTGGGCCACTGACAACAATCGGTTTGAGGAAGTGATTACCCTCTACGTCTTTTGTGATCTCTGCTCGCCTCAAGCGCCTGGTTTTTGCGATCATTGACACGCTGCAAAAATTCGACCCTTTCCAGATACCCGCCACCGCGCCTGTTTGCCTCAAGTTCAGCAGCCAGCTCTGGTTCACCAGGTATGTTGATGTGTGCGTTCCAATCCAGCGTAGACTTTTCCAGCGTCGTGAGTTTTTTCCCCTTCCGTGAGTCTGCAGATGGGAGCTCAGCCAACTGCACCCTCGGCTTGCGGCGGCCAGGTCTTCGGTTCACAACTTGTTGGGTCGTAGTAGCGGAAGACGACGACGACGCTGTGGGAAATCCCGCTGCAGGTGGCCTGGACGCGCTGGAGCTATCATTATTGAAAGTAGCCACCTCTCCTACGGTCTCTGGGGGTTCCCAAAGTGGCCAATTCTTGGCATCTTTCGAATCCTCAGGAACCTCCACTATCTCACTGTCAATGCGGCTCACAGAAATAAATCAGGAGAGTGGACGGGGCACAGGAACGCTCACACCACATCCTCTCCTGCGAATCGGTATCGCTTTTCCATTTTCACCATCCGCTTGGGTCCACTCTCCGCTGCTGTAGGCGTAGGCGTGCCGACTGATGCTTGGAACTTAGCCCACAGTGCCTGTCGTTCACTACGCCCGTCAGCAAAACATTTCATAGAAAAACTATGCCACACCTCTGGGCTATGGCCAGTTCCTCTTGTGTTTGCGGCGGGTTTCCAAGTCCAACACGGGGACGCTTAGTATTACGTTCATCCGAATTGTCAGAGTCTGAGTCTGAGTGCGTGGCTGAATACTATACTAGAAAAACATTCGGAACAAGCCATACCGTGATCTTCACCTTCCGGAACGTAGTCGAGGTCTTCGGAGTCAGACTCATGTTGAGCAGTGGTAGGCGGCATGGCCGTCACAAGCAAGATGTTTACATAATATAGGTTTGTTGCACAGACAATTGTACAGACAACCACAAAACCACAAGCAAAGGGCCCGACGCTAACCAGTCACAACTTGAACCAAGTACAAAGGAAGTGGTACATCGCTACTCGTGTCATACCGTTACTCAAGCAAGGTGCAACTTGAAAATGGAGTATAACAACGTCGGTGCCTCGCATACAGGGCATCGAGATGTCTTAACAACTTCCGATGAAATGCACCTAATCGCCCACAGTTAGATATGTATATATCGATTTCAGCAGACAACAGGAACACACTGGTGGCAGAATATGTGTCCGCACATTGTTGCTGCCGGCTGACGACAAGGGTCGCGTCGACACATCCTACAATACACATGGGAAACAAATCTCTCTTGTGGCGGAAGAGTAGGCTGTATAGCCGCGGACTGCAGACTCGTATCCAGTGCCTCAGGTCCGACGGCGGTACCAGGAGCAAGCGAAGAGGGACGCCTTTCGGTCAGCCCAGGGTCTTTGGTAGCCTCAGACAAGTCTTCGATAAACGACAGCTGGCGTGGTGGTTCTTGAAGCTGTCGCTCAGGGAATGTACGACACACTCGAGTATATTTACTTACCTGGCTTTGGCAGGTGGAACCGCTCGGAACTGTTGGACTTGGTCGGAGAGTTAGCACGAGAGGTGCTGTTGGCAAGTGCTCTTGAGGGGAATTTAAGAAACCCAATCCTCGACCAGAGAAGACGACCACCTACATTCTGAAGCGCTCACGCTGACCAGGGGACGGGGATACAACGTGACTTGGTGGTGGTGATACTGTCTGGGCTGAAGCGCGTGAAAGTGTGCGAGGACCGTGTCCCGGGCCGCCCTTTGGGAAATCAGAAGAAGTAGATTGTCGAGATGAGCTGCGGCCACGAGCACTTCCAGCCAGGCTCCCCATTTTCGAGGAAACTTCTCCAGGGCCAACTGGCTGCGTAAGAGTGATGTCAGAATGTGGCACTGTAGTCGTAGTTTGTTCCCTCGAGAAGGAGGTTATAGATGCAGCCCTCCCGAAGATACTCTGTGCAGACGATACAGGCGAGACAGTGTCGGATCTATAAGGGGCACTGTTGAGCTGTTAACGAGACATAAGATAAGACAGGAATCGACATACGCAGCAACGATGGAGCGTGTCGAGATGGAGGCAGGGGGTGACAAAGATGTCGAACGCTGAGAAGATGCAGCGAGGACACCTATATGAGCTGACTCAGGATTGAGGCCCATATTGAGGATCGGCTCTGCCCGTTCATCCGAAGCCACGCATTCAATGATTTTGTCCGAGACAGTGGCGCTTCTTGAAATGAAGGACGGGGTGCGGGTGCTGATACTTGACGGAGACAGCTGGGAAGTCACTGAAGGAGGCCCTTCTGGAATACTGCTCTATATCACAGTTAGACCCAGATATATACTAGGATCAGACACCTACATCCGAAGCAGCAGCCGTGTTGACTATCGTTAGCGTCGAAAACTGTCTCTGTACACTGGGTACAGGAGATGCAACCGATCGGGTCGGAGTCACGGCCCTAGTCGATGGCCCCCGGAAGGAGCACAGAGACGGGCTTCTGCTCGAGCGAGTAATGATGCTTGCATCGGAGAATGCGTCGTGCAGGCTCATCTGCGAAGTCTTCAGAATCAGCCTTCCAGAATCTTTTATGAGAGGGTTGAATATCGCAATCACATGCTGTAACGCTGAGCTCAAAGGGTATCAAAAACGATTATGCAAATAGGTATACCTTAACTAATGCCAAGTTGTCCTCAAAGGACAACTGGCACTCCGGACAACGAGGGTGTCTCGGCGACTCTCGGTAGTGGGCATCCAATAGGGCAGCCGAACCAAGGGGAATATTGCAGGTTTTGCATCTGAACTGGGGGTGCCTCGTATTGTTGTGCTGCGTCCCGCCGAGCGGGGTGCGACACCAGCTTCAGCCCACAGGAACCGTACGCGACAAGATGTGGCGTCTGGCGCACCTCGTCAAATGCCTCTTTGTTCTCGAACCCAATGTCACAAATGGTACAAGACGGGTGATTCGGAGATATCTTGTAATGACGGGCTACGTCCTCTCCATAGACTTGCAGGCCATTACAGACGTTGCAGGTTATTGGGCGATGAGTTGAGATCACGTGCTTTATTTGGCGTCAACAGACTTGAGCGGGCATGAGCATGAGGTAAGAGCTCACGGCCTGTATCGCAGCATTATCCGCGAACCCGATATCACAACGCGTGCATTTTGGGTGCACGGGAGTATCGCGGTAGTGCTGCTCAAGTGCATTTACAGTGGAGTATACCCTGCTGCAGATGCGGCATGTGCGGGAGCCCAAGAGCGCCTGGCTTTGCTGGGAGGGAACAGCCTTGGGGACAGCAGCAAAGCCTGTTTTATGAACCTTCTGCTTATGCTGCGGCGCCATACTCAGTGCGAGGGACAATAGAAGCTGAGGGGGAGGTACTGACAAGAATGAGGACCGATTCACTCCTGCACACACATCGACAAATTCCGCAGAAGTATAGGGCAGCCCATGGGGAAGACTCGACATGACTGATGAGAGCCTCAGCCGGGACATTCTTGTGGCCACAAGGGCATTGGGGGTGGGGGCAGACAGGCATAGTACCGAGGCTGATGTTGGGAGGAGCTGGAAGGCAACCGAAATGTACCCTCGTGCCACAACCGTAGTATACCAACCTCGAGGCAACTAGGCGCCCACGGGCAGATGTGACGGATTCAACGTTCCGGGCAAGCCGCTCAATGAAAACAACGCTCTCCCCAGTTGGTACTCACTCCTGTGTGACTTACCCCCCTGAGCCAGGGCAGTCTCGGTCAGCGTTCTTAGCACGAGTGCGTAGGCCGAAAGCGGCCTTAAGGATACTGCGTGTTAAGCATGCGGCACATAAACGCGTCTATCGTGCGCGACGAGGCACGGTAGCATTGGTGGGCCAGGGGCGGAACTAGTAAGACCGTTGATTTCACTGATAAGCGTCAACGGTTCAGCTACGGTGGATATCGTTATTATTGCCCGAGGATGTAATATGGCTTCTGTGAATAGAAATGTTGGGATATGGATCGACTGGGACCTATTAGCTCGTTCATTGCGATCCGCAGTCTCCTGGTACGTACGACCTTAGCCGGGTTAGCCCGAGATCTGTGCGGATCGGTGGGCGTGAAATCCCCCGAAGAAAGTTCGTTTCACTGAGTCCTACGAGCACATTCGACCTGCAGGGCAAGTTGGCGCTACCAGCGGAAGCAGCGGAGCGACTCGGGTCCTATGTCGTCACGCGACGCTATAGTTCTGCCTCCGGTTCAAGTGTGGGTCACAAGGCGAGCTGCTGAGCGCCCCTCGTCCATGAAATTGCCGCAAGTCGTCTTGGTGGAGAAAATGTTGCCACCGCAGATCATCTGCCAGTGTGCGAGCGAATGCGCTCTTCGAGCTGATGTCTTTAACCTATACTAAGACCTAGCGCTTTCAGATTTTGGAGCACAGTTGGTTGTCGTGAGTAGGGCCAAAGCCTTGTCCAAAAAAGAGGTTTTTCTGGTACGGCTTGGGATGAATGCACGACTGAGGAAGTGAACCGGTACAGCAATATTTTTCGATCGTTTTTTTTAATAATGCCGCAGAGCATTGGTACTAAAATATTACCCGCATACACGCGTCGTGCCATTTTCGGCTGTTCGTAACAAGTCCAAATCTCAGACAGACAACGAGGACGCGATGGTGACACAGAACCCATGCACTGCGACTCGGAGACGTAAGTACAGTCACGACCTGGCGCGCTCGATGAAGCTAGAATAACCGGTATACGGGCCAACATTGAATCTCGATTGAATCGCTCAATAATGGGAAATCGTACCGTGCTCTGCTTGACAAAGAATCGGGGAATGAAACACTCAAATATGCACACGCATCCTTTTTGTTATCCACACACTTCTGGTGGTGTATTGTAGAAGCCAGAGAACAAGGAACCACAGGAGTCACTAGCCTCATGAAGAAGTCCCATTAAGGAGTCTAGGAACCGGGAGGAGAGAAGTCGGCCATATTGCACGTTAGCGCTCCAATCAATCAATGGAACAGTTATTATATTATAGCGTACAGGTGCGTTGGTGTTGCGCCATACAGACAAGACGCCAGAACTCAATCGGTTTTCCGCCTGACACATGGATAATACGGTCTACGGTCTTCCCTTTTCAGGACAGAAGTAGAGTTATGCAGAAGGCGCCTTGTTCCTTGTTTATAGATAATCTTCTATTTCGGGCTAGCCAGGGTCCAAGGAATGCATGCTCTCTTGATATTTGTTGCTAGTGCTTCTAGAGGACGCTGGGGCGACGTTGTGTATAGCTTTGCGCCGGCTGATCCTGGTATACAGGCGTACGTATGCGGCACATCTCTCGACGACCTGTAGGGTTTTGAATCGCAGGAGTTGCGGGTACGACAAGCTGACATGACGACGGACGACAGAGGGCAGACCACCTTCCTAGAAGGGGGTACGCCACCCAGCAAGCACTGCACGTAGATCCGAACAACAGCTCTATCACTAATATGGTCACTGGTTGGGAGAGTCGGGATGACACAAGGCGCCACGGAAACGATCTTACGTCTACGACAAGACCAATCATTACTTCGGAATTAATTTCAGATTCGCGAGTCTATATGCGTGATGGCTGCCGATTTGAGTTGAAGTGACTCACTGTCCTACAACGCGGGGAAAAAGTAAATGAATGAATGAAGCCCCTGACGGCGGTAAAATGTATGTAATGGCTGTGATGACTCGAACGAAATACTGGCGCAACGATAGCTTCAGTGTCAATATTGACTACATTCCAAAAGACGGCCCAACTTACCACGTATCCCATGTGAACAAAGAGCGAAGGGCTAGCGTAAAAATAGCCAGTGTCTGGCGCCGCAGCGTCGTGGTATCTCTAGCGCTTGCGAACGGAGTGACACTTCGAATAGCGAACTCGACACGGTATTATCGGATATGATATGGCGTATTCGGTATTCCTGAACTGAAAGCAAGTATTGCGGCGAGTGGTGACCTAAGGGGATGGCGGGGAGGCGGAGATCCTGCGGGTGCCTGAGCGTCGTGCCCCGGTCATGGCATCCATATCTTCAACGTCTGCGACGAAGCTCGAGTCATAGTGATACGTCCACTGTAACGTCACAGACCTGGTCAGAACTCGCCGAGGCGATGACGTTCATGAGTAACGGCCCAGAAGAGCCGCCTGCTTTCCCGTTCGTGTCCGAGCTGATCATCTGCCGGCCCCAGGCGAGGGACGAGACAAATCGCTCATGAGCCTCGATCTTGCGGATGCATCGTCCAGTTTTAAGTTCCCAAATGCGTATCGTGTGGTCGTCTGCAGCGGAGAGGAGATACTTGCCATTGGGGTGAAATACGAGGGCACGGACCCAGTCGTCATGGCCGACCTACTTAGGGTAAGGGAGGCATTATGTGATGAGGAATTGTCATGAACTCACGAGGGTATGCAAACACTGGCCTCGCAATGCGTCCCAGATTTTAATGGTTTTGTCCCTCGAGGTAGTGGCAGCATACGAGATATTTGCATTGTCGGGCGCGCCAGCGGGTGCCGCAGTTGGCTAATTACCAATTAACCGTACAGCGCTCAGAAATGAAAGGAATATCGAACCTTTTGACCTAACAATTCACGTATTGCCGGGATGCACGAGACCGGCACAAATACAGCAGCTTCAACAACATTGTCGTGACCCCGTAGTTCTGATTTCGTAGTTCCCGAATCGAGCTCGACGACGTGTGCGGTCTAGGGATGATTCGGTGTGAAGCTCGTAAGGACAAGTAGGAGAAACCAAACATGATCCATAGAGCAAGTCAAAAAAAATTTGCCATCAACGTTGGGGATAGCACAGCGGATCCAGTCGCTGTGTGGGCGAATGACCTTGATACAGTGGCTGAAAGAAAGGCGTCGCAATACATTCAACATGCAGCGACGTGGCCAACATACGTTGTGGCGATCTCCCAGATTCGAACTGTCTGGTCTCGACTTGAGCTGATGATCCTGTCATCTCCTGGCAAGAACTTGCTTGACGACACTGAATGTTCATGCCCTCGCAGAGTTGCAAAGTTTTGATAATCGTTCTCAACATTCCACAACTTAATGAAGAGATCGTATGCGCACGATACTGTCAGAAACCGTGAGTATGTGGGATTGTATGCGGAGTTGGAGAACGTACCAAGGTTCTTGCCTTTGGAATCATACTCACAGTCTGTGATGCGCTTCGTGTGGCCCTTGAGAGTACGTTCCATCTCTCCAGTCTCCCAATCCCACACCTTCATCGTGCTATCATCGCTTGCTGACACTAAGACGGAATATACGGGATGGAAAGCGACAGCGTTGACGGCATCCCGATGACCGGTAAGTGTGTGTTTAGATGAACCCGCTGTTGGGAGCCAATCAGGGTTGTTCCTCCTGCTAAAACCAGGTGGGAGTGCGGCCATGTTCGAGTTGTCGTGCAATGCTTCCTGCAATCGGGCTTCTAAATCCAGAATCTTCAACGATAACTTTTAGTAAGCGAGGTCGACTGGTGGGTGAGAAGAGAGGTAACTTGCCTTCTTCTGCATCCGGATAACGCTCGTCCACTTCTTGACGAGGAGACCGTTGCTCTTCTGCCCAAGATCTGGCTGGAAGTCGGTCTGCAAAATGTTTAGAAGGTCCGTGCGTCCTATCCTAGACTTACCAGTTTTGCATCTTCCTTAAACTGCTCGAAGGATTTCGTGAAACCAGCGCTGTGAAGATAGTCGAGGATGGCTTTGTGTCTGGTGAAGGTCGACCGAAATCTGTCAAAAGTTGGTGGAGGCGATGTGTGAAACGGAACGCACAAGTCATCTGTTTGGCGTTCAGATAATAAAATCGACATAGTGAAAATAAGACTCGAGGGTAAAAGAAAGTAGTAAATGGACGGATAAGTGTGATCCGAGATGAGATAGTCAACTCGCGGTTGGTTGAAATCAACACACGCCCACAGCCACCCCGCCCGGTCTGCGCTGGGCTTTTACAGGTCTCACATTCGTGGCAACACGTCTTAATACATTGTTTCGAAACTCGCTTGGACGTATCTGATAGTAGCCTCGGCGATTGGGGCATCTCACGGAAACGGGCTTAGTGTCTTCACTTTGTCCCCTTGGCGGTCTGTCTGACGGCGCCGCTTCTTCATCATTTACTATCCTCTGCTGCAGCATCTCCCAGATGGTATTCCGTGGGGCATTCTTTGCGTTATTATCTCCACTATCATGAGTCTCGATTTGAGGCCTTTTTTTTTCAGGTAACGAGCCATCTGTCATCACCGTTATAGATCTGGGCTCTGCAATTTCAGTACTCTTGGTTCCGAGCGCTGTAGTTCTTGCTCAACTCAGGGGTTCACCTTGTTAGAAGGACTCAAAATACGGACACAGCCTGAATTCCACAACTGCCAGATCTTTCTGCGCGCCGTACTCAGACTGGAGACGTTCCTTCCTATCACCTGACAGTGTATTACAGCCGAGAAGAGGGATAGTCGCATATCACGAAGCCGTCTGTCGGACTCCAATCGCGATTTCTACGAAGGTAACAAAAAGGGCGGCGATTATCTGGGTCCACCCAGGCTTTGCCCATGGGGAAAGCAATTCTCGGTTCTCAGCCCTCAAGGAGGCCTAAGGTTCAGACGACCGTCCGAGAAGGGCGTGACATCTTGCTGTGTCAATATTCCCACACGAGTTGAGATACACAGTGGGGCGACATCCTGCTATGGTAGTTCACCCGACCCATACCCACGGTACAGGACTGGTACGGGTACGGGCGCTGGTTTACTTCCTGCATTACTTTCTGGTCTACGGCGCTACGAGCTGGCCAATACGTTGGAATATAGGAACATTTTCTCCCAGGGAGCGAATCATATCGTGCCTTGTGACTGCAACGAGTTTGGTTTTCTGATCGTGATTACCTGAGGGACTTGATAACTGTCAAGCCCTTTCCTGCATTAGGCCTGTTGCACTGAGGTGCCCTCTCTAGTTCACAGTAGCCCGCAAAATAAGAATGAACCAAGCAGTATTGACGATCAACAGGGCTGAACAAGGAAACCATCGGCTGGATTGAGGTACCTAACACACGAGTTCAATTACTTATCGGCATTGTGTCTCACCGATAAGTCTGTCTCAAACTCTCATTGATCTCATACTCTATCTTCATATCTTCACAGCGAGCTTACTAGCGTCATTTGTAGCATCTCCGATTATGTGGCACACATTATAGTACGTGAGCCCGACAAATCCGCTTTACGTATATACCAGGCTGTTGGAAATTACTGTACTGTACTGTAATCGGGTTCTGTTGTTCGTTCAATATACGTTCAATCCCCGACTCGGGCCTCACGCCGACCCAGATTTGTGAACCAAATTTCCACAATTGTCCTTGGATATTCGAATGTTTTTGTTTCGTAGTTGGGCGCACTACGCCAATCTTTTATCAGTAGCGCGCGCTTACTCCATCTCGCCTTGCGCCCGAGTTTAGTATCGTCCCCGTTCCAACTTGAAGCTTGACTGTCTGGAAATAACTAAGGAAATAATCGATATGACGAACACGGCTAGATCTGTCTGCCCCTGAAGCACATTCCCACCTCTAAACCGTTGGGTTTACTGGCGAAACCACGTCACCTAAATCTATAAAAAGGCGTCCATCCTCGTCGCATATCTCCATTAGCTTCTGTCGTGAACACCAGCCTCGCCTAATGTCAGACGTCGTTCTTGTCGATTTGTTGGTCGTTGCGCTTGCTTTCCTAGCGTTCTCTACCCTTTATTCTCGCGGGAAACAGAAGCAACTCCCATTCCCACCGGGGCCCAAACGCCTCCCCGTAGTTGGCAATCTCTTCGACATGCCCGCTGGCTCAGATTGGATCACATATACACGATGGGGTAAACTCTACGGTACGCCGGCCTATTAGAGAGACTGCAGCGGCCCCTTACCCATGCATGCATTGTTTTGACACGTAGGCTCAGACGTGCTGCACGTAGATGTTGTTGGCATGCACGTTGTGGTACTAAACTCTGTGAAAGCTGCTAATGAGCTTCTCGAAAAGCGATCGTCTGTGTATTCGGACAGGTAAGATAGCTCGGGTCATGTTAGACTACATCCCGGTTAACTTATACATTTTTTTAGGCCGGCAATGAAAGCTTTTACTACGCTGTAATGTCGACACTGCGTCTGCGTCTGAGTTTCGCTCCCTTCACTAACTGATTGCTCCAGCATCTCAATCGATTGGAGCGCCGCCTTGGAGCCTTATGGGACAAGATGGCGGGGGTGGCGTAAATCCTTCCACGAGAACCTACACCCGGCTGCAGCAAGTGAATATCACCCACTTGAAGTGAAGGCCGCACGGGTGCTCCTCCGAAATTTGCTTGAAGCCCCAGAAGGTTTCTATGAACACTTACGTCAGTAAGTCGAGCTTTTTTAACTCCCTTTAGTCTCCGCCAATGATAGTTCGTCCAGCATGACAGGCCGGATTATCCTGTCTGTTGCGTACGGAATCGATGCTAAGGAGAGCGACGATTATTTCATCTCGCTCGCTAAGCAGGCACTTGATATTGTTGCGACGGCAACTGAGAAGGGTCGTTTGCTTAACTTGATCCCCGCCCGTATGTCAGCGTCATGATTTACCAACCTGTCACTCACCCGCGAACGACAGTGATTCACTTCCCGTCGTGGTTCCCTGGGGTGGGTTTCAAAAAAGAGGCGGCGTCGTGGGCACGTAGCATGAAAGCAATCGTGGACGAACCTTATGCAGCCGCCAGGAAATTGATGGTACATCAAACTGCTTCTACTGTCAGTCGCATAGTGACGGGACCTCCAGAACAATGGCGATGCTACACCGTGTGTCGCCTCAACAATGATTTCCAAACTTGACGGCGTGACCCCCGAGGGAGAATCCCATGTCAAGGCCGTGACAGCGGAAATGTGTCTCGGTAAGGACCAGGTACTCCCCCCCATGCGATAGCTAATGTGATCACAACAGCTGGAACAGACACGGTGAGTCTGTAAAGTTTGCCATTGCCCCAGAAGTGTTCATCCTGCTACCTTCTCTAGACCGCATCTGCCCTACAGTCGTTTGTGCTCGCCATGGTACTCTATCCCGAAGCACAGCAGAAGGCCCAGGAAGAGATTGATGCTGTCAGTGGGAACGGGGAGGCTTCCTGACTTCGGTGACGAGGCATCTTTGCCTTACCTTTCCGCCTTGTGTCAGGAGGTGCTGAGATGGCACCCGGTCGCGCCTCTTGGTACGTAAGCTTATGCAATCGTCTTTCGTATGAAGAATGAAGTGCGATGCACTCTCCAGGGATTCCCCACCGACTTACTTCCGACGACGTCTATGATGGTCACTTCTTGCCTGCAGGAAGCACGGTTATCGCGAATGCTTGGTGCGTGGAACTGCGCCTAACTTGCTTTCAATGCTTTGACCGCTTAAGCCATACAGGGCGATGCTTCATGACGAGACCTTGTTCCCTGAACCGGAGAAGTTCAAACCGGAGCGATTCCTCGGCCCCATGACGAAATGTCCCGATGCCGCTTTCGGTTTCGGACGTCGCACATGCCCCGGACGATTCATGGCGCGATCGTCGCTGTGGATCGGTGTTGCTTCTATTCTTGCCGCATTCAAAATTTCCCCAAAGCTTGATGAGCACGGACAGCCCATCTTACCGGAGGAGAAATTTGATACCGGGCTGATAGCGTACGTGTTTTTATTGTGGGTGTGTAGCGAAAGAGCATGACTGACCGATGAGACGCGTAGTTTCCCTGCACCTTTTCCATGTGACATCCATCCCAGGACCAGGAACGCCGAAAAACTGGTCCGGGATTCGCTTATCTGACTCCGCATCGTATGAAGAATGTCTGACCTCGGATGTGTCAGCGTGATAATTTGGATGATATACACTTTATTACATACACAGTTCCACTGTATATTTTGTACGGTACCGAATTCTAGCTGCTACGAATATGAATTACTTGGCTCTCTGACAGCCTATGCCGGGGCGGTCGCGTCTTGTCTTTACTCGGAGGGCAGACATACAGTTGGTAGGTCTCAGAGCCTCTCTGCTGTGTCGGTGTCGGTTGCGGACCAACGTACCCAACCCAGAAATTCTACGATCGTCTCTTCGTAATAGCCTGCGGAATTATTATCAACTGAATCTGTGTCTGGGCTCCTGTGCAGCTCCATTCAGTCGACAGTGGCGGAGTAGGCATTGAATTACAATAACGCCAAGTGAGATCGTATAGGAGGACTCCAGTCGCAAGCAGATATCGCGATGTTATCGCAGCGCGCATATGCTCACAACAAGCTCCGTCGATGCAATTCGTTATTCGCCCCTCTCTTGGGGAACTCGTATCGATAATGTCAAGAATATGACTAGGCTAGCGAGTTCACCAAATCCAAAAGACCGCAGCGGCCTGTAGCGCTAATCGATGATCGTTTCAAAAGTAGCTAGTAGACAGATTGGGGGGGGGGGGGGGGAACTAGTCCAGGGGATGCACATATCGCAGCTAAGTCTTGTTCCAGTAGTCCGTAACACCCGTGTTCATGTGGGTGTATGGGCTCAATGCATTGACATGCACTGAGAAAGGCATAGTCTCTGCATGGGATGAACGAAGGTCCGATAAGCCCAAAATGGGATACTTGGTGTTGTCGGTGGTTGCGAAGTATCGGTCCCAAGTCCATGCTTCCGAGTCATAACGCCTGCCAATTACCCTCCGCCCTCCATAACACACCTCCTGACGTTGAATCGAGAAGACAAGGCACCTGATGAGATCCGAGCATGAGCGCCGTATGCTTGACGTGGCCACGAGTATGCCTGGAGACTCCCAGGACCCACGAGCTGAGACCGTGACGCTAGATCAGCTGGATGAGGGGGCTCTAGTAGGGCCAACGAAAATAGGCGTCTCGTGGGGCTGGCCATAAATTTGGAGGAGCTGGTTCGACCATTAGCACAATCCTGCGTCGTGAACGTACTGTATCATTGAAGGTCCTAGTCGAATAGATACCTCTCGTCGGACGGAACTGGGTAGCTCAAACACTAATACTCCATTCCATTTTCAGCAGCACCTCGGATACATCTAGACAGGTCCACGAAAAGACGCTAGATCCGCCTCAGCACTGTCTGAAACCTTCTCACCTTCTCATTCCCCTTGCTCATGGAGTCAAATACTAACAGGTCGGTTTTACTCACGCGATACACCGCTGGGAGAAAGTGGCACGCGAACTTTAAAGCCAGCGTCATTGCGAGCGTCTGTTGTTTTCGATTTTTGCTGGTGTAGAGGTACAGTAAGAGGAAGAAGCACAGTCATATGATATAATCGATGACACAATCTGAAGATCGGTCTCATAATAAATCCGAGAAAAATATTTTGAAGAATTCCACATGAACTTACTGTAGTACAAGAATCGCCACTTGGGCGTCCCATTGTTTTTCCACCAATTCCCAACGTCGAGCAGTTGCTTTTTCTTTCTTTTCCGAAGAATAGTCTTCCACGATCATGTGACTCGTGTATTACATAACGAAGACAGGCGTGGGAAATTGTGGTTGTGGTTGGACAAGCGTGTTCGAGTTTTGGCCGGTGACGGTTGGTTTCAGTTGTTTATTCCTCAGCCTTGGCCTCTTCTCACTCTCACTCTCGTCGTTTTTTCTTAATCGTCTGCTATTGAACGCGCTATTTTTACTCTCTTATCATGGTTGACCATGCAGAGCTAGACTCTCACCTGTCGCGAGCAGGGCCACCCAGTAAATCGCTAAAACGGAGTGCCTCCGTTGCATCTCTTCCCACTCCCCCGCGTACTATCAGAAAACGATCGCGTTCACGCGGTTCCGCCTACCACTCCTCGGACGATGAGGCTGACGAAGCTCTCCCGGTCGTATCACCTCACTTATCGCCATCGCAGAGCCACCACGTGCCGGAGGAACTGAGCATTCCCACTCACAAGCGACGCAGGATCGATGCAGTCGTTGCTGAGCTCAATGCTGAGGAACGCGAGGATACCTTTTGGCTTTCAGGCGCGCCTGAGCAGCGACAGGATTCCCAGCCAGAGCCAAAAACCGCGCGACTTTCCCGTCCCCTATCTAAGGGTAAGCCCCCGTCGTCCTCCCGTCGCGGGCCTCCTACTTCTGCGCGGAGGTTATCGCAATCGCGCGCAGTACCTGCCTCGGCTGTCCCTCCGACGTGGTCGCTCCTTTCTCCCCCACCAACCCGGCCTCGTCCGCCAGTGACGCCGCCACGCAAGCGCCCGGCGAAGCCTATGCCCGTGCGGGACTCACCAAACAACCCATTCCTCGTCGATACCTCTGACTCTCCCGGGTCTTTACCGAGTTCTCCTATTGGCCCTCGTACTCCTGTGCCCGACAAAGAAACAATTCATTATGTGTTGTATGTTGTTCTCCTTCGTGTCAATGTCGCCGATCTGAACCGTTTTCTTCCGTCTCTTTAGCCGTGGCAAGCGTCTAGCTTTCCAAAATCCACATTTTGGTGTCCCGAGAAACTCTCGCTCGAAGCTCCAACCCGAGCACCCTGACTTTTCTCCGTCAGAAGACTGTACCCCACGCCGCCTCTTCGAACCCCTACGCAAGGGCAAGGGGAAGATTAGAGCACATACACAAGCATCGGCTGCTCCGAAGCGTTCACCATCGCCAGAGGATGATGGCGACGATGATGATGCCGTTATTATCCCACCGCGTGCATCGCTGGCGCAGGAATTCGAGAAAATTGGCAAGGCGGAGGGGAAAAGGCCTGTTTCTCCTGTGGAAGAAGGGAAAGACAGGGCTGGAGTAACTGAAGAGCGCAAGGAAAGCACAAAAGTGATAACATGGGCCAAAAAGAGACGAGTCACTGAGTAGAATTCTAGTGCGTTGGTGCCGCCGCGTGCACAACCTTTCATCTTTTGGTCCTTGCATTCCTTGTTACTGGTTTGCTGATACACTGCTTGGATTTGTCCCCTATCTCTTCTCCCGCGATACCTATTTCCCGCCCACCCCGTTGCCTATTCTCGCGATACATTTATCCCCACCATCACAAGTCTGAACCTGTCACTCCTTCTCTTTTTACCATGTGTATGGGCTACTCTCCTGTGCATGTGTCCATGACACATCTAGGTAGTTCGATGTACTGCAATCGTAATGATATGCTATGAGTAACACTGCCAACGTGCCAGAAATTTACGGCAATCATAAAAGGTTTAACTCAGAAACGTGTATGCCCTCGTGGAGGCAGTTCCTTCCTGTACGTCGCGGGTTGCGGATCAATACTGTAATCACTCCATCTTCTTTCCACTAATACGGCTCCGAGTATACCTAGAAGGATGACCTCGCCGCTGCATTCACGTTATGACTACAGCACTCCACTTGTTGGCCGTGCTGATGCTGATGGAGCTGCGTCCGATGGTGGATATTCGTCTGATGGGGACATATCCTCAATATACGGTGCATACTCGCGGTACAAAACACTGAGGCACAAACGGTGGACACCGGTCCTTCTACCACCTGCTCGCAGGAGCAGGACTAGGACACAGAGTAAGCGCCCTCTGTTCCTCTCTCACGAACGCGATATTCATTCCGAGCAGTCTCCAACGGTTCTCCACTGCCTAATATACATAAGCTCCCCAACAACGTGCTTTTAGAAATCTTCACTTTTTATGGTACAGACGTCTTCTCCGAACCTGGAGGCCACAAATACTGGTGGCAGACCCTGGCGCTTGTCTGTAGCAAATGGGATGGCGTCATACGCTCTTCGCCGTCCTACTTCTTCGGCGAGCTCCGTTTCGGAAATCACGACTCCACGTTGTTTTTTAAGAACATTTCGCATCAACGAGGCGATTCCGTCACGCGCTCGCTCGATCGCTCGCCGCTCTTGCCGCTCAATCTCCACTATGACTTGATTTGCCCTCTTTCCCAAAGCTCCAAGGGCGACGAGGACGACATTGTTGCCCTTCTTCGACACTTGGAGCGCGTCTACTCCCTGCAACTGCGTTTGTCGCTTTCCACCTGGCGCGAGATCGCAGCTGCGACGTCGGACGTGCCGGTCAGTTGCACCTGCATAGAACACATTTACCTCGACACTGGAGACAGAGCGACAGGGTTCGTGCTCCCCGACGTGTTCCTCAAGGGTCACTCGCCGAGGTTACGTACGCTCATGATGATCGGGGTCTTCCTCCCTTCATTATCGTCCCTCCTGCTTTCCCCCACTCGTCTTAGCTGCCTCGTCCTCGACGGCATCCCAGATCTGTCACATCTCCCCCCAAGAGAACTCCTCGTGCACCTTAACAACATGCCCCAACTGCGGTACCTTAACATTGGGTTTTTGTCAACAAACCATCATCGGCGCCTCGCGGGAGATGTAAATCCGACGCTCGATCGCGTAGCGCTTCCTCATCTCAAGAGATTTCACTTTCGCGGTGCATGCACATACCTGGAATCACTCGTGACCAACCTTGACGCCGTGGCCGTCTACGAGCTCGTGTTCACCCTCTTTCATCAGCTCAAGTACGCCATTCCCCAAGTTTCCGCGTTTCTGAGAAGGACAAAGCGATTCGGATTCGATGGAATCCGCATAAATTTCTGGCCAGAGGGTCTCGTCGTCTCCGCGTCACCTGTGATTTCGCCCTCGCCCAAAGACGTCCTGTGCCTCCGCATTCCGTGTGCCCGTCTCGATTTTCAGGTCGCGTCGGCGGCCCAGATTTGTCGCGCACTGAGGCCGAATTTCACTAATATGGAGGACCTTTTCGTGAGATATCACCAAAATCAGTTGCCGATGCAGTGGCATGACGGGGAGGTTGACCCCACCCTGTGGAAGGACTTGCTCTCGCAGTTTCCTGGCATGAAAACGCTCTGGATATCAAGTGCTCTCGTTTCGGAGGTGACTGCTTCGATGAGTTACGATACTCTACAATTGTTCGAAGAGTTACCTATCTTGGCCTGGATCGTTGTTGAAACTCACGGGGACGATACCAGCACTGCCGCCGCACGTTCCTTGTCGGAATTATTGGCCAGTGTTCGTAGTATGGGTGGACCCGTTATCGACGTCTATCGACTATTTTCAGATAAATGGAAGACGGGCACCCTCCCCAGAAGATGAGGAGTCCGGGTGACTGGCAACTTTCCTACGTGAAGCACCCCCAAATTTCGAGCCGATGTGACGCGTCATCTCGTCGGTTACAGAGTCAACGAACGCTACCTCTGTCCTCGGACACCATAGGGCTTCCACACGGGCCACTTACTCGCCTCGACACGTGAGGAATAGCCAAGAGTAGGCGTGAGGGAGGGGCAGTGTTCAGGTACTCTGCAATTGAGTCGATAATATCGTCTTACTTGTGCCGTAGCCATAGGATGCACAAAAGCCATGATTTATTACACAGTTGAAAACCGAGCATAAGCCAACCATCTAACTCTCGCTCGGTGGTCCATGCCAGACAAGAATCCCAATCTCCGTCGCGTCGCTCCCGTTGACATACACTGCGCCGCAGCTAGGCAGCCCCAGCGCGTCCCACGCCGCCACAGACGCACGGCGACGCTACTGCCCCGACACCGTTGTCAGCCTGGTCTGCCACCATGCACGCTTCGTCCAAGACAAGAGCCCAGATGCAGAATATCTGGGGTACGCACCTTGCGCATGGCGCTGCGCACGCAGGCGTATCGGCCCTCGAGACCAGCGAGGTCTATCGCAGCCGTGCGCGGCGGGGGGTGATACAACGTGATTCGAGGGCGCTTCCCCGCTTCCACCTCGTGAGACTCTGTCGGCGACGGTGCACGCGTTCGAGTGGGCAGGAGGAACTTTGCCGAGGAGGTAATCAGGCTCTTCGACTGAGCAGACGGGGGCCGGTGATTGCGCTTTGGCAGCGTTGACCATTCGGCGTCATCGTCGACGGACGAGCGCAACGCAGGGTGGTTGTACGCAGATTCCCCTGCGTGCGGGAGGGAAAGACAGGAGGCGCCTACGATTTCTGCCCCGGGTGCGGGGAGGCTTGTGGTCGGTCCTCGCTTGTGAACGGAGGTAAATCTAGGTGGCTTGTCCGTTTCGAGCCGGGTTCGCGACATCGCCGGTAGACATTCTAACGCCGGTGCGGAGCTAACTGCTGGAATAACAATTACCATGCAAGCGAGAGCGCAGTATAAATGGCATTTATACGTCGGTGTGTCAATACTGGAAAGTCGGGCTTCGATTGGGAAGCCGGAACAGCTACAGCTGACTGGCTACGGGGTCTAGACTCTACGTTTGGGAGAACACCCTCCTGTGGCTGTGGCGCATGAGCTTCAGAGAGCTTCGTTTGCGCACCTTGTCGATTCTTGATTGGAAACGCATTCTGCTCATCCACAATATTATGACTGATACTTGGAATATCTATTACCGATGGTTCTTGCGCATACATGTAGGTTGAAGCATGTGGAGGTGCGAATGGGGTCGAAGTTAAGTGCGTTGAGCTTGCAGGTGATGTCCAGGAAGTCAGTGCCGTACTTGGCGTCATACTTGGCTTTGTGGCCTTTTTTATAGAGACCCGGTTTTGGCTCGACAGGTGGGTTGGGCTCTCGTTTGCGTTGGCTAGGGCCGGGGTTGTGGCCTTCTGAGTTTGAAATTCCAAGGGTAAGCACGTGCGTAATGGGGCACCAGAGTCATCATGGAAAGAGGTCGAGATTTGATTAATGAGCGAGCTCGAGACATCCGGTCCTCTGTAGGGAGGGTCCGAGGCCGGAAGAGCTTGATGCTGGGGAGGGATGACTGCCCTGGGAAGCGCACCCGGGGAGTGTTCCGATGCTACGATACATGGTCCTAATGGAGATTGACCGATAGAGGCCCAGGTCGACGACTCCTGTCCTGACTGAAACAGACTACCAGACCGAGATGCACCAGAGCTTTGAGTAGCACAGTTGCCTGAGATTGAAAGCCTTGACTCAGCCCTAGCATTAGAAGAGAAGGCTGTCTTCGTGTGAATGGCGCGTCGACCCGTTGACAAAGGATCTGTGTCACAGGGAGCATTGCGTAGCCGACGGGTACTGTCGACCGCTTTTGTGTAGTCACACTTTCCTAGATGATGCCGATTGCCCAGGACAGCCGGGAAAGAATCAGAAAGCGTAGAACTTTTAGAAGGATATCCGGGTTTCCTTGTATTCCCAGATAAAGGTGCGTCAAGAGGCCTGAGTCCCGAAATTTTACCCGCAGATGGCTGTTGAGCCTGCTTCTTCAAGAGATCGACAATTCTTCCCTTAGGCTGCTTCTTCTCGTATGCTTTATTAATCTCGCTTATTTTGCGTACATCGTAACTTTCCTGTGATCTGGGGTTGAGCGTCAGGAATGCGAAAGTCAGCCGGAGCTCGAGGGCGCTTATATGCGCATTAGGCGCAGCTAGCCGGGAGTGTTCAAAGACAGAGCGCGTACTTCTGAGCCGAATGTGACGCAAGACGTGACGCCGCATTTATTTTCGCTATAGACCAGGGATTTGGTTTGAATACTGCTGTATCGTTATCTTCACTCAAAGGTTGATCGACGAGGGTGGAGCCGTCTGAGCATAAATTATCTGGGAGAGCATCGTCAGAATCGGAGTCTGAGAGGTCATTCGGGTTGTAAGAGCGAAGGTCGAAGGACCAGACAGAGCCCTCTGTCTTGGGCATCACAGAGACTCTGAAGAGAAGATCTGTGATATGCTGACGCGATGAGTGTTATATTCGCATCACGTGACCGCGTGTACGGATTGGCGTTTAGATAACGAACAATAATCAATAATGATCTATCTACTGTTAAAGACTTCGGGTCTGGCGTGCGTGAACATGTTCGGTATATATCAAATCTTATCATACCGCAGCATACGAGTGGTGGGTCGGGTGTAAACGGGATACCGGGCCTGGCCAAAAGGCCTGGTACCACTAATAGACTGTCACCAGTCATTAGGCCTGCATTAGGCACTGCGTCATCACCTCCTGTATAAATAAGGGAAGCTGAGCAACTGACGTCGAATCTCCCACCACTGGCAATTATTCTTAATCGTTCATCATGTCTGGAAAGCTCGCCTCCGGTAGGACACTTATCGCACTCGATAGCCCCCCTTTCTGACGAGGCGAGTCTCTAGAATATCCCTCCTGGAAGAAACTCCAGCAGCTGTATGACAGCGAACACACAAACCTCGTCCTGAAGGACCTCTTTGCTTCCGATCCTGCCCGCTTTTCAAAATTCTCCAAAGAATATGTCGCCTCGTCCAACCCTTCTAATACATTTCTCCTCGACTACTCCAAGAACTTGATTACGGAGCCCATCCTCGGGACCCTTCTCGATCTGGTTCGCGAAGCGCGTGTGGAGGAGTACCGCGACAAGATGTTCGCCGGGGATCACATCAACACCTCCGAAGATCGTGCTGTTCTTCATGTCGCGCTGCGTGGTTTTGGCGAGTATAAGATCTCCGAGCCAGGAGTCGATGAAGTCGTTCCAGTCTTGGAGCACATTAAGGAGTTCAGTAATGCAGGTACGCAGCGGCGCCTGGAAGGGGTACACTGGGAAGTCCATCACCGCCATCGTCAATATTGGGATCGGGGGTTCCGATCTTGGTCCCGTGATGGTTACCGAAGCACTCAAACATTATGCCAAGCGTGACCTCACCCCGTACTTCGTATCCAACATCGATGGGACACATCTCGCCGAGACGTTACGCGAGCTTGATCCCGAGAGGACGCTCTTCATCATCGCGAGCAAGACGTTCACAACCCAGGAGACGATCACCAATGCCGAGTCTGCACGCGAATGGTTCCTTACCTCCGCGAAGGATAAGTCCCATATCGCAAAGCACTTCGTCGCTCTCTCCACGAACGAGAAGGCAGTCACCGCTTTTGGCATTTCCAAGGAAAACATGTTCGGTTTCTGGGACTGGGTTGGCGGACGCTACTCTCTCTGGAGCGCCATAGGCTTGTCTATCGCACTGGTCATTGGCTCCGATAAGTTTGAAGAACTCCTTCGCGGCGCGAACGACATGGACAAGCACTTCAGAGAAACACCGCTGGAGAACAACCTTCCTGTACTCTTGGCCGTCGTCGGGATCTGGTATAACGACTTTTACGGTACTTCACTTGTTCTTAATGTAATTAGAGTGATGTTGATTCCTGCCCCAGGTTCGCAGACCCATGCCCTACTTCCTTATGACCAGTATTTGCACAAATTTGCGGATTACTTCCAACAGGCAAGCCCCTATCACCTGAGGTTATTGGCTTTTTTGACCCGTTCGAATAGGGAGACATGGAATCAAACGGCAAGTTTGTGACCAAGGGGGGTCAACGCGTCAATTACCAAACTGGCGTACGCAGACTTTCTATGCATGAGATCATCGACTCATACATGGATCCGTAGCCGATCATCTGGGGTGCTGCCGGGACTAATGGCCAGCACTCATTCTACCAGCTCGTCCATCAAGGCACGAAGCTTATTCCGGCAGACTTCCTTGCACCCGCCACGTCGCATAACCCTCTGCGGGGTTCATTGCACCACCGCATCCTGCTATCTAACTTCTTTGCACAGCCTGAAGCCCTCGCATTTGGTAAAACCGAGGAACAAGTCCGCGCGGAAGTTGGCCCCAACGCAAGTGAAGCGCTGGTCAAGAGCAAAGTCTTCGAGGGCAATCGCCCTAGTAACAGCATTATCTTCCCTCTCCTCACACCTGCAACGCTCGGTTCTCTGATTGCTCTGTACGAGCACAAGATCTTCACTCAGGGGGTCATTTGGGGCATCAACTCCTATGGTACAGTTGCCCCACCATCCCCCCAGTGCTCGTGCTGACCACTCGTCTAGATCAAATGGGTGTTGAGCTTGGAAAGGTACTCGCGAAGAAAATTCTCGCGCAGCTCGACAAGCCGGAAGATGTCAAGGGCCATGACAGTTCGGTGAGTAATATAGACTCGTAATCGGGGGTCCGACTCTCAAGTGGGACGTGTTACGCATAGACAACTGGCATCATCCACTACTACCAGAAATTCAGGAAGGAATAATCGACTGCTCGCATGCGCAATGGTGTGCACGTGAAAGAAAAAGGGAGGAAGACCTTGTACGAGTGCAGTATTTCTGAATAGACGTTGTAGTACATGTGCGTATGTTATCTCTCAAGGAATACGTACGCTATTTTCTGGAGTGGGTTCAGAGAGATCTTTGCCTTCGTGACGTGACAACCCTTGTGCTGTTCCACGAGCGAAGAAATCCTGGAAGTATTTCCGACGCCGTTGACGTGCATTTGTCCCATTGGACAGCATCACGCTTGCTACTAGATTGCTCCGTTATCAAAACATTTTGCTGACAGCGGTCACACCACCATCGACGCCCCCCGCGCAGTACCCGTCTTAGGGCCTTCTCACGCCACATGGTCTCCGCCGGTCTCCGTCTAACTTACTGTAGAGATGTGGGCCAGGATGTGGGCCAGGCATCTGTCGGGGAATACCGTGTCGCTATCCGGTTCAAAAAGGACTGGCCCGACATAGGCATGCGGGTATGAGTCCCGCACGGTGGAGCATCTCCTTTAGCGCCAGTGGCCAGCCCGAGTCTGAACTAGCCTATACACCCGAATCCCGAATCCGGCCCCGCGTAGCCTGCCCTAGGGGGGCCGTGACCACGATTTCTCCTTCTGCGCTCTGGCACCCTCGACACAGCCCATATAGAATCCGTTCTGTCCAGCGACCATGGTAAACTGTGATCGCTAGCCAGGTTGGATGATCCTTTGGAGATCATAGTGTATTCGCGGAGACCCTTCAAGTCCAGATAGTTGAGCGAACATGAGACAGCTACTTACTTATTAGGCTACGCCTTTTAAGTACAGTACAGTACAGGCCACGGTACAGCCTGCCAGTAAGCACAAACGGTACACACCAATTGTTGCAAAATACATTCACGTGTCATACAACCAAATCTACTCGTGTGTTAGCCTTCCTAGCCAAACCGGGACTGTCGCTATCAACAAAAGAGGGCTCAACTTGGACCACTTATACTAAGGAAAAAGAAAGTATTATTAGTAGCAGCGAAGAGAATCAGAATACAGTAAGTTAACCAACGCGCCGAGAAGGATCGGATCATATCGTAAAGCGGTTTGCAGCGGCGTACATGTGAAGATGTTCGTTCCATTTCCTCATCAACATCAACCCCGAGTAGCGCGCATGTATGCCGTACCCCTATCCTGTCACGGAATCCAGCGCGGAATCCAGCTTGCTCGCCAGCCGCTCGGGACTGAATGCTCTGCCGCGCGACGGGCTCCTCGACCCCCTTATCCTTCCGGCCCTATCGCTGGCGACAGGGTGCTGCTCGGCTGCCGCACTTGAACGGCGCGACACGGGCTGAATCGTCGTCGCACTCGTGGCTCCAGTGACCGGCATCGACGCCGTTTCTCGCCCACCGCCTGACGTCGCAGTGCAGGACACCAATGACTGCTTCGGTGATGGCACTTTCCCTTCGCGTACGCTCACCGTCGACCTGACGGTGCTTGTTGGCGAGAAGCCCGAGCTGCGCGTGGATGTTGACGACGTGGCGCTGGTGCTCCCCGAATACTCCTCGCGCGTCTGTTTGAGTTTGACCGCGCGCTTCTTCCCAAGAGAACGTAACTTTCCACCAAGATCGCTGGGAACCTCTATCGCGCGAGCGACCCCGCGCCCGCGCCCTCCGTCGACCGCCATGAGCGAGCGGGTGCGCACGACACCCCCAACGCTGACCGTGCTTGTCGTCACTCCGGAGCTATGGAACGGCAGCACGCTCGGGGCTGTGAGGAGTGCTGGAGAGTCGACGGAAAGGAGGTCCATGTGTGCAGATGACAGGAGCTCGTGGCGTACGGTGGGCGGGGCGGGCGCGACTTTCACAGACAGGCTGACATTGGAGGTCGACCGCGCGAGACTGAAGCGCTCATGGGGTTGGAGAGCATGCGCAGAAGGTGGTTCAGGGGTGACTGCGATATGCTTGTCCATACCGCTGCGTGCTTGCCGCGCGAGATCCATTGGCCAGTAGTCCCACTCGAGCTCATCGTCGCCATCGTCGCCGTCCGCGTCAAGGTCGGGGACTGTATCCGGATTTTCTGTCTGCAAGGATGAAGCTTTCTTGCGCAGCTCTGGGTCGCTGGGCTTCGGAGCGGGAGGCTCCTCGGGTAATCCTCCCCACAAAATCCAACTCATAGCTTCGCTTACATCCCCTAGCCCTGCTTTCTGCGCACGTTGGGAAACCTCGATCCGCCATTCAGGGTAGGGGTATGGTGGTCGCTGTGGAGTACCAGAGATGGGTGAAGGTGAAGAGGGTGAAGAAGGAAGGGAAGAGTCCGGAAGAAGGTACTTCGGGATCAAGGTAGAACTAACGGTGTTCGGGCAGAATCGGTGTAATACTCGTAGAAGGTGTGAGAGCGCTGGCAAAGGAGGAAGAGGTCAGACACCAACTGGTCGGAGGCCGAGACCACATACCAAATTCGTTCAACGTGTCCAGGATGAGCCAGATCCCCTGTGTACCATCACCAGCGTTGATTTCATCCCAAAGACTCTCATTCCTCTGTTCCGGCGTTCTGTGTTCGTTCTGGTCTTCCCTTGGGATGCTGCTTGCCCTTGGCTTGTCCTCCTCTATACTCTCGCGACGTTGCTTGATGCTCTCTTTGGAGTCACGCCTTCCGCAGACCTCGCCATCATTTTCGCGCGGTAGTGACCCGCCGGACCAAGGGTCACACCATTGTTCAGCGGTCGGCGAAGACGAGACTTGTGAATCAGGGACGTTGGGGATGGAAACCTCTACACGAAACTTGGCGCAGACGATGTGCGGACTTGGAAGAGCAGCCGTAGCGGTTTGTACGATTTCGTCTTCTTGCCCACGCAAGGTCGTGAGCGACGAAAGCAGGCACGTGTGTATCGGGGTGAGATCCTACGCAGCATATGCCTTCGTCAGTATAGAAAACTCAAAACAAACGAATACACCGGTAGCCACGGCTCACGGATCTCGATTTGAATAGGCTCAGCATGCCTTGGCGGATGACCAGATACCGGTCTCGCCACTCCAGCTTCATCTTTCTGCGCTTGCGAATTGACGGCGGCGCACCTGGGCCACCCGCACCACCAGACGGGCCGCGTGACTCGCTCGAAAGGTCCTTTGGTTTCCTGATCTTATTTGGGGACATGTCCTGCAGGTGAGAAGTACCTTGTGCGTCCTTGGAATTGACAACGACCCGCAGCGCGCGCAAGTCAAGTTCGAGATAAGGTTGGATGTATTCGAGCATGATCTCCCGTGGGAGCCGCACCATGGTACCGGGCGGGTGCAGCTCTAGCAGCTCATGCGGGCGTAGACCGTACCAGGCAAGCGAGTAATCGTCCTCGAGAAGCTGGCCTGTCGAAAACGCGAGCATCTGATAGTGGTGTGGGGGCAGCATTGCGGTGCGCGACACTGACTCCACCGACTCTTCAGTGACGGTGGGGGAGGCAATACGCTGGTTCGGTGCCTGGAGCCCGTGTGGATGACGGGTGACCTCTGAAAGGCGGAATTCAGAGTCTGCATAGCGGTCATCTTCATGTGATCCCTCTGTGCTGTTGTCGAAGGAGTTGGGCGTAGGAAGTGAGGAGGCGAAGGTTATGGGCGATACGGGGCGGTCCCGTGAGAGTAGATAATCTTTCGTTGTGCCACCGGTGTTATATACTTTCGTCAGTAGGTATCGTTTAACCTCCGAAATCTTCAAGCTGGCGTCAATTTGAGTCGTAAGCCATTGGTCAGACGCAACTATACTCGATGAGATCAGGAACTTGGCCGACTCGGAACAAGGGGCAAAATGTTGCGCACCAAAACGACAGGCAATAGGGAGCAATATTTGGGACCGCCTTTCGCTATCCATAGCAACGAGATAACGATCAAGACCCAACTTTCCTTTTAGAGCGATGTTCAAGCTCGCGCTCACTGGCAACAGGCGGGGGGCAGCGATGACCGACTCACTAGAAGGTCAGCATCATGAACGACGCATTCGACTGGCGGGCCACTCCTTCCGGAACGCAGGCTATAAATATAATATTCTGTCACTCGTAACTTGAACAACAAGTATGATCGACAAAGTTCGCTAAATAGCTATGACACATTGACACCTTTCAAAGAACCCCCTCCAAGCTTCTGTTCCTGTACCAGCGTTCATGTGGCAGCCGACTTCCTTGTGGCACGGGTATCGGGACTAGAAAATCGTTAGTGACTTCCAAGTCGCACACGCGGGTCAAGACAACGAGGCAAAGAACGTACCCTTCCTGGAAACGGAACACGTCCTCATTGCCGATCATCTCGTGGACAAGCGTGAGACGCCTTAAATTGGCCAAGAAGTCTTCGTGCTTCTCGTTCTTCTTTCCACGCTGCGAACGCGAACTCTATCAGCCAAAATCTCCATTACAACACCTACACAATCGCACCATCATCTTGCCGAGCCTGTCAAGGAACTGTGCCACGTTCCCCGGTCAGACAGATCATGACATTGATAGAGAATCGACAGCGAACCGAAATTTTGTTGAGCAAAGAATAGACCAGTGCAAGGATGATGGTGACGCCAAATGAAAATGCCCATACTGTGATGACTGTGACGATATCGGTATGGCTATCAGGTCATCATCAGCGCCATGTAATCCACACAAGATCGACACAGTATCTCTGTACCAACCCATTGTGAGGTTCTGGCCCAGAAATCCACCCGAATAGAGCGAAAATACTGGCAAGTATGTCAATCCCGAGGATGGCCCCTACGAGTTGCCACGACGGCCAAGATCCCGTTCCGCGGGTCACGAAGATCAACCAATTCTGTTACGCCAGAACGTATCAGTCTATCGGCCTATAACACGACAGTCGGTGTATGACGCGCCGAGACTTACTTCCGTAAGGGCAACTTCAAGGAAGAGAATCTCCTGAATGCTTCCCCAATTCTGGATGATCCCCCCGTCGTCCAAAAATAGGGTGCCACGCAATACCCACGTAGCTGCGGCTAGCAAGCGCCCCAAGGATAGTAGAGATAAGCCAGATCTTTGGCAGCTGCCACTCAACGGGGTTGCGATCATATGGAGCATTATCGTAAGCTATCGCAATAGTACCAAGATCTGCGAATAGGGCAATGAACACGATGAGGTCCGCCCGGATCGTTTCGTTCAGAATAATTATGGATAACGTCAAGTAGATCTCGAGATGCAAGCAGAGTGCGATGCGGTACACAATATAAGCTGCGATCGCGCATACTCAATTCCACAGGAGCGAGTGGAGGACAAAGCTCGTACCTTTCATGCGGTGGAAAATCTGCCTTGCGACCTTGATCGCTGTGATGATTGTGGAAAGGCCCTCGTCAAGGAATACGACATCCTAGACCGAATTACGCCGTTGGGAATCGTCACTCTGATTATGATACGATGCTCACCGCAGCACTACGAGCAGCGTCCGATGCACCCTGGACAGCTATACCACAGTCGGCCTATTCTGACGTCAGATTTATGGGAACGCGGCAGGAAAGAGACAAGACCGCACCCTCTTAAGAGATGGCGCGTCGTTGACACCTAGAAACTGACGGATCTATGCGGGCCTCGGCCATTCAAAAGGCACTCACCATCGCCTGTCATAGCGGTCAGATGCCCGCGATTCTGCAGCATTTCCACCACCTGGTATTTCTATCCGGTACAAGGTCCCAACAGTGGGTCTATGAGCGGATATGTAATATAAGACTTACATGCTCCGGGGTGACTTCTGCAAACCCATCCGCGCTTTCCACAAAATCATGTATCTATCCGCCCTAAATCAGTGGTGCTTTGCCTATGGGGTCAGTATACGTACATCCGATCCGGACATGTCCCTGCCCGTGATAAGCCGCTCAGAATCGTACACGTTGGTCCCAAGCGAGAGTTGTCGGCAAGTTTCCTTCGCGATTGCAACCGCATCACCAGTAAGCATCTTAACGCGCACTCCGAGATCGCCAGCCTCGGCGATCGTCTGGGCCGTGTCTAAGCGAGGAGGGTCGAACCTGCGCGTTTGTCTCAGTCAGGTGGGAGCGGAGCAGGGAAAGAAAAGGAAGTCACATTGGTAGAAGGCCAAGACATTTCCAGTCACCATCATCCTCCTTACAAGCCACGCCTGGCGGGGTAAAGTATGTCTTTCGATGGACAAGCTAGTAGATCTCAGGGACGACTTACCGAGCGTGCGGAAGCCGCGTCTGGCAAATTCCTGTATTGTATGTTTGTACAACTCCTGGACTTCTGCGGGTGGGTTTGTCAAGCGAAGAATTCTGAAGGAAAAGTCTGACAAGGTCGACGCAAACGGAGAAGAGCGTACGCGTTTGGTGCGCCTTTGGCAGCGGTATACCGCTTGCCATCTTTTTCCACCTCGGCAGTAATGCGCTTTGAGACAGGGTCGAATGGTGCGAACTTGTGCGTGACCCAACCACCCTATACGAGAATCGTAAGAATTGCGTAGCCATGCTGGCATCACCCAGCATACCCTCAGGTTTTCCTTGGCTTTAGGATAGCTCTTTAAAAGAGCGTGTCATGATCAATGGTACCGTAGAAAAGATGCGGTAGTCACGTACCTTGAGAGTAACGACGGTCACTTTGTCGATCGGATCCAATGCTTTGACGTTATGCGAAGAAGCCAAGACGGCGACAGTGAGCCTACAATATCTGTGTTAGACGGACGAACCCTGGAGAATGCGAGGTCATGCACATCCAGTCCAAGTCAACACCTTCAACTACCCAAGCTACCAAATCGCCCAAATCAAAATCGCGTACTTCCAGACGATGACGCGAACGTACGTTCGTGTACGCTAAGCTGGTTGGCGGTCAACGTGCCTGTCTTGTCTGTGCATAGGACGTCCACGCCAGCCAAACTCTCGATGGCGGTCAACTTCTGCACAATTGCCTCTCTACGGGCGAGAAAAGCAGCGCCCACAGCCATCGTTGTGGTGGTGACACAGGGTAAACCGACAGGAACACCAATGATCTGCATGTAACCACCAATGAGTGATCGCCCAGCAACGACGATTGACATGCAATACGTACCAGGAAGATCAACGTGTAAACGAGTAAGTTATTTCCCTTCGGAGTCGCGATATTGACACCACGGAAGAAGCCACCAATCCAGACGGCCAATAGCCAGATAATGACACTTGAAGTTTCTCTCAATCTTTTGGCTGCAACGGGTTGATAAAATTACGAACGCACAGCACGAGAAGAGTAGTCCCGATGCTCGACATGACGCGCTGAAAATGCCCCGGCCCTGTACCCGTGTTGACAAGGTTTGCAGTCCGTCCGACGAATGACTCCTTCGCGATGTCGGTGACGATTATGTAGCATTTGCCACGCCTGGTACCCGTCGTGTAGTATACCGTGTCTCCAATGTCTGCATACCTCATGTGAGCTACAGTGTAAACACGAACAAGAAAAGAAAGTACACTTGTCAACAGCGAGGCTCTCGCCTGTGATCGCGCTTTGGTCAACTGAAAGGATACTCGGGCCCGTATCGACACCTCGCTTGTCCTCATCATCCTGGTCATCACTTCCTCCCTTCTCGTCATTCTTATCGCTAGAGGCTTCACCATCTCTTCCGGCGGTATCCCCGCTTGATCCTTCGCTTCTGCTCGACTTATTGGCCTTACCTAATAAATAAAAGGTGAGCCTTAACGCTGCATTACTGATGAACCTGCGTCACCCTGGTTCTTCTTACGCTTCTCGACAATCGACAGAGCTTTCTGGCGGTCCTTGTCACTATACTCTGCGAGGATCTACCAGAATGCGCGTCAGTGGGTACCTGCTGATGAGGTGAAGCACGTGCTCTTACCTTCCCATCGGCGGGGATGGTCTGTCCTTCTTCAATAACAACAATATCACCAGGAACGACTTCGCGAGCCTCAATCTCCTGTTCCTTTCCCCCACGAACGACCTATGTACCACGGAAACTGTTGGCAACCCAGGGAGCGATTTAAGGGAAGTAGGAGCGTACAGTGGCCTTCATGGCAATCCCTGCCTTAAGCTGTTCGACAATGTCTCCAGCCTGTTTCTCTTGATACCAACCGACGAAAGCGTTGAGCATAAGAATTCCGATCTACCGTCATGCGTCAGGCAAGACAACAGGGGTTGAAAGGTGGACATACGATAACACCAAAGTCGATCCAGCTTCTGAGACCGGCTGCAAGAAGCACAGCCAGTTCCATGACTGCCGGTATGGTGTTAGCAGCGTCGAAAGGCTAGCCCCAGAAAGCAAAGCACCAAAAAGAATTGGGCCACGGAAGTACCCAGCGAACTGGATAATGGGATTGGTTCTGGGACTACATACGGCAGGATGAGTGTTCCGACTCGAGTGCTGACATCTAGTGGCGTACCTCTCGAGTTCATTGTACCCAAACCGGGCACGTCTCTCGTTTATCTCGGATTCTGACAGGCCCTGGGACATGTGCGTGTCGAGCCAGCTCTGTGGAACCTTGCCAGCTCTTGTGTCCTCCACGGTGACCTTCTTCCAAGGCATGTACCAGAGCCGCCGTGTCTCTTGTTCCTCACCGTCTCCACGATCGCGATCACCCCCACGTTTTTCCTTCTTTGCTTCGATGTCGATGAATTTGAGTAGGCGGGTATACTCGTCGGGCTCGTCTTCGAGGTCCCCATTGTTGAACGAGTCCGACTCCCGTGAGTTCGGCAAATAGCGCTGCTTCTCTGTCTCCAAGTCACCCTGCTCGACGTCGTGGTGCCCGCTAGATCCCTTATTTCCTACATTTGCGTTTGCTGCAGCCTTACCGGCATGTGTGTTACTTGTAGAGGTCGACATCTCGCGGTGACTGTCCTAGGATGAGTGGTTCAGTTGAACTCCAACTTAGGAGGTTGACAATGACGTCACACATGGGTTTGAGATCTCCACTCTCAAGGGCCTAGTTTGGTCGGAACGACTGGAGTTCATCCGGCACTGAATTAGAACACAGGTCAGAGCACTAGTGATGTTGAAGGCTGGGAATAGTGTCGGTGTTGCTGCTCAGCGAGTGGAGGTTCCCATGTGAGCGTCTGTTCCGACGCTCTCAGTAGAAGTTCAGTGAGGCGCATACACTTTTCGTCGAGGGGAACGACCATATCGTCATACAAGGTCCCTTATCGAGAACACCATCCTTCCCACGAATCATTCTCCGAGTCAATACACTGACGGTTTACTTGGCGCGATGTATTTACCCTGTAAATCTAAAATGCGGTCAAGTAAAGAAAACGCGAAAAGAGCAAGTGAGCAAAGGCCAAGGCGAGGGTGCTTGTCATGGCTGCGACTTGAGTACCCCGTGGTCTGACCGTCTGACCGTAGACCCCAGTGTATATCTACACCCAGATTCTTCCTGAGATAATGGGTCAGCAGAAGCAACGACGTCAATTTTGGAGCCCACGTGATTGATGTTGACGTACTGTAAACTCAGGCTTGAGTGAGACAATGGCCACACGTAGCAGACAAACGAAATGCTGCACAAGCGATTGCGACTCCCCTTGCGACATAGAACATACGCCGGATCACCAGCTCGCTGGTGACATGGTGACACCGCGGGTGACAGGTGCCTCAGCGGAAAGGTGTCACCAGTCCAATACACGCCCACTCGGGACGACCGCTCCCAAATGGGGACGGTGGCCGTCCAATTTCCCGATGTAGAAGCGGGCTCAGGGCAGTAGGGCTGAGTACATCTCACCCCCTCCAGCGTGCTGCATACAGAGGTGAACTCCACGATGTTTCGTGATGCGCAGCGACGTGCGCGACCCTCGCGCGGCAGATCTCCTGTCGAGCCTAAGTGGCTCATCTCTGGCATTCCCGGGGGTGCTGCACTTACACATGGACTTAGTGGATTTAGAGGGACACATCTCTTAATCAGATAGACGTCTGTACGAGGTTTGGAACCGTGCAGAGGCCTGCGCGACCGGTTTCAACACCACACACCTCCCTAAACTCTCTCGTTGATTACATAAAGGAGACTGGTAAAGTAGGAGAGCCGAAAATGGGATTGCCAGGGGCTGATGTCACCAGGGGGATGCATTCCCCGACTCGAATTTGGTGGTGGGGTTGCCACCAAAGTTAGGTGACTGGGTCACCAGGGCCAGCTGGTGATCCGGCGTATGTTCTATATGCACGACCACAAATTGCAAGTGAAAAATAGAAAAATCACTTTCTTCCACTTTCATATTTTTAGAAAAAAAACCACAAGGGAAAATATATGCGGCACTCTCGTCATGCGTCACGCCGTCACGTGCAACCCACTTTCCAGTTGCCTGTGGTTGCCTGACTTTGGCAACTCGCTTACTTTTGTGATGTGCCCCTCGCCTGTTGCACTCACTCAAGCCCTCGCGGCTTTCTAGGATGACACGCACGCTTGCCGTCGAGCGTGAAAAGCGTATATGCGAGGAGTTAGCCTCACCGTAGAAGCTTCTGGGGGCCCTTCCTATGGCAATTATCTACCTACATGTAGCTTCTCGAAATAACTTCGTCGCGTTGCCGTCCGCGGTTATCGATCTTTCCACATATATAACCCCCATTGTTCCAATCATCCATCTCACCAGATCTTGCCCACTCCACATTTCTGGCATCGTTCTTCAATTCTTGAGCGGGTCTCGTTGTCTCTCTTCCAGTCTACTGCGACTGCTTCCGTTTTTCATGAGTCTGGCGATGTCAAGACATGTCATGACCCAGTACCAGCCCCGAATGCAGAACAATCTTACCACTGCGACGTCGTTAGGCTACGGTTCATCTGAAACGCCCTATACGGATTTCGAGACTGGTTTTATTTCTGTATGTTGTCCAAGTTCTATCCGCTCGCCGTGGCGTCGTTGACCCGTTTCCGTCGCAGACAATCGTTGGGGCGGCATTCCTTTCGGCAATATCCGTACTTATTCTCGTTTCTGTGCGTTGATTCCTTTTCTCTGTGGCCACCTGATAGACATGCCCCTCTCAGATGAGCAAACCCGGTTCGCAGTCGCGCCTGGGAGAATACACCTATATCCCAGCCCTGTTTGGTTCATTAATCACGTCCAATCTGCTGCAATCCGTCGGCACGCTTATCAATTTGCGGTGGGTACTAAATGGTGGTGTGTTGCCCGGGAAGTTGTGCAGTGTCCAAGGTGTGTCCATTACAACATCGCGTGTTATGTCCGTTCTCACCGCCGCACTATCACGTAGGCGGAATCAAGCAAGCTGGCAATGTCGGCACGGCTGTTTGGTGGGCGATGAAATTTCAATGGCGATAGGTCGCTCGCTCACCCCTTCCTTATTTGCAGGTCGTTTGCACTCGCCTTACACGCTTTCCGCCTCCTGTTCTTGCGTACCCGTGTGGCAAGACGAATCAAGTGGCTTGCGCTCACCCTGGGGTGGCTCTTCATTACTATTATCGTTTCTATTGGCCCTCTTGCACTTCAGAAGAAAGACCGAGGTCCCTACTTCGGACCTTCGGGGTACTGGTATGTCGCGTCGTTGCTCTGTGCCGGTGCCGTGTCGTCTGATAATCTGCGTCAAAGGTGCTGGATTACACACGAGTACCCTGTCGAACAGACTCTCCTTGAATACGTGATTGTAGGTTCTGATCATGGTGGACAACCCACTCACAGTGCTCAAACGACGAATTTTAGGAGTGGACGTCCGCTTTTGTTAGTTTCGTACTTTACGTGATAGTTCTCCTCCGCGTGCGTGGGAACCTTATCAAGGACAGCGAAGGACGTTGGTTTCTACGCTGGGTCTCGCGCAATGAAAGCTGGCAGCTTGCGTTCGCAAGGGACTATCTCGACTCATGCACCATAAAGATGGTCGCGATCGTTGTATGGTAATCCGTGTTCTTGCATGCCCCACCTAACCGTAGTTGATCGGTTCGCGCTGTTTCCAGGTATCCAGTGCGTATCGCTTCCCCTCTGAAGAATCAAGTAATTTATTTATTTTTGCTCATTGGGCTTCTAAATTAGGTAACATATACAATACTCATTGTTCCGATCTCAATTGCGCGCTTTGCGAGCTACGCTGGCGCACCTGTCCCGGTCAGCTTTACGTTCGTGGCCGACATGATCTTCGCGCTTGGAGGTCGGTTTTTTTCGCCCATTCACGCCATCTTCACTCCAGTTGACGCCGTCTAGGCTTTGTGAATCTATTGCTCTTCCTCAGCACACGCCACTTTATACCCGACCTACAGACCACCCCAGATTTCTCCACACCTCGATCGCGCCCCTCCAAGGGTCAGGTATCATCCGGTGTCACCCCCTTCGTATTCACGTCTCCGGAAGTGGAAGCACAGCCGGTGATGATGACGGTTACCTCTGAAAGACATGCGCCTGTGTCATGGTCCGACAGGAGGCCGGAGATAGAGGCGTTGAACTATGGGACGAGCGTGGGATCCCCTATGAGTGACACGTCTCAAGAATCCAGACAACCGCTCAACTATCAGAAGGAAACACTCTGACCGATACAGGCGCCGCAAACCTTATCACCACCTCTCGACCGTGTATCATCGTTAGACCGCACAACCGATACCTTATTTGACTAATTGACCATTTCGTGTGGCTACAATCACCCTGTACGTCCGACATAGACGGGGATGCTTCGTGCTACCTACGCCCACAACCCATCGGAAACTGCCCTAATGAGTCGTACCGTAACGTAATTGCGGAACAACATATGGGTATAAGGTTTTTTTTGTTTTGTTTTACAACACATAAAAAATATCATAATAAATGTGTAATGCGCCAGTCCAGAAAGTGCCATGGGGAAAGCCAGCACATCAGCGCTCAACACACAGGCAATGGCCGGCGACACAGCGTGCGTGATCACCAAGCCCCAACCTGTACCCATGGATCCTCTGTGATATATTTGCCCTTGATCTCCACGCCGGGACCAGTCTCATCAACCACCGTGAGATCGTCCCAATCCTCGTCCTCCTGTTGCGGCGGCACCTCAGGGTTGGTGCCCATAATGGAGATAGGGGTACCAGCGGAAGTGAAAGCGCTCTCCAAGCGAGAAAGGGCCTCCTGCGCGTTTTCATCCAAGGGAGGTACACATTCCGAGGTCACCGGACATTCAGTAATAAGGACGTCACCCTCTAGTGCCGGAAGCACGCGCAGTTTGAGGTTGTATGGTCCGCCATTGACGTGTTCAACGCACTCGGACAACTCCTCGCACACGTCTTCGAGGTCGTCCGCGAGGCACTCGACGTTGATATGACGTAAGGCCCTGCTAGCGGTTGCCAGCATGCGTAATGTGGAGGGTAATTGAGAGGGCGAGAATAACGGAGTGAGGCGCACGCGCTCCAGAATGGGAAGAGATAGTGGTTCTGTGGCGCCGACAATACCAGCGCTGAGGACCACGCTGCGCAATTGAGGCCCCACGCGCCGCAGAATGTGGCTGGACCAACTTGCATTCTCTGCCGGCGACGCACTCTCAAACGCGCCAAGTTCCAGTGTCTCGAGCTGGCAACGGACAGCCAGATCGGTAGATGCGAAGAGGGGATCTCCGAGGGCCGTGTTATGAATGGCGAGGTGACGCAGGCTGTGGATGGTGAAAAGACTCGGCAAGGTGGGTGGAACCGAGGAATGAGTGCCGTCGGTAGGGACCGTTGGTTTGTCAGCAGCGAGGGAAGGCGAGTGACGTGGGCTGTGCCACGTGTTAATATGGCATGGAAAAGCGCGAGTGACACAGGAAATGGAGAGCGATTTTAGGCTGGGCACCGCGAGGGCAACGCCAATAGCGGTTCGCTCGCTCCTAATTTATTGCTTTAAGAATGGACGGAAGGCGGGATGACGCACGAGGACACTTACAGGGAGGTATGGATCGCATCTCGGCAAGGCTGGATTGAGAGATCCGTTAACTGGTCAAGAATGGAGAATGACGATATCGCGAGCGGAGATAGTTCGGTAGAGAGGTGGAGGGAGAGGGATCTTAGACGAGGAGCGAGGAAAAGTATTCGACGAAGAGCGTCGGAACAGGTCGCCTGTGTGACAACAGGAGCGTCGACGACAGAGCCGGCGGTGCTGATGTCGAGTGTGCGGATATGAGACGCATGGTGGACTGGCACGTGATCCAGGAAAGATTGGAGCCTGGCGAATGATGGTATGGTGACCGACTAGTTTTGGACGATACATGTGTTCGGCGTGAGAGTGAATGTGGAAGTGGGCGGGGATGTCAGTGTGGACGTGGGTGTGCAAATGAATGTGAACGTACGTTGTAAACGGCGGGCAGGCATAGGATGCGGTTGTAGTGGGAAACCTCGGAGAGGGAGCGAAGGGCGTTGTTATCGAGAAGCTGGGTGATCGTCAACTGTATTTCGACTGGGAGGGTGAACCATTGGGAGGAGGATGGCGATGACATTGTGGAGGGATAGACGTAGCAGGAGGTAGCAGGGCATGACGAGTAACTGGGATGATATATATATATTCGAGCGACCGACTAGCACGGGACGCAAGGCAGCAGCTGTGAGAGCGTGAGTGGGTCTTCTCAAGTTCCATGGAAAGGTGCCTTTTTCTGAGATCGTATCTAAGCGTGCGTGATCGACGTCCACCTGAAGCGAACTCTCTCCCATCCATAAAACCGATTGATGGTGCACGGGTGTGTCCTCCACTTTGGCGCGCATCTCACAAGGTCAGCGTCCTCGTCCATCGGTTTTTCATACCGAACCATTCCTGCGCGCCCAATCTTCCGTTTCAAGCGACTGTCCCTTTAGCCGCTCTTTCTCCTCAACCCCTTACAGTCCTTTACGTGTCCCTCGCGTGGGTCCAACGCGCCCGCATCAATTCTCATCATCCTCACGACTCGCATCGCTTGCACATCACCGGGCTCACCGGGCGCTGTTTTCCAGATTCTTCCCTGAACCAGACAATCTGGGCGAAATCACCGCTGATCATCGACGATCATCACCCCTCGACATTCTAGCCAACATATCTCGAAAATTTATGACATTTCTTGACGACCAGCGCGAGCGGTCGTGACTTGTTTTCGTTGACGTTGCATGAGGGGGCCCGCCAACTGTAGCATTCTTTTCTCACGCTCTCGTCGGCTTGCTGTGTCGTTGCCCGGGTTCCTGAACTTGGCGCATCTGCTTCGCTTGCCTTGACATCGCATCGCAGCCATCTGTCACTGTTACCCAGCGAACTGGTGCGCCGTCTTCGCGGATATTTATAAATACAATACTCATTGCCGTATAATAAACCCAGGTCATCAAGATGTCCCTCCCCCGCCTCCCCCAGGCATCGATACTTCCGACCCCTTTCCTCCTCTCGTTTACCTTGAACTGTCTCTAATCTGATCCGGGAGCGGGTAATCACCGGCCCTTGTCCCAACCAACGGTTCATTCTCTACCCCTCCCGTATTTTTCTATCCACAACCCGGGTACATGTTTCTCATCTAGACTCCAAAGAATATCCCAGCATCGCCTCTCTTTGAATTGTTGGGCGTCTCCCACATCTGTTGTCGCACTAGTAGGACAGATCTAGGAGTTGACATTGCTTTAATAAGGAGATATCGGGTTGGAGTTCGCCGCCACAAGCAATATCAATGTAATATTTGTCCTTACACGCGCTTACGCCCCACACTTAGCAGTATATGGGCATATGTGAGAAGCACACCACCCGGACTGTTCGGAAACACTTCCACGTGCTAGCAAAATTGAAACGACTGCAATCACGGATCCTTGTGCTACGGCGAGTCCCCTCAAGGCCCTCCGGCCATCAAAACATCTCTCTCCTGCATGTTCTCCCACCCAACTTGCGCTGGAATGTGATCTTACTCTACGAAGCGGAACTTAAATTGAAACAATGTGTTTGCGGCCCAACGCCAACTTCACTTTGAGTCCAGAAGAGCAACTTGCCTTTGCCGAATGGCATTTTGTTTTAAAATCTATCTGAGTGGTAAAAATGTCGCAAAATTCCTGCAGTAATATAAGAGTTATAACCAATCACAAATTTCCATAATATCAAATAATATTTCCTATATCTCCTTATATGATATTATAATATTTTTGTGATTGATTATAATTCTTATATTCCTGCAGGAATTTTACGACATTTTTACATGATGTGGCACTTTACAAATGTCTGGTCCCTTACAGTAACTACTTTCCTTCCACCTCTCATTGTATCCCACTGCACATTAGAACGCCAGATAGTATTATGGTGGCCATGTGCATTATGAAGTAAGTACATGTGATACATTGTGTAGCCCAAACTGTAGGGTTGCGCAAGGAGCTGCGTCTTGGAACCAAGCTAGAACTACCCACTTTGAGTCAATTGCGACAGAGACTACGCAATGCGCAGTTGAGCGTTGTGGAGCCTGCTAACAGAAACACGGGCCATACCATGATCATACCACGTATCCCTTGGCAGACACTTTTTTTTTCGGAGAAATCTCCCCAACGAAACGCGATCACGTGGTCATTTTTTACCCCAAGCGAGAGATACCAGCCACCGTAAGGGGAAAGACCAGGGCCGTTGGGGCGACACATGAAGGACGAGTCCCATAGATGATTACATGGAAGGTCCTATCTGATGTTGAGTAGCCTCCGAGGCTTTGCAGGAAATGGTAAAGAAATATTGGGAGGAACTGGCAAAGGACGACAAAAGTTAAGTTAAGTAAGTCACGGTGCCCCAAGAAATTCTGTCGGAGGTACATAAGCAGCGCGAGAATCTGCCACCTCCTCCCTTAGCAGCGATCTTCCTCTTTCCTCCCTTCTTCGGCTCCAGCTCCATCATTCCGTGATGTCTACTGTTCCTCTGTCCGCCTCAGAGGCCGTAAAACTTAATAAAGACCTCCGAGAGGCCGAGGTTCCTGCCGACCTCAACATCCCTGACAACTACGTAGACTATACCCTCAAAAATACCAAGCCGTTGCCGCCCGTCACCTGGAACAATTGGTGGAAAGAACTCAACTATTTATCACTTGCCATCCTTACCATAACTCCTTCCATCGCTCTCTATGGTGCTTTTACGACAAAACTTCGTTGGGAGACTGCCGTCTTCGCAGTAATTTACTACTTTATCACTGGTTGGGGTTAGTATCTGGCTGTCTTTTTCACTGGGTCATTCTAATCTAATCCTTGCTGTAGGTATTACTGCAGGCTACCACCGTCTATGGGCCCACCGCTCATACAATGCATCCAAGCCTCTGCAGTACTTTCTTGCTATTGCTGGCGCAGGTGCAGTGGAGGGGTCTATCAAGTGGTGGTCCCGTGGACACCGCGCGCACCACCGATACACCGACACTGACCTCGACCCGTACAATGCCCATCGCGGTTTGCTGTGGTCTCACATTGGCTGGATGATCGTCAAGCCGCGGCGCAAACCAGGTGTTGCAGATGTCTCCGATCTTAGCAAAAACGAGGTTGTCCGGTGGCAGCATCGTTGGTATGTCTGGCTCATCCTCCTTATGGGCCTTGGTGTTCCAACAGCCATCCCTGGTTTACTTTGGGGTGATTGGCGTGGTGGATATATTTATGCCGGTGCTGCTCGCCTTCTCTTCGTCCATCATTCTACGTTCTGCGTCAACTCTTTGGCACACTGGCTCGGCGATGCACCGTTTGACGACAAACACACTCCCCGTGATCATGTCATCACAGCAGTTGTTACTCTCGGCGAGGGCTACCACAACTTCCACCATCAATTCCCCACGGATTTTAGGAATGCCATCAGGTGGTACCAGTACGATCCCACCAAATGGTTCATCACTGTCTGCAGTTGGATGGGTCTTGCCTCGCATTTGAAGGTATAATGACCTTGTCTCTTATTTCTTACCTGTCAAACCAACATCTTTCCTTCAGACGTTCCCAGATAACGAGGTGAAGAAAGGACAGCTCACGATGCAGTTACAACGTCTGCGTGAAACTCAGGAAGGAATTCTCTGGCCCCAGGAAAATAATAACCTGCCTATAATTTCGTGGAAGAGCTGTAAGTCCTCGAGACGACGTACCATTGTTCAAGCTAACTGGTGTATATATAGTCCAGGAACAGTCTCAGAAACGGCCATTAATACTTGTTGCGGGCTTTATTCACGACGTCTCGACATTCATCGATGAACACCCTGGCGGTCGCCATCTGCTCGTGAAGAACATCGGTAAAGATGCCTCGACTGCGTTCTTTGGTGGCGTCTACGACCACTCGAATGCTGCCCACAATGTATGCCTTCGTTTTTCATTGAGATACATTATTCCTAACAGCCTGATGTGAAGCTACTCTCTATGATGCGAGTGGGTGTCCTCCACGGTGGTGCCCCTCATGGTCTTGATGACAAGGCCGTCCCACCGTCGCAACGTTTGCGCGTAGCGAGGCACAACGAACTGTCGAGCCCCTACAGCTCGACTGCAATGTCGGATGGAGAGGGCATGCTCGGATAAGGTAGATCGAGTTCAGTGATGACGAGAACGAAAGCGAAGAACGTAATACCAAGACAATGATTCCAGACGAAACTCATACATTAGGCTCCCCACTACGAGCAGACAGAATAAGTGCAGACAGACACCTGCACTCTTGTTCCGTAAATTTTCTCGACGCAGTGGTACTTCACTTTCCGTGTTCTTGAACGAGAAGACCAGGTTGTCATTTTTGTTAAAAAAAAAAAAAAAAGCTAATTCTGGCTGCTCTTTGCGACCAAATAGTCAGATATTGATGGTGTACTGTAGTGCACGCTTTGCATTTATCGCTTGGTGACGAAGTAAACCCCGCTCGCACTCCTGATTGGATAGCGTAGCCTGAACCAATGGAAGACATGCGGTCTCTAGAAGCGTGTTTAGCTAGTACTATCCACCATTAAAAAAGCCCGGGTCTAACTGGGGACATAAGGGCGAAGAGCGCATGTTCGACTCGCAATGCCAAGACAGGAAATTTCCAATCAAGAGGTTGGTAGTCTATTTAGGATATCACACTTAGGTTACTCGTATCGGATGCCCTGAGCCCTCGGTAAATTAGTATCCGTCGTACTGTAGTATCACCCCGAGTCCTACATTCACTATTGCCTTTCGCAAGGTCTTCAGAGTCAACCATCATGCGCGCTCCTCGGCTATGCTGGTTCCAATCATCAATTTACCCCTACCCCCTGACGAGGCCTGACGCTTTTGATCCTATCTCTAGCACGCAACTTGGGTGCAGTTTCCACGACGCCTTGGCCTCATTACTCCAACGAGGATCACCGTGAAGCGCCTGTCGGTCCCACGAGCATGCAAGCGGGCCCCGGTAACTGCAATAGCCTGATCAAATGAATGTCATACCTTGAGCTCGTCTGTCAGTGCCCAACCAACCAACGTATCTCGAGGTTGCCATTACGTTGTTTTATTCAACCGAACTTCACACGCAACTATAACAAGCAAAGGTTTTCTGGCTGCATTGGATTCGCAGATGATTGCGTCCGACAGCCGCCGCCCAACCATCAAGCCGACCACCGCCGACCCTTGAACCAGATTCTGTACAGGGAAATCACGTCACGTTCTTTGCGTCGCCGTGCTGTAGTCGGCGCAGTTGTATGTGGGTTGGATTCACAGCAAGCCCGCAACGTTCCGTCCAATTCAGTCCTTTGCGGCCATTGTTCTTCGTTTCGGTCAACGTTTCATACGGGCGTCCGCGTTGGTTTACTCGCCCAGAGCGGCTCCCACCACCATGCAACATCTGGGTAGCAACTTTCCCGCGAAGCAGAGCCCAAGTGAAAAATTCGGGGGCATTCGTAGGAGTTGGCTTACAAATATCCAAGCTTATGACGTATTCTGAAAAATCAAGTCGCCGAGTTGTCTCTTATGCTCATGCTCATATACCGTTCGTGGCCTGGCCATTCAATAAAGGTTTTCTCTTTACGTCTCGACTCCCCCTTCCGATGCTTATCGCTGCAAAATCTATGCTGCCCCTTGGGGAAGCTTTGAGACACACGGGTACGGTGCAAGATGTTTTTTTTTATCTTTCGAGTAGAAGATTTTTGAATGAATTGTATTCAGATTCTACAGACAAATAGGAATGTGATTGGCGCGATATCACTTTCGGAATACATACCCACTCGCACGCCTCTAGTGGTCCGAACTGTGGAAGAACCCCAAAAGCTCTTTCAAGCATTGTTAAGCTCGTTGAGCGTCCCACCCTCTCATTGGCTTACTTCCATGAAAGTGTTCTCTCTCGTTACCGTCATCTTCTTCGGCGCTTTCCTTTGTCTAGCGATTGGCTGGCTGGCGCCGCGTCTGAATCTGCGCTTCGTCTAGACCGGGTGTATGATATTTCTCATCATCTGGAGTGGCGACCGATGAGGGCCGAATGGCGGCCGCACGTGTAAGCGACGAATCCTTGCTCACCAAGCGCGCGCTTTGTGGCGAGTTATCGGCCCAGTTGGTGCTGACACCAAGTCTCTCACCTTACCTCCCTAGATTCGCCGTTGTTGCCCCATCAGTAAGATGCCCATACTTGTTGTGTGGGCTACTTCTTCTTCATCCCCTCACGTCGATATTACCTCCTTGATGCTTACGATACATCGGCTTGCATTACTCACCGACGCGCGGGTTGGGGTGCAGAACGCTATACGGCTGAGTGATTCTCATCAAAATTTCCCCAACTTCTGGTCGGAGCAGTACTTATAAAGGGCGCAGAGGACTTTGTGTTCTCATCAGCCATCGCTCTGTTCGAGCTGCCTCGCTCTCCTCCTAGCCATGTTAACTCCTACCATCACAAAAACAACCACCAGAACGAAGGGTGCAACCACTGAAGAGGAACCAGCCGACATGCATATACCGGACAACTATATCGAGCACGCTCTCAAGAATGAAAAGTCACTGCCACCGGTTACCTGGAACAACTGGTGGAAGGAGCTCAACTATCTCAGCGTCGCTATTCTCACTATAAGCCCGTCTATCGCCATCTATGGAGCTACCACCACCAAACTTCATCCGGCAACCGCCGCGTTTGCCGTATTCTATTATTTCCTCACCGGTCTTGGTCTGTGTCTTTTCTTATCGTTATATCCAATGTTCTCATGATCTCCTTCAGGCATCACGGCAGGATACCACCGCCTTTGGTCTCATCGCTCATACAATGCTTCGAAGCCCCTGCAGGTGTTCCTCGCATTGGCAGGCGCCGGTGCCGCCCAGGGCTCTATTAGATGGTGGGCTCGTGGACACCGTGCTCACCACCGCTACATCGACACCGACCTGGATCCGTACGATGCGAACCACGGTTTCTGGTGGTGCCACGTCGGCTGGATGCTCGTCAAGCCTCGGCGCAAGCCCGGCGTCGCGGACGTGAGCGACCTCAGCAAGAGCGCGATCGTGCGCTGGCAGCAGCGGTGGTACGTGTGGCTGATCCTCATCGTGGGCTTTGCCATCCCGACCGCCGTCCCCGGGTATTTCTGGGGCGACTGGCGGGGTGGGTACGTCTACGCAGGGGCGATGCGGATGTGCATGGTGCACCACAGCATATTTGCGCTCAACTCGCTCGCTCATTGGCTCGGGGAGGCGCCGTTCGATGATAAGCATTCGCCGAGGGATCATCTGGTCACTGCGCTCGTCACGTTCGGAGAGGGATACCACAATTTCCATCACCAGTTCCCGACCGACTATCGCAACGCGATCCGGTGGTATCAGTACGATCCCACCAAATGGTTCATCACGCTTTGCGGCAAAGTCGGATTGGCGTCTCATCTGAAGGTCGGTCCGAGAACACAAAACAGCGCTTGTGACAGCTCCGGCTGAATCAGTCTTCGCAGGTGTTCCCGGATAATGAGGTGACTAAAGGCCAGCTTACAATGGAGCTCAAACGGCTTCGTCGGATCCAGGATGGCGTAACTTGGCCAAAGGATAACGTTGACCTGCCCGTTATCTCTTACCAGAGCTGTGGGTGTTCTGATCCCTCTCACACGTTACGTCTGGGCTGTGGGCTAACTGACACATCGCAGTCCAGGAGCAGTCGCAAACCCGGCCCTTGGTTCTCATTTCCGGTTTCATTCACGATGTGGGCGCGTTCCTCGACGAGCACCCTGGTGGCCGCCATCTCTTGGCAAAGCAAATTGGTAGAGATGCTTCCACGGCTTTCTTCGGTGGAGTCTACGAACACTCAAATGCGGCACATAACGTAAGTGTGGTTTGCGTGTACCTCGTTCTCGAAGCTGTGCTGACCACAACTCGGCGGGTTCCGAAGCTGCTCTCTATGATGCGTGTCGGGGTTTTGCATGGGGGAATGCCACACGCCTTGGAGGAAAGGGCGGTTCCACCGTCGCAGCACCTGCGGGTGATGCGATATAGTGAGACTAAGGCGGTACAGCAGCAGGATACTCGGGGAGAGAACGTGAGCGAGGCTACTTAGAGGATAGACATAGAAGACAGGGACTGAAATCAGGAACTTCGGGAGGGGCATGAGAAAAGTTGCCATAGCTATAAATAGTACGGAGAGCGAGTACGCCCAAGCTGGAATCGCCAACAATTCATACAGCTTATGTTTTCCGTAAAAGACTTTGCCGCCGATTTTAGATAGCCGGTTTGACCGCAAGTTGTGATATTTTCCCGTTCGGCATCGAGGGTCTTTAGAAAAGCGTGTTTGGCATGTGAAAAATATCCCCCCTGCCATATGTATTTACGTTCCCTCTTTCTATCTACAGGGTTGCACAATTGTGGGTTCTGATGGAAAGAAAACGGGGGAGGCGCACAGAGCCACTGGCAAGTGCCCCATCCTCCGGCTAATCTCCACGACCTCAAACGACAAGGGCATGCACGGCGAACTTGGGAGAACAGAGGGCCCTTATGTAAGCAGGGTGGCGTCGGCGTTAGCGTTGTCCGGGGTCCAGCTGGGTAGCGGCCGTCCTTGCCACCACAGCCTGGGGCGCCCATTGCCCACAAATGGCACCCCGTGCTCCCACAGGATTTCGAGCTCGCCCCTCAGCACGCCCCTCGCCGACACGAGCGCGGCATTCCCAAAAATGGCGCCCACCGCACCACCTCCACTACCGGGGCCACCATTTGGTGGGAGATGCACCAGGAGGGATGGGAGGGGCGACGCGTTGGCCGCGAGCAGGCAGCCGCGCGTAAAGGCAGATTCGGAGACGAGGAGCGCGATTGGTGGGGGCTCGGCGGGGGCAGGCGCGTCGTCGTGGTGCGGTAGATCTCCAGAGGCGAGGTCGGAGGCGGGAGCGGCGTGCCTGTAGACGACACCTTCGAGCTCACGTAGATACCCAGGCCCCATCTTCCTCTTTTCGGCTTTGCATTGGGCAAGGACACGTAGTCTTCGCCGGTTGGCCAGGCCCCACTCTCCACGCTTTTCTGGGACGCTGGGAGGACCTGTGATGGCATATGACCAGAGTTACGCGATGGGCTAGCCTTGGGCGGAGGAGCGGATAGCACAGGACACGCACATGTTATAGTGGGCTTTTCACCGCCAGGGACCCACCACCAACCAATTAGGTCGACGCCTCCGTCGTTGCTTCCTCCGACTCGCGTAAGAGACATAGACATATGTTCTGTGAGTAGAGACAAGGCGCGTTTTTCAAAGGCAGTTCCGCGATGCACGTTCGAGAGCAGTTTCTCGGGAAAACGAATAACTTGAGTTAGGCGCATAAAGTGATGATGGAAGGAAACACGGTCAACTCTTCAAGCAAGCTTCAACACCGTTGATTGTTTTGTTGTAAAATAGAAAATAATTCGGATGACCACCGCAAGGGTCGAACTTGCGAAATCCTGATTCTACGGGAGGGCGGATATTGCCGTGTTGTATAGGAAGGGAAGAGGCGAGGCCCACCCGCGGTTCGGGAATCCAGTCCCGCAACCCCCTTGCTCTTGCCTCTCAAATTCAATCGTATTTTAAAGGAAGGCGGCCGAAGGCCTGGTCTGGAAAACTCGAAAGTCAAGGGACTGGTACATCTGGCTGTCTATGGTCTGGCAAGAAAATTGGCATCTGGAAACTGTCTGGCGAAAAATTACCAGTTCTTCCAGGCCATCCAGCACCCAAACAAAATGCTGATGCGTCGACAATGTCCACCGAGACGCAGCGAGGCTCTCTTGTCGCCTTCATGCCTCCCAAAGCACCCGCCAAGGCACAGCGGCCACCTTTAGACCCAATAGTGATTGCTGCTAGACCCCACCATTCTCGTACAAGCGACCACCGTCACACGGCATCCCTCGTCCTCATCACGAAGAGCCGAAGATGCTCAGTCTCGCGTCGCCATCCACCATATCATATCTCTCGGCTGACAGCCCACGTTTATGGTCACTACGTACCTCATCAAAGGGCTCAACTGCCCTGAAGCGTACCGTATTGCTACACAACAAGAAAGAGGCTCATGCCAGCATGGGCTCAATACCCCAGCGGCCAAACCCACCAGCCAGCGTCCTAAGCACAGCCGACACCTCATAGAGCGAACGGTCACCAGTCTAGCTTGGGCGTACTTGTTCTTTGTACTATTTATATCTATGGCGACTTTACTCATGCCCCTCCCGAAGTTCCTGATTCCGGCCTCCGTCTTCTATGTCTATCTCTCTAAGCAGCCTCGCTCACGTTCTCTCCCCGAGTATCCTGCTGCCGTACCCCCTTGGTCTCACTATATCGCATCACCCGCAGGTGCTGCGAAGGCGGAACCGCCCTTTCCTCCAAGGCGTGTGGCATTCCCCCATGCAAGACCCCGACACGCATCATAGAGAGCAGCTTCGGAACCCGCCGAGCTGTGGTCAGCACAGCTGAGCGAGCGAGGTACACGCAGACCACACTTACGTTATGTGCCGCATTTGAGTGTTCGTAGACTCCACCGAAGAAAGCCGTGGAAGCATCTCTACCAATTTGCTTTGCCAAGAGATGGCGGCCACCAGGGTGCTCGTCGAGGAACGCGCCCACATCGTGAATGAAACCGGAAATGAGAACCAAGGGCCGGGTTCGCGACTGCTCCTGGACTGCGATGTGTCAGTTAGCCCACAGCCCAGACGTAACGTGTGAGAGGGATCAGAACACCCACAGCTCTGGTAAGAGATAACGGGCAGGTCAACGTTATCCTTTGGCCAAGTTACGCCATCCTGGATCCGACGAAGCCGTTTGAGCTCCATTGTAAGCTGGCCTTTAGTCACCTCATTATCCGGGAACACCTGCGAAGACTGATTCAGTCGGAAGCTGTCACAAGCGCTGTTTTGTGTTCTCGGACCGACCTTCAGATGAGACGCCAATCCGACTTTGCCGCAAAGCGTGATGAACCATTTGGTGGGATCGTACTGATACCACCGGATCGCGTTGCGATAGTCGGTCGGGAACTGGTGATGGAAATTGTGGTATCCCTCTCCGAACGTGACGAGCGCAGTGATCACGTGGTCCCTCGGCGAATGCTTATCATCGAACGGCGCCTCCCCGAGCCAATGAGCGAGCGAGTTGAGCGCAAATATGCTGTGGTGCACCATGCACATCCGCATCGCCCCCGCATAGACGTACCCGCCCCGCCAGTCGCCCCAGAAATACCCGGGGACGGCGGTCGGGATGGCGAGGCCCACGACGATGATTAGCCACACGTACCACCGCTGCTGCCAGCACACGATCGCGCTCTTGCTGAGGTCGCTCACGTCCGCGACGCCGGGCTTGCGCCGAGGCTTGACGAGCATCCAGCCGACGTGGCACCACCAGAAACCGTTGTTCGCATCGTACGGATCCAGGTCGGTGTCGATGTAGCGGTGGTGAGCACGGTGCCCACGAGCCCACCATCTAATAGAGCCCTGGGCGGCACCGGCGCCTGCCAATGCGAGGAACACCTGCAGGGGCTTCGAAGCATTGTAAGAGCGATGAGACCAAAGGCGGTGGTATCCTGCCGTGATGCCTGAAGGAGATCATGAGAACATTGGATATAACGATAAGAAAAGACACAGACCAAGACCGGTGAGGAAATAATAGAATACGGCAAACGCGGCGGTTGCCGGATGAAGCTTGGTGGTGGTAGCTCCATAGATGGCGATAGACGGGCTTATAGTGAGAATAGCGACGCTGAGATAGTTGAGCTCCTTCCACCAGTTGTTCCAGGTAACCGGTGGAAGTGACTTTTCATTCTTGAGAGCGTGCTCGATATAGTTGTCCGGTATATGCATGTCGGCTGGTTCCTCTTCAGTGGTTGCACCCTTCGTTCTGGTGGTTGTTTTTGTGATGGTAGGAGTTAACATGGCTAGCAGGAGAGAGAGGCAGCTCGAACAGAGCGATGGTCGATGATAACACAAAGTCCTCTGCGCCCATTATCAGTACTGACAGGACGGCGCAATTTTGTGGGTTCTGACGGAAAATGGAGGGCGCAGAGCCACTTGCAAGCGCCACATCCTCTGGCTAATCTCTATGACCTCAAAAAACGAGGGCATGGCACGGCGAACTCCCAAGGGAGAAAAGAGGGCCCATATGACGACAGCCGGGTAAGCAGGGTGGCGTCGGCGTTAGCGTTTTTGGCGTCCGGGGTCCAGTTGGGTAGCGGCCGTCCTTGCCACCACAGCCTGGGGCGCCCATTGCTCACAAACGGCACCCCGTGCTCCCACCGGATTTCGAGCTCGCCCCTCAGCACGCCCCTCGCCGACACGAGTGCGGCATTCCCAAAAATGGCGCCCACCGCACCACCTCCACTACCGGGGCCACCACTTGGTGGGGAGATGCACCAGGAGGGGCGACGCGTTGGCGGCGAGGAGGCAGCCACGCGTGAAGGCGGATTTGGAGACGAATGCGACTGGTGGGGGCTCAGCGGGGGCAGGAGCGTCGTCGTGGTGCGGTAGATCTTCAGAGGCGAGGTCGGAGGAGGTCGCGGCGTGCCTGTAGACGACACCTCCGAGCTCACGTAGATATCCAGGTCCCATCTTCCTCTTTTCGGCTTACGCGTAGTCTTCGCCGGTTGGCCAGGCACCACTCTCCACACTTTTCTGGGACGCTGGGAGGACATGTGACGGCATATGACCAGAGTTACGCGATGGGCTAGCCTTGGGCGGAGGAGCGGATAGCACAGGACACGCACATGTCATAGTAGGCTTTTCGCCGCCAGGGACCCACCACCAACCAGTTAAGTCGATACCTCCGTCGTTGCTTCCTTCGACTCGCGTAAGAGAAATGGACATATGTTCTGTGAGTAGAGACAAGGCGCGTTTTTCAAAGGCAGTTCTGCGATGCACGTTCGAGAGCAGTTTTCTCGGGAAAACGAATGACATGGGTTAAACGCATAAAGTGATGATGGCGTAGCAAAAAGAAAAAATAATTCGGATGACCACCGCAGGGGTCGAACCTGCAATCTCCTGATTCGTAGTCAGACGCGATGCCATTTCGCCAGGCGGCCCCACGAACGTGTACACGTAACGAGACATTTTAATCAGCCGAGGGAGGGCGGATATTGCCGGGTTGTAAAGGAAGAGAGCGAGGTTGTGCCGTCCCCACCTCCACCAGTTTCGCCGCTATGTCCTAGCAAGTTTTTCGCCCTCTCAAGCGTTTTGTTTCGCGCTGACTGATTCTTCTTATTAGTACAATCCTTGGCCGAGCCATCAAAACCGAGTACCTTGCACTCGGCACACTCCTCAGCACCGTCGGGTTGTCATACGCCGCCGCTTCAGGCGGAAGCAACGAGGCGGCTTCAGGCTCCAAAAAGACCCTGCAAGAGGTGAAGGATTCTGTGAAGTTCGACTCAAGCTCCAAGTGAGTTGTATTTCGCCCTCGTGTACACGCCAGAGGTCTGACTCGGATCATTGCAGGGAAGAGGAAGAATTGTATGTTCTCGATTTATTGTACGCGTTTGTAAAAGTCGGTGATGACTTGACAGGGCCGAAAGTATCAAAAATTTCATTGCAGAGGCGGAGAAGGGTTCGAAGCATTAGATTTTGGGGTTGGATAGATGGACTCAGTTGGGAGCTGGCAATAAAGCACCGTGACCCATTATGTACCCTTCGCGTGTACGCAGCCTGGAAACGTCTAATAATTCGTCCGCAATGTCCTTGACAACGTCCACCGCGACGCAGCGAGGCTCTCTCGTCACCCTCATGCCCCCCAAAGCACCCGCCAAGGCACAGCGGCCACCTTTAGACCCAATAGTGATCGCTGCTAGACCACACCACCGTCACGCAACATCCCTCGTTTCCGCGCCAAATATCTCGTCCCCAGAACCTTCCCACCACTCCTTAGACAGACACCCCTCGTCCCCGTCAGTTTCGCGTCGCCAATCCACCATTTCATATCTCCCGGCTGACAGCCCACGTTTATGGTCACCACGTACCTCAGAAAAGGGCTCAACCGCCCTAAAGCGTACCGTATCGCTACACAACAAGAAAGAGGCTCGTGCCAGCACGGGCTCGATACCCCAGCGGCCAACCCACCAACCAGCCGTCCTGACACTCGCTGAGAGGTGCGCTCTCGTTCTGCTATAATAATACTTGCTCACCTCCCTTCCAAGGCACGCGGACCTTCTCCAGTTTATCGCCCAGAAAGAGTCGAAATGCCTCGAGCTTCGTTCCCAGCTTGCAGCACACGAGTCAGAGCTAATCGACCTCAAGCGAAAGTGGGAGCGTAGTCGTTCATCGCGAATTCGGGCGTAAGCCTCTCCCCTACGTCTTCTTCCACATCACCGATGGCCTCACCACCCGCGAAATCTGGTGCCGTGCTCAATGGCCTGGTCGGGGGCGTGCGCGCCATAGCAGCCGCCACGGCCAGCCCTACTCCTGCCTCGCCCCTTGCAAGGCGCATGGCACGTCAAGCGGCCTCGAGTTCCGTGTCCTCCACAGCCACGACGACATCCGGCTCGGCTGCGAGCACGGGCGCGGACACGCGTCTCTCACAGTCGTCCTCGTCGTCCGTGGCAGAAGAAAAGGCCGACATACCCGAGGAGCCCATCGTCCGGGACACGGGAACGACATCGTCGCCTTCGGTCAAGACACTGAGACGGCGTTCGCGCGATGCGCGAGTTCCTCTGTCGGATGCGCTCAGTTCGCTGACGGGCACGAGCACGAGCCCAACGCCGACGAAACGCGCGAGCGTAGGTGCAGTCCCGCCGGCTTCGATCCCTGGGATCAATTCGCTCAGCGCGATGGGACTCGGCCGCACGAATCTCGGAGATGCGGCGCAGGGGTTGATGGATTCGGTCGGCTCCAGGCTGGCAGAGCTGCAAAGGGGACAGACGTCAGTTGATAACGACTCTCTCGACCTTGCCGCGTGGGTTGATGCTTCCTTTTGTTTGCGTGTTCAGGTTCTCGAAGAGTCAGAAACGGGCCTCTGTACTTTTCTCGGAAGTATCACAGTCTATTTTTTCTGCGCTTGGGCCTGCACCTTCGCCCCCTAAAGAGGTGTTGCCCACATCCCCGATGCAATCACTGATCGACGAAGATGATGAAGCTGGAAGCACCGTTCTAGGTCACGCTATCCTGCCCGACACGGTAGTGGTATCTAGGCGCCCTACACCCTCAAAACAGCCACCCTTGTCTAGACCAGCGACTAAAGACGACGAGGACGACGAGGATTGGAATTGGTAGACTTATGATATGTGTTGATAGAAAAGAAAAAGCAAGCCATTGGCCCTAGAGGCCTGATACATTGTTAATGAAAATGTTGCGCCCATTGCAGCGCCCTGGCACGAAATTTTTATTAGCGTTGTGCTGTGCAGGTGCTGTAGGGACCGAGTTAAGGAACTGACGTCGACCAAACTAGAACGAACATCTCACTTACAACTCAGTCACCGCCTCATCCTCATCCACAGACTCATCGTCTGTCTGCGCAGCTCGGTCGAGTCACTTGGGCAAACCGACCGTTAGCACGTTTTTAACTCTCGACGTTTCGTTCTCATCTAACGCCTTTTCTTCTTTCCTCTCTTACAGCTCACCCCGAATGCTCTCTCGATGTACCAACAACCACTTCGTCAACAGCAGACCTGGTCTGGTCCCCAATTCGCCCAAGCACCTAAGCCCACAGCAGTATCAGCCTGGCCCACGGCCCCCGTCATCTCTTCAGTTCATCCTGCCTCTGCCGCTGCCCCCGTCCCCCATCCTGCTTCCCAACAGTCCTTTGTTCCACCGGTACCGCCAGGAGTTAATCCACAGCAATGGCAGAACGGTAGATGGATGTTCACCGCGCCCGGTGGGGGTATGGGCACCGCTCAGCCCCATGGCCACCCTCCTCCCAGTCTAGTTGGCTGGAATGTTCCTGCTGGCTGGGGGATCACCCCGCAGTACTATCACCCCCCTCAAATACAAAAGCAACCCGAACGATCTTACTGGGACACACAGCTCACTGATAACGGGCTCGGACTTGAGAACATGCATATCAAGTGCGTATCTTCTCCTTTGTCTATCACCGTCCACAGTCGCCGACTTAGGTCCGTTGACAGGCAGCCTGTCGCGTATACTGCGCCTGGAGCAAGCAAGGATAAAGCACCCCACACACCCTGGGCATGGGTTCCTCGCGAGCTAGACGACGACGACGACGCGCCCCAGGCAAGTAGTGCCGCTCAATATCATAATCCTCCACAGCCGCAACAACCAAGTCTAGTAGGACACAGTGGCACCAGTTACCCGGCACAGGGCCATGCCTACTTCTCAGTTCCAGGAGACCAACAACACCATCACCCGCAGCAGCAGCAGCAGCAGCAACGGCAACAACAGCCACAGCAGCCTAGTACAAACGAGGCTGGCTCTAGACCTACACTCCCTCCGGCCACTGTTTTCTCAGCTCATATTCGTCAGCGGTCCAACCCAAACCCTCACCAACCTACAACGCCGACACATACCCAACCCTCCACCGCTCCTGGATCCCAGTCGTCAACTGCTCCCGCCCCTTCACAGCCCCCCCATGGCACCCAATCTTTACAGCGTAGTCACTTCCTTGTTGCCCCAACACCACAGCGCCCAGGACTTCCCGAGTCATTCAAGTCTGTCCAACAGCTTCGTCCGACATTCTCTCCTGCGATTGTTCGCACGCCCAATCACTATCGCCATGACTCACAGCCCATGGTGCCTTCGCCTCGTGTCGCGCCCTGGGAAGAAGGGAGCGCTGGTCTGTCCGCGTCAGCAAATAGACATCTAAGCGGGGTCGCACCTATGGTCCCGTCTCCGCGCGTCCTCCCGTGGAACGCACATGCAAGGGCAAGTTCCCCGACTCCCGCGCCGCGGAATCCTCAATCTTCACGTGTCGAATCGTCTCGCATGTACGACACGTCGTCTGTAAGAGGACGACAGCCAGTCCAGCGCTCATATTCAATCCCCGAGCAGCCACGCCCCGCGCCCGTCCTGCGGCAGAACTCGATGCCCGTCGTGCAATCCAATCCTGACTCGCAGCACCACCCCAGTCGGTCGTCGTCGACCATCCCCAACCTGCACCAGTTCGCCGAGGAGCCTGGTGCCGTCCTGAGCCCTCTGATCGGCACCGTATCCGAGTCCTCAGAATCGTCCGCGTCCGCCTCGACCGTCGTCTTGTCCCGCAGCCCCCCGCCGCTCTTCATACCCCCGCGCTACGGGCCCTCACCATCCCCGCGACGTCGGCGCTCGCGCGCCGCCCCCTCCGGCTCCTCCTCGCCGTCGTCGTCCTCGGACTCGTCGGACTCGGACGACAACCACTCGCCGCGGCGGATGTACCGCTCGCCATCTGGCTCCCGCAGCCAGCGCAGCACCTTTAGCCGGCATAGCGGACACAGCGGACACAGCGGGAACAGCGGGAATAGCGGGCGCAGCAGCGGGAACTACGGCAGCGCGTATCCTGGCGCAGTGCCCCCGGCACTGCAGCCCCCGCACACCCCGCAGGGCCGCTCGCCCGCGTCGTCAACGCACACGCACCGCTCATCGGCGTCGTCGAACCCGCTCCCGACGCCGCCGCAGGAGCGGCGCGACCCGGGCTTCTCGCTGCCCCCGCCGCAACAGCGCAAGCCGCCGCCCGGCACGTACTATCGCACGCTGCGGTACGGGTACTGGAACCGCCGCGGAGACCACCTCACGAACGACCAGTATGTCGTGTACGCCCCGCCTGACCGCGCGAACCCGCGCGAACTCGGCGACTACCCGCTTCCCACGGAGGGCTACAGGGACCATTATGGCAATTTTATCAAGTACGATGCCACGCGCAGAGAGCTCCCAGAGAGCCTGCCGCGCGAGGGCAGGCCGCCCTCATTGCCCTATGATAGGGTGAGTCTACTGTCTACGTCACTTATAATGTAACTGACGATGGCCCTCCCCCACCCCCCCAGTTCGTGACATACGTGTATCTGTAAGATACACCGTACGATAGGGAACCAGTTTCTTTTGTCAGTGCTCTAATCTAAGTTTTCCTCTTTGTTTTTCCCCTCATCGATTTCGATTTCGTTCTGCTATGTTCTTGCTCACTCGCCCCCTCGTTACAGATCAGGGGGTTTCTTATTTAGTCGCTTTACATCTCACATTTCATATATCTATGTCTCGTGTCATATGTGGCCCACTTGCGTTGGCATTTGGGTTAAGTTCCCATGGAACACTTTTATCGCCACGACCTTTATAACGTACAGTAACGCTGTTCGATAGAACGACAATCGAGTAATCCTATAAAAACATTGCGCGCATATAAAAAAGATAAGCAATCCTCGATAGATAGATAGAGGGGTGTATAAGTGAGACGAGAAAGAGGGGAGGTAAGCATAGGTCAAGCTTGAGGACAAATAATACAAACAATACAGAAACAGCTGTCGTGATAATAAAAGCAATGTCAGAGTCCGATTCCACCATGAAATTCACGCATGTGGGCATAAATTCCCTGGCCCTGGGGGAACGTCTGGAGACAGACCCAACACGTGTGTGTATGACACCTGGTGCACGTCATATGGTTACACCCTTCTGCGCGCTCGATGGGCGCAGCGCAGCCCGGGCATTTTTTCACACCGTGGGCCAGCATCCACTCCTGGAACAGACGGTCACCACCGTCCTCACGGTCCGCGCAGGTGACACCCTCGTGATATTCGACGTGGCACCAAGGGCAGATGCGTACGCAGCAGGACGGACAAGTTATTACGGCGTTCCGCGGGCCTGTAGGATATGCCTGCGGGCAGTCAGGCGTTGGGCAATAGTGGTACTCAGTTGGGCGTGCTTGCACGTGGACATGGAAGGCCGCCAACACAAGAGCTTCGAAATTAGTGGGGGTAAGGACCTTCCGCGCCAACCGAATAGGTATCAACGCTGTACACTTGCCCTGATTGCCAAGACAACTGATGGGAAAGGACCGCGAGTCCGCCGAGGCAACCAGATAGCCAACCATGCACGACTTGCACCATTTGTGACCGCAGCTCGTGGATATCGGTGTTACGGGGGGGTCGAAGCACACAGGGCAATGATCAATGCTAGGGTTTGCAACTTGCCGTGATTTGACCATATGAACGAGCTGCTGTACTTCTTCGTAAAGTGTCTCTGGGCCACGCACAATGAGAACCCGGTATTGCAAGTCAAGACGTATGTTTTCAACCCCGTGCCGTTGCTGAGCTGCCATGAGTTCCGGGCCGAAGAAAACGTTTATCAGCTTCCCGCCAAGCGGTATGGTGTGAACTTTATCTTGTCGCAGTAAGGAGAGCCTGGAGATGATGGCTGCAGCCACAGGCTCACGCCGTTTAGGGGTTCCTATGAGCCGTATGCATCTGCGGAAATAATGAACGGATATCATCACGTCAGAGTTGCGAGCACGCAGGTCATTCAGGAAACGAGAGCCAGCTTCGCCACGAAGAAAATCGTCCCAAACTTGTTGGCCATTTTCTTTGAGTATCTCGCCGGCCAAGATCTCCGACAGCTCAGCCCTGAGGCGAGCAAGAGTCCTGCTATCTTCGGCGACCAGCCTAACACCTGGTTCCTCATTCTCGCTGCGAGATAGAATAGCGAGGTACGCTCCGCGTATGTGATTCTGCACGTTCTGTCGCAAAAGATGGAGATCTTGCTCGACGAGGTCGAATATCGCCCGGGGAACACGCTCCAGAACAGAGAGCACCCGTACAACAGAGATCTTCTCCATACCTAGCGAGCGCTGCTTCACTCGATGGAGCTCGCAAGCGGCGGCGGCGACATCGGGAGATTCGAAGTGGCACCATACTCGAACGAAACCTTCCTTGTAGGGAGGGGGAACCACGTTGAAATCGGTGATCTTCCCAAAGCACTCCAAGGTTCTACGGACTGCAGGTACGCCGAACTCGGGAGCTTGATAATTCGGACGTTCGAACATGGTACCTTCCGTCGGCCCAAACTTGTTCCAAAATTTTGCCCCCACGTCCGTGGGTAGTCCCGTAAACCGAACATTATGGGCGCCAAGAATGGGGATGCCCTCGTAAACGTTCGCCGTAATCCAGTGTTTTCGCGTTGTGGAGCCATCCGCTTTGGATACAGCCTTTTGGGCTGCCTTCATGTCACTATATCCGGCGTAGCCCGTTTTACAAGGAACGGGCCAGGAGACGCGGACATAAGTGTCACGGATCATACGCTTCGAAACGCTTCTGGCCAAGGACAAATGAACCGCAAGGCATTGCCCGAGGATTTCTCTGCCATCGAGGCCGTGTATGGCAGAAACTGCCTCGCGGTAGGTCGCCATCTGCACCTCGATGACCCTGGGCGTAGGATTGTCGCTTTGCTTCACAGCGCGCAACCGAACATCCTTTACTTCGCCGAAAGGTGAGACAATACGTTCAATCGCGGCGAGCTCCATGGTCGCAGGGACATTCTCGATTGTAAACCAGAGCGACTCCAACTTGGTGACAATTCTGGGAATCGAAAAGCCGCCAGAGACTGTGACTTGCGTACTGTCCATCACGGTCACGACGAGTTCATCTGATGGCGAATACAAATGCCTAGGGTGTGACAACTGGTCATATAACGCTCGCGGGGGGGAGGGTTGCGACAAAGGGGTGTTTTGAAGCGGGACGGGAGAACTTCGTGCGGTCATCTGTTGCGAAGTGACAGGCTGTGCTAAGAACGGCGATGAACCGGAGTCCAGCTGCGCAGCGACGACAGACGGGTCGCGCTCGACTGCGGTTGCCGGTACAGCTACTGGCACTGCGACTACTGGCACTGCGCACGCCTGTGTTTTCGGATTAGGGGGTATGTTTCCCACTGGTTTTTTGGTCGGCCTGGCGGATGTTGGGTTGAGTGGTATTGAAGCAGGAATCGGGTTGTCATGGGAAAGATTTTGCGCGATGTTTGCTCGAGCTGGTGAACGCTCGAGGGGCTGCTTGTATTCGCGTGCTGCTGTGCTTGGAGGAGACTTGGGACCCACGGTATTTTTCGAGCGATGTTGTGTAGCCATCCCGTTCTTGTATGTAGGGCGGTTGTTACGACCAGACGTCCTGTCTCGGCGAGGTCGTTGGGACAACCGCTGTTCCAACGCCTTCAAGGGAAGTGAAGCAGTTGCTGGTATGAGCTATTGACGATTAGTATTGCCTGATGAACGAAACAGGCACAAGTGCTCACAAGACCAGTATTATCAGAAACAGCAACTTCATCAGTGGTTGAGTTAGAGCCTGACGGCTCAATGGCGAGGCACTCCTCGGAAACAATCGAAGGCTGATTAGGGCTGTCAGCTTTCTCCTGTTGCCGCTCCTGAACCGACAGCCGTCAGACGACAATCTACAGCGAAAGTGCAATCATCGTACCACATTCAATGGCCCATCAGAAGGTGCGCGCGACTGACTCGCATGGTGGAGTGGATGGGCGACTGCATCAAGAGAGGGGCCAGTCGGGGAGGATTGAAGATGTTCAGGGTCAATCGACTCGGTCGCTGTCGTTTCGCTCTCAGGGGGAGAGTCGTTCGGGAGTCGGACGACTACATCGAGTGGGGGATCATGGTCCAAGGGTACTGATTCCGAACCGGTGCCTTGGGGTAGCTTGACTACAAGCTGCTCATCATTTGCAGGCATCGGTACAATGGCGCGAGTCGTCGGGTCAACTGGCGTCGCTAATGGCACCTAGAAGGGGACGGATAAACATAAATACACGGTGATTCAGGGACTACGCACTTCGGATCCAAGTTGGGGGGTCACAGCAGCTTCGTGTGGTTGAGCACGCTGGGCGGTCACATGAGAGGGTAACAGAGAATTGGCGAACACATTCACGCACGTCCACAGGCCACATTAAGGAACGATAAATATTGTCAACCGAAAAATGTGTGCGAGTGCATCTCGTACCAAACGAACAAGGAAGGGGTATGAAAGCAAAACATATCCGATCGGATGGCAACGAATTCCTACACAGATCCTATTCCAAGACATCGTAAATACACCGCGGAACGCACGCGGGAGATACTTACAAGTTTTGGAGGCCTCAACTGCTTTCTGGCTGAACGAAGTTCTGAAGGGAAATCACGGCGCGTTATGAGGTAGTCTAGTAGATCGAGCTAAAAAGAGCCAGAGTGAGGAAAGTAGAGTACGTGAAGATAAAGTAATACCATGTCGTGGTAGGGGACATGCGCACGAGGACAGGAAATTTCTTTGCATACACCCCCATAGACGAAATTCCTGCAAATGAGGTAAGGCCGGTGCACCGGCCTACTTGGATGGGGATGAGAGTTGGGCTGCTCAAGTATTGAAAAGGTGGGACCCTCGAGTCGGAACGTGGAGACGTACCGGTTGAAGGGAACGGAATCGAGGAGGAATAGACTGCATATAGTCGGTTGCGAGGGTCAAGTCGGTATAAAAAGGGGAGAATTCAAGGCCAAATGGGATGAAGTAACGATCATGGACTTAGAGTGTCACACAGCGATACGTCAGGCTCGGCGCAGTCCTAGTCACCTATATTATTACATAATAGAACTCCGATGGATACACACGTGCATACTAGTAGTAGGTCTATGGTAAGGTCCATGTCCACGTCCATGGTCTACATACCCATGTCTGCGCAGTCCATGTCCATCTAATTGTCATGTAGAAGGAAAGCACAATTGTAGCCTCATCAACGGAACGCTATATCAGAGTGATTCCAAGCAAGGCAAAACCCACCAGAGACATGAGTCGACCGTCGAAATCCATACTTCTGCCCGTAGCATTGGGTGAGGTGTCGATAGTACTCGTCGGACCTGAGAAGACACCGGTTGGGGCTGGAAGTGTGACAGGTTTGCTACTTCCGTTGGGGTAAATCCACACTGCCGAAGCTGACGGCGTTGGTCCGGGTACGCCAGTGGTGTAAGCGCGCACATAGTTGATTTCAAAGTACGCATTGTCATACTTAGGTGAACCCGGTCCGACCACGTTGTCGTTGTACTGCACATCATAGTCCATGAGTTCCACGGTCAGCAGTCTTATCCAACAGTGAACGCACACAGAGGCCGGTCGGGCCCGAATTGAGGCACTGCGGGTTATACACTTGTGGAAGCCCAGCCCTGCGAAGCAACACCTCGTGAACATTAATCCCTCCGGTGTTATAAACGGCGAACTGACCAAACGCCACAAAGGGTGATATCTATGACCAATTGCTGAGCAGTGAAGTACTGAGAAATGTTGCAAGTAGTAGCCGGATAGCTCGCCGAAGGTGGCCCCCATTCCGAAATGTCGATCGACGAAGTTGAGTTAGCTTGCAAAATCGATGGTGGCAAATTCGCACGCTGTAGCAGTATCATGTCAGCTCTGCATCCCGCGTGCCAGGTCTCTCCATAGATTTAAAAGATGGCGCGCACGGTCCAGAACCAGATACTGCGCCGACCATGAGAATCGAAGAACATATATAAACAGGCTGAAAGACGCACAAAATCCCGGCCACATCAAATTGAGTGGCCCAAACTCCGCCACCTGCCGCAGCAAAACCTTCGTTGAAACTGTTGGGGCTAGTTTCAGAGACGATGCATCCACTCGGTTGCGAACAATCGGTCGCGCCCGACACCCCCGTTTGTACCACGCCCGGAGGCTGTGAACACCCCGGCAACGTGTGCAGCGCGTACTGATTTGCGCCCTACGCCAGGTATCAGCGCATTCCCATGTGGCTGTATGAGATGGCAAGAGAAGCTCACCATGAGGTTGACTCCTTCGATGATGTCAATCTCGCCATTGTCCGGCCACGTCGGCCCTTTGGTCCAAAATGCTGGCCACACCTGCGAAGGTTAATTTTTATGAGACCACGCAGCCTGACGGATGAAGGTATGTACCGAGCACCCGTACGGAAGGTGGGTCAAATCTATAATCCAGAGACTGCCAACGCCGTAGGAGTCTTGAGAAGTAATTCGGATCTGAGATCAGGTTAAATTCGACCCGGGGAGGTGGCGAAAAGTCGTGGAATACCGTATTCCTTTTCTCGTTGTATGGGACATTAGAAACGTTATCGACCTTGATGACTGCTCGATTGTTCTCGTCGATGTAAGCCAAGTTTTGCTGGAAAGCAGAAGTCCTGTCTAACCACCAAACGTCGCCTTTGAAAAAAAAAAGGGGGGTCAGAGGCCAAGTGAGAATGAACCTTTATCACACATACCCAGGGTAAGGTTATCCCAACTACCGTAGAAATCCCAACGGTCGAAAAAGGTCGAACCAGAGTAGCTCCGGACTATGTCATATGAAGTAGAGTATGGCAGTATTGACAAAACAATGCAAAGAGATATGCCGAACATCTTCGAGGACGTAGTGTTGGTCTGAACTAGGAGGGTTGCAAACAGAAGACAAGAGAGAGGGTATCAAAAGTAGAGAATTCAGCACATGAATGGAAAGTTCAATGTCTGATGAAACCTTGGTCTTATGACACCCGGAAGCTCCCCATGTCCGGCAGGCGGAACCCCCAAGGCTCAGAAGAAGCACGAGGTGTACCATGAGGCCCGACTTGAAGCGGTGGATGTGGAGTGAGATTAAGATAAGATAAGATTCGGGGTACTAATTTACAGATCCATTAATTATATAATATCCACTTATTCGATTACTAATATGTTTCTCGGTCAAGTATTAGTCACCACTTTTTTCCGGTTTTTGCAGGATCATGTTGTCAGTGCACCCTCGTCATCATGAGCTAGTCACACCCACACCGCATATTTCGCTCATTATCCTCCTGTTCATCTGGAAACTTGCCCTTCGCAATGGAGGCATCCCCTGATGCCCTCAACCCCGACATTCATGACCCTTCTCGGAGAGGTTCGCCAGCTGTGCGTGCAGCCAAAGATATTTCATTTGGAAGCGTGCGTCGGAAAACCCTTGTCTGTTTTACTTGCTTGACCTCACTTGTACTGTCACTTAGGCTGCCGGAATAGTTTCGAAGTTCTTCGAGCACCCTTTCGACCTCACTAAGGTTCGCTTGCAAGCGCAGGTGCTCGACGCTACTGCTCGATTCCATGGACCGTTGGATTGTCTGGTCCAAACATTCAAAAAGGAGGGTGTGCGAGGCTTATATCGTGTATGCACGGCTTTCTTAGTTCCGAATAGTGCTCACCCCTGTTAATCCCAATAGGGTTTACCAGCACCTGTGGTGGGTGCAATGGCCGAAAACGCGACCTTGTTCCTCGCATACGGAGAGCTACAGAATGCCATCCGGCAAGCAGGAAACATTCCAGTGACGCAGGCCCTTTCACTCCCTCAATTGACCCTCGCTGCTGCAGGTGCTGGCACCATAACCAGCTTCGTTCTGTACGTCGCCTTCCCCACAACGTGAACTATTAGGTGTGCTTACGGTTGACAATAAGGACGCCTATAGAGCTCGTCAAGTGCAAGATGCAGGTGCAGATGCTGATTACCCCCCAAGCCTCGTTGTCCGCAGTACCAACGGCGACCGCGTTCATTCAAGACCTTCCAGGACCTTTTTCTATCTTGCGCGATGTGATTCGCACAGCAGGTGTTCGTGGGCTATGGCTGGGCCAGGTTGGCACGCTCATCCGAGAGACGGGTGGAGCGGGCGCATGGTTCGGAACCAAAGAATTCGTGTGCAAACTTATGCGCAGGGACGCGCCAGGGCGACAGCTTCGACCTTGGGAGAGTGCACTGAGTGGCGCGTGTGCAGGCGCAGCATACAACCTCGCGTTTTTCCCGGCCGACACGGTCAAGAGCACAATGCAGACTGAAGCAGAGCTCCGGCCGGGGACCAGTGGCCAGAGGTCGTTTTCGGCTGTTGCAAGGGAGTTATATCGTGCACAGGGGATGAGGGGGCTTTACGCGGGGTGCGGAATCACGGTCGCGCGATCGGTGCCCAGCAGTGCACTCATATTTTGGATATATGATGGGTTGAGAATGAGGTTCGGGTAGAGAATGACGCATTATTGTTTTCGTCTTTGCTTTTGTAGCTTTGTTTGACACATAGAATAACATCATAGAACATTCATAAAATTATTCTCAGTATTGGTGGCTGCGGCTAATTTGTGTATTGATTTATTCCACACCATCTGGGTGAACTTGTATAGTTGTGAGAGTTACGCCTCACTCAGCCCACTTCCTTGGCTTTTCGTTACTCATTACATCGAATGTCTCTCCTTCGCCATGGGCTGCGTCTGCACATATTACCCACAGCATCTCGCCTATCCCCGACAGTTACACTGACGAATCTCGTCCAGCGCGCATACGCCTCCAAAAAAGCAAAACATGGAAGCAGTGTCGAACGACCGACCGCGTCCGGCTCGAAGTGTGGCCCCATCACGACGGCATCTCTCACCCCCGGCTCGCAACAGGTCCTATCGGACCCTGCAGAGCGAGAAGAGCACGCGCGCGCGTCGGCGGCGATGACCAGCAGCGTGGAGTGGTTCCGGCGTGAGGTCGCGCAGCTCGAGACGCGAGCGAGCGGTCGCGTCACGCCCCGGTTGCTCGACCCCGTGCGCGTCTCGCTGTCGCCGGCAACACATGAGGAAGGGGAAACGTCGAAGGTGCGACTAGAAGAACTCGCTACTGTCGGCGTGCGCGACGGGTCCTCGTTGGTCGTGACCGTATTCGAACAGCAGGTGAGCCCTCCCCCATCGCTTTTGCGTTCGTGCGACCCGCTTCGTACGACAAACTCTAACGAGCTTTCAACTCTTGTGGTCTGGTAGAATTTGAAACACGTACAAGACGCACTATACGACGCCAAGATACAGGGTGTCATCCCCCAGCGCGTCGACGAGCGCACGCTGAGGATACCCATACCGAAGTGCGCTTCGTTCCTTGTGTCGAGAACTCTCGTTTTGATTGATGGGTCCGTGCTTCCAGGCCAACGGTGGAAGCGCGCCTCGCGGCGTATTCGACCGCGTCGAAACAAGCCGAGAGCGCGCGCGTGCAGATCCGCCGCCAGCATCAGGCGAGCGTGAAAAGGGGTAAATTCCCAAAACGTTCTATCGCGAACGACGAGGTGGGTGTGCACTTTCTCAGAAGTTCTCCCCCTGGCAAATAAAGAAAATGGTCTTTCTTAGTTGCAAAAGTTGCAAGATCACCACATTGCAGAAGTGGATGCCATCCTAGCTCGGGTCAAGAAAAGCACAGGTGCACGGTGAACGGCTCCGACTACCTGGATTTTGGCATCGTACGTGTCAACTACGCTACGCCTGTGCGGCTGTTGTTTTCTCACACTTTCACAGCATAGCGACGTTTCGCTCTGTGATTAGCGAAAGCCAAATCTAATGAAGCAGGCACTGTTACGATATCATAACATTCCTAGACCGCTGCTCCTGAGACATTTTCGAAGATCGCATCACGTATCCTAATCTGCGGTCGCCGGCAGAGATATCACCGAAGCAATTTTCATGTCGTACATATTCCCTAAAGATCAGCCAGCATACACGCATTGTGCTTGCAATTGCGGGGACACCGAGCTCCCCGACGTGCCTCTCCATTTAACCGTGAGTTGCGACCCGGCGCAGCACCATGCCAGTGCGGACAAAAAGTGCCGGACCCGCCCCAACGGTTTCCTGAATCCCGATATCATAGCGTACACTGTGCTTTTCCTTCGGCCCTCTCGGTCTCGGGCTCAGGGGAAACACCTTTACTATGCTTAACCTGGCACCAGCAGCAGGATAGGAGGGACGCTTATTCAAGTGCCGCCGCAAGTTAATACGACAACACGTGAGATTCCTGTGAACGAATAACTTATGTGAACGATGTAGCGATGGTCTACTTGACAATATTGGCAGTTATCAGTGAAATCGGAGGAAGAACATCAGTCAAAGCGATTCGCGATGAGAAGTTCTAGTGGCTGTTGATCCTAAACATCGTGTGGTGTCACAGTCTAGTAGACCCAGTAGACTCTGTATCTCCCCGACGGCCAATAGACCCAAATTCACACACTTGTTGTTCTGAATCTATGAATAAATTCTAGAGGGACCTTTCAAAACGAGAACACATGATGACAGTCAATCGCCGAGGCGCCGACAGAGCCTATCCGGTATACGAGAAACCTGAGACGATCTCCACGAAAACGGGCGGCGACGCGGCCAAGATGCAGCCTGGGTAGGGAGTGTCGCAGGGATGACGGGCGCCAACGAGGGTTGGCCGCTTCTCAAACTTGCACGAAATTTACATACACAAGGACAGCAAGACTCGCACTCACGCCCCGGAAGGATCTTTCGGAGCAACGCGCGGAGCACAGAGAAAACGGCGACGATACAGGGCTGACAATAGATCACCCCAGTTGGACACAGGCAGCTGGAGGGGAAAGTAAGGCGTACCATCGCAACGAGAGAGGATGACCTGTGGAAAATGAACCACAGAGACCGGAAGACCAGGCGTAGAAAAGGCATCTGGCTCACTGGAGACTGTCAATCGCGGGCAGCGGAGATGAATGAATAGAGAGCGGTGATCGTCCTCACAATAGGCGACGATGGCGCTCGCCGAGGATAAAATATCTGCATAGAGTGGAAAGGATCTTCCGCCAAGCGTCTTATTAACCTTGACTGCTGTGGTATTGATGTCAGTGAGGGCACTCATCACGGTCTCATTCATCAGTTGTAAAGTCCCAGCGAGCCTGGCTGTTGCTCGCACAGCATCGGCTTGGGCGATGTGCATCAACTTCACTTCAACAGCACTGGAATTCAGCGTGTCTGACAAGTGGCTGGCGCTCAGGGAAAGCTCCGTAAAAGACTGAACCGGAGACACATGAGTAGAGACAAATAGACAGAACAAGAAAGGTTGGCTCGCGTTCATGGCTGAGAGGAGACCTCCTTCGATAAGTGAGACCCGTTGCCATATTTTGTCCTGTGAGGGTCGTTAGTGCAAGGGGAATACTTGGAGAAATATACGCGACCGGTGCGTACAGAGGCGGTAAAAACCCTGCTAATCTGACTATCGAGAAGTTCATACACCGAATCCAGTCTCGATGATAATGACCGCTCAAACTCGGTTGATAAGTCCATTAATGTTCGTGAATGCTATGCCAATGGGTCCGAGCGAATCAGAACAAGTGGAGTAAGTACCTACATTGGATAAAGCCAGCGAGTGCCCCATACTTTGCTGGAGTTGGACATCGAAAGTTTCCTGATGAGCGCGCAGAACCTGACAATATGATTCGATTCCAGCGCACTGCTAGAATGGCGTCGTTGGACGAATGACCTGCTGCAGCTCACCAAAGACTTTCTCGGAGATATCGACGTAAATTCTTTCAGAAATACTTGGAGACGTTTGGAGGTCGTCGACAGAGCGCTGTAGATCCTGTAGAGCCCAGGAATTGGCAGGCGGCCGCAATAAAAAGGTATAGGTCTCACGGAAAGTAATGATTGCAAAAGAGTGCGCATCTCATCCTCCCTCTTTGCGTGTTGCATGAGACGACGAATATATGCCACTTTCTCGATGGTAGCATTCCTATATATCTCAAGTGCGAGGTCTCAACGTATAAACTATTAGCATTTGTGCTGAGCAGATAGGGCGGAGCACATGCCTTTTTCATTGCTACGCTGGTACGCAAAGCATAGTTGCGCTACCGGAAGTGGTCGGCAGGGGGTAGTCCTAAAGGGGGGATGCGTACGGATTTCACGCAGATATCCAGAATAACTGGCCCAAGATTGTGTACTCCTGGAAAGAGCCCTGTGGTGACTGTAAGCAACGAGATGACTTCAGGAGGCCCCACACACTCACTCTACACATATACCATGGGGTGCACGACCGCCTGACGCCCCTTCTTCCAAGAACACTTCGCACTCAAGAGGGATAGAATGGAATTCAGCGGTTCGCAGTTCACACAAAGTCATCGAAATTGCAGCTGAGTCCACCGTTCATAACTCATTCATGCGATATATATGCGTATAGGATGCATACCCTTTACTCTCTCGTCGGCATCCATCTCTATATCGGCGCATCTGGAGTGTATGCGCCCAGCGGCGCGACGAAAACAATCCGGTTTTCTCACATATGGGCCTATGGTATCTGACGTACAATGAGAGCGACTTAATGAGTCATAAGTAAGGCTCACTACTCGCAGAACCGAAAGCATCCTCGCTGAGTGCAAAGTCTACAAGCACTCCGGTTCGTAAATGAACAGCTGGCTGTTTTAGAAAGAGAGCCGCCGACCTATGATGTCTGGGGAATCCCCTCGAGAGAATATAGCTTTAGAGGAGGAAAGGGCATAAGCACTGATGATTGGCAGTGTGATGAAGACCGTAGCGAGTCGCATCATATCCACGACACAACCGGCGCGTTGCAGTAAACGCTCAGCGCAGAGCGCTCAGTACTCAGTTCCCGTCGTTCACCTCATCACGTGCCTGAACAAGACGGACTCGGAACGGGGCCAGCGCTGAGCACTTTTCAGTACTGAGCACTGACTCTGAGCACTGGGTCGCCGAGTCTGGTTTAACCTCGCGGCCGAGGTGTTACAAGAGTAAGAGAGAAGAGAAGTCAGTTTCCCCGGGCCCTCGTTCAGGTCCCTATACCTGACAGTGTCCTTCAATTTTATCAGCGTATTCCAGGGTTCTAGTTGATCACAGCAGCCGCTGTGTTGCTAGGTGGCCACCATCTTCGCCATCACTCGCGCGGAACAGGCGCAGGGAGTAACGAATGTTTTCAACCGCATTCTTCAGCTCTCAGCGGGTTCCAGTAGATTGTCGCACGCGGTTAAAGAAGTGATCGATGTCCCTTTTTCTGACACCCCCCCCTCCCAAGACGACGTTGTCTTGGTTGGAGCGGCGCTTTGATCAGTGGATAACTTCCCTTACCTCCTTCCCAAATGCTTGTCGTTTCAGATGGTGGTCGTTGAGGTCGGAGTATGGACCCTCTAGTCTCTAACAATGTGCAATATATGGCCCGATATCATAGGAAAGCGAATTTTACCAAGGCCCAATGTCCCTGATCATGTTAACCTGTTTCACTGGGCATATGATCTAGAACTTAAGACAACCGCATCCAGGCGATTTGTCTTGACTGAATTGTAGCGTGCCGCTGCGAATTTCATCTGTGTCAACCGGTTCGTTCGGTTGTCGGTGTCCACCGACCTTTTGGCGACTAAGCGACTAACTCCAGTCATCCCAACATCCCGACGGTATCTTGATCGAAGGCACGCGAGCCAAATCGGGAGAGCGGCGACGCGGCCGCGGTCGTTGTCACCCGGCTGACTGAATACCGGCTTCAACAATCCGGCGTCAGTGCGAAGCACAGCGGACGCCGCTTCGCGAAGGTGATGTCTTGATTGGCTTGACTAGAGGCAGGGGCAATAAACTGGGTCGGGAACATTATCAGATTGGGTCAGTCTTTTGAGTTGTGTCGTGCTCATCCGTCTGTCTATAGCTTTACTACATTGATTGAGACAGTTTTATTTCCGAGATATACGAACTAGGCTGCTGTTGCAACTTTACGTTCGGAAACAGTCTACAACTAATCTAGACGACAGAGCGTGCGGCGTGTATGAAAAACAATAAACGGGCTATGGTTACAGCAGTTGGGATGCAGACGCAAACATAGCGGCAAGGCCGCACAACGACCGGAGACGAAAGGCAGCTAGGGCCCCGAAAAAATGCGAGGGTGATCGCGCAGGGTATCCGATGTACAAAATTACTTCGTCCAGAACAAGGTAAGTTAGAAAAAAACAGAACAGGGGAAAATCGCGCTCATCGACGCTCCTCGGCGCGGTGCTTGCGGTGACTCGAAATGCCAGCAAGAGCACGGGCCTCCCACGGTCCTGGCCCTTCGCCTTCCATCCAGTTACCGGAGATAGGGTCGCGTTCGAAGTCGCCGTCCTTGTAGCCGTAGCGCTTCTGGAGCAACTTCAAGAGTGGGTTACGAAGGGCAGGGTCCATGCGAACGCTCTCTCCCGGATGATAACTTCCCACGTCGTGCCGGGAGAGGCTCTCCTCGAACAGGGCCTCCTCGAATGTACAACCGCAATTGAGATGACCGGGGGGTGCCATGCGGGGAGGATGAGCCCGGCGTTCGCGACGCGAATCGTGCCAGGCACACAAGGCGTTGCCCGCGCGATTGAGCGAGCAGAAAAGCTTGATGCGCGCATCCGTCCGCGCTTTCCACGAAGCTGCAAATGAGGGGGAGGTAGGAAGCTGCGGTGCCGGAGATGGAAGCCCACTAATCGATGATGATGAATACAAGGATCCTGACGCAGGATTAGCAAGCTCATTTTCGAGCTCACGTATCCGTAATCGGGCAGATTCGTTGATGAGTTCTAGCTCTCGAACTTTGTTGCGTAGGTACCGAAGCTCATCTTCAGTAGAGCGATTTGGCCGAGAACCCGCGGCAACCGCGGTGCTGGGGGTGATGGGCATCGCTCCACGACTAGAAGGGAAGTGTGCCAATTGCGGGATGATCAAGGGTGGTGCCGGCGTGGTGGCTGATCGTGTCTGCGGGTAGGCGTTGAAAGACTCGGAGTATCCTGTAGTTGAAAACACTGGAGGGGAATGAGTTCCCGATGCATTAGGATTAGCGTAGTTGGTGTGATTATAGTCGTGGTATTGCATGTATGATGTTGACGGACTGCCCGAGGTAAGTGACCCAGACGGGGACGAGATGTTCTGAAAGGACAGAGGATTTGAATGACCGTCGAAGCTTGCTGTTTGTATGGCGGGCTGGCCGGTAACATCAGCGTTGGTCTGAGACCAGACCATACCCGATGCCACATTATAAGATTCTTGTTGGTGCTGAGAGCCGTCGCTTGTAGGTGATGGGGAATTAGACCCCTCGGAATTGGGCGAGAGATGAATATCTCCCATAGCTCCTCGCAGACTCGAAGAAGTCATGCTAGAGCCCGAGGACCGCGGCCGACCATCCTCACCGAACGTTGGTCGTCGGATTGGGGGCTGTTCAAGCGGAGATATTAATACCTCCATGTGTCTATTAGGGGAGCTTCGTACCCTGGCACCTGACACGGCGAAAGCATAGGCTTGCTGCCTTTCAGCCTCTATGACAGGGCATGAGTACTTGTCCCCCCTTTGAAGACATAACACCCACCGTTTTCGCTCTTAACCCATTGTTGAGGGTAGTTCGCGCTCGACATTTTGGCCGCCTCGCCAGTGAATTTGTTACGTATTCTTGACTCGTGTGGCGAGGTAGAATAAGGTTGTTTAGAACGCCTGAGGTGGGCGCCTGATGAGGAATGTCGACGAATGGGAGGAGGCGCTGATGCAATGGGCGGTGGCCTTGATGCGAAAGCCGGGGTGGTCGAGGACGGTACGTAGAAAGCTTTTGGGTCGGATGCTTGCTCTAGCTTCACCTCGGGAGTGCTGTCGGAAGATGATGGCCGTTCAGGCCAGTTAAAAGCGTCGGGAGTCGGCTCCAGCATATGCAATGCCACACAACAAATTATAGGAAAATGAGGCGAGGGGTACAAAGCACGAGCTGGTGTTGCTGCCTGGGTGATGGTGTCACAACAACTGATCAGAGGTCGCGAGGGACTCAGATCCTACATTCCGTCCGCCAGCCACCGAGATGTTTAAAAGAGGTGCAACAGGCTGTACGGATCCGTCATCACCATCTCGAAGCCTGCGATTAGGCGAGCCCGCGGCGAGGGACCGTCGTTTGAAATGATCTGCATCTCCACAGTTTGGGTGTCTGGAAAATAGCCCTGACCCGAGAAAGCCTGGCCAATGGTGCCCGAGCCTGTCAGTGATCTTATCCCGAGAAATGACACTCCGACCTGGCCTAACACAATAAGGAAACGTTTTCACTGATGGGTTCGTTTTGATGAGTTTATCGCCGATGAGTTTATCACCGGGAATAATATTAAGCCCGATTTCAGTAACCGGTTACTGCTTGCTTGGACTGTGTCAGGACCAGCCCGAGTTGCTCAGCGATCTACAGTATCTGCACACAGCAGCTTCCCTAGCTCGGCGCTTGAACCTGCATGTTAGACTATAACCGGTCTACCACCATCCCCCTCCAGTAGAAACCGAACAGAAAGTCAGTGCTTACACGTTTTGTTTCGGTTTCCCTCTTTCTCGATCGTTTCCGAACATACCCTTTTGGGTGCGCAGTTTTCTTTGATTTCCTTTGCCTCGAGGGTAATGCCAGGTCCAACATCTGATCATTTATTCACCCCTTAAACACCCAGGTAAACGGGCACGTAATATCGCACTGTACCTCCTTACTTTGGCTCCTTTGGGTTGGCACTCACCACAAGAGGCGGAGTGGGACGGCCATCGAGTAGGTGCGAAGGGGCCACGGGAAACGAGAATATACCGAACAAAATTGGATGCCGTGTCCACTATACCCTCATTGTCCGCATATTCTTTAATTTCGAGCTGAGGTCACGACTCCCCTTCATATGAATGACTACGTGTCATTGTGAGCGACTTGAGTTATTGAATTTACTATCCAGGATGGCGCCAACTATCGGGGAGGTTGCGTTGAAGCGTGCGTTACAGTCGGTGATCGTGGACACACGTGTTAGCACAAAAATATTCTCGCATGCCGACGGACGCATCGTAGCGCAGAAATGTTACAAGCTGTTCGTTGGCAGGCTATAGCAATCGCATGGGACACGTAAAACGTTTGCTAAATCATGTCGCTAGCTCATTTTCTCGAGCGGGAAGGGCTCACTGTCGTAATAAGTCGCAGTGTATACAAGCAGCTAAGGATGCTGGTGAGTCACCGTTATACAGCTTGGACAAGCCAGAATCGACCACCCCCTGAACAGCTCGAGTAGCGGCAGCCTTCCAACGTTGCTTGTGGTGGACTCGAACGGTTTGAGTTAGTGTCACGCTTGATTGCGGACCACATCCTTCCACTTTTTCGCCTTTGGGAGCTGCTGGCTACCATTCCACCATCCGGTTAATGGACGAACTGCGTACAATAAGAACAGGCCTCCTACATGACATCTTCGGCGATGCTAACCTTGCCAGTGGAAGGATCCGTACTGGCTACTCGCGTGATCTCGATAGCGGGTTCTCCTTGACACCTTTTGGATAGATAGTAAACTCGAGCAGTACATGGCATATTTTCTACTTACAGTCTGAAGAGACGAGGGATAGGAAAGCAATGAAACTGTTGATGTCCATAATCGCTCAATTGAATCTGACAAGAGAATTGCAAAAGCTCTGCAATCTGACACCCTGGCGACAATCCTGTAGACGCGGACGCATTCGAAGGTGAGCTCGCCATCAGTTGCGCTCTCTCCGTGGTTTGCACCGAGTGACGGAGACAGACTCGAATGGTTCTAAGCGCGGCACACTACTGTAAGTCCGTACTCCTTCCGTCCGATCTGATTGAGGAATTAGTCAGCACACGTGATTCCCACTCTTTAAGCTTTTTCTCTCTCATTTTTTTTTTGTTTGTTCTTTCTCCTTAGCCGTTGCGACGACGTATCTCATTTCACCGCATTTACCGATGACTTTCAAGGTTGCTGGTGAGCGTTTCATACTCTACGGCAATAACAAGAAATATCGATGCATCATCTTCAGATATATCACTTGCGGCTTTCGGTCGTAAGGAAATCGAGATCGCAGAGGTTTGTTGATCTCTGTTCCTTCGTCCTTCAGATCCGTTTATGGTTATGATAGAATGAGATGCCTGGTTTGATGTCTCTGCGAGAAAAAGTTGGTTCTTCCACAACATGTTGTGATCAACGATTGACCGCTCCATCCCTTGAAAGTATGGAACCACAAAACCTCTCAAGGGAGCGCGGATTGCTGGCTGCCTTCACATGTAAGCCAACTCTATGACATACGATGTATTTGTAATTCTCGGACCTAGGACTATACAAACTGCAGTCCTCATCGAGACACTGGTTGCTCTTGGAGCAGAAGTCACTTGGTCATCCTGTGTACGCACCAATTCACTTACGACTGAGTATCTTGCCTCATCTTTATTCAGAACATTTTTTCCACGCAAGACCATGCGGCAGCCGCGTACGTAATCCATTATGGCACAATTTACGTTCTACTTACTACCCCAAATAGAATCGCCGCTACTGGCGTTCCCGTCTTTGCTTGGAAAGGAGAGACTGAGGAAGAGTACTTGTGGTGTATAGAACAGTCCATCACCGCTTTCCCTGGAAATCAGCCTTTGAACCTGATATTGGACGACGGAGGGGACTTGACGTCACTCGTTCATGAAAAATTCCCACAATTCCTGAAAGGTGAGACAACATCTTTTGGTTCATGTGATCCCTTCTCATTGGGGTAGGCATCCGCGGTTTATCGGAGGAAACTACAACTGGTGTTCATCACCTATACAAGGCATTCCGTGAGGGAAGACTGAAGGTCCCCGCTATCAATGTAAATGACTCTGTTACAAAGTCGAAGTTCGACAATTACTACGGTTGCCGCGAGTCACTAGTCGATGGCATCAAGCGTGCAACCGACGTCATGCTTGCTGGAAAGGTTGCTGTCGTTGCAGGGTTCGGCGACGTGGGCAAGGGCGTACGTTATTTCTTGCTGATTCATCCAATGATTTTTATCGAAATATTCTCAGTGTGCGGAATCGTTACGCTCATACGGTGCACGGGTCTTGGTTACAGAAATCGACCCTATCAATGCACTCCAGGCGGCGATGGCCGGTTTTGAAGTTACTACCATGGAAGATGCAGCATCTCGCGCCAATGTCTTTGTAACTACTACAGGTAACAGGGACATCATTACCGCAAAACATTTTCAAGTCATGAAAGAAGATGCCATTGTCAGCAAGTACGTCCTGCATCGCTGGGTGCCCAACTGTTTTTGACGTTCACTCAAATAGTATCGGCCATTTCGACGTTGAGATTGACGTAGCTTGGCTCAAAGCAAACGCTAAGCAAGTGGTCAACGTCAAACCTCAGGTGGATCGCTTCACAATGCCATCTGGCCGTCACATCATTCTCCTCGCGGAAGGCCGTCTTGTCAACCTCGGGTGCGTGAATGCTTAGAAACTATCGGTTATCTGGATTGTACTCATTGAACCTTGATAGTTGTGCTACCGGCCATCCTTCATTTGTTATGTCCTGTTCCTTCAGCAACCAAGTATTGGCCCAGATTGCCCTCTGGACCACTCCCGAGAAATTCCCGCTTGGTGTACACATGCTACCCAAGGAACTAGACGAAGAGGTCGCTCGCGCGCACCTCGCTAGCCTGGGTGTCAAACTCACGACGTTGACCGCGGCTCAGGCCGAATACCTTGACATTCCCACGAATGGACCATTCAAAGCGGACCACTATCGATACTAGTTGGTTTGCTAGGACGGGAAAACGCACTCTACGAAGACCTTCTAACGGCCTCAACGCCGCTCTACATGATGGAACCTCTCGCGTTCCGTTAGCGTGTAAATTATGGACGAGTCTCAACGCTCTCGTCCGTGGCGTTGTGTTTGGAGCCAACTAGTGGGTGGTGGGGATGTAGTGAGCTGATTGAGGGGGGGGGGTGCCATTATTGTTACCGTTATCGTCGCTCATAGGGCCTCAACGAGCCCTTTTCTCATCGCTTTGGCGAGCTCCGCAATAAAACCATATGGCATTTGGGATGCAAAGTGCTGACCTTCTATCGCTTGTGACCCACACTGACCGTGCGTGGTTCGGACGATCTCATCATTCCTCGTGCCTGATGGCCATGAAAGGGCTGGTTGTTTGGCCCCCCGAAAAAATCGAATAACATTGAGGTCTCCCGCTTTCCATGGAAACAGTGCAGAATTCGCCAACACCATTTTCTCGATCGGGAACCAAGTCGGAAACCCCGACTCTGGCCTCTTTTTCATCTTCTGTTTCCCAGTCATCGGTCCAGCAAGCGAAGTCCCACCTCTCGGTTCTGTCGACCCTGATTTTTGTTGCCATATCTAAGATGATCGTGTCGTCGTCGGAAGTGCGTAGTCCTTATCGCGTACGATCATTTCATGATCCTACTTCTCTCCATTTCGAACTCAATCACTTGGTTAGTTGTTCCGCCAGTTGTTCCGCTAGCAACCAGATGGCCCAAATGGACAGCCGGAACGTCCCCTTGTGTCCCGGCTGCCGACACCATGACGCCTGACATGCGTACAGTGACAGCTGGATCTCGTAATACGGCCAGATGGTGAGTTCCCGACTAATCTCCGCTCCACGTGCAGAAACTCTGATTCACGTGGCTCATATGCTGACGGTGAAGCTTGGCCGGACAGCGGTGGTGGTACTGCCAAGAGCACAAAATGGTCGGATTCTATCGGACAGCAGGAGGGGATGCATGGGTAGAACTCGCGAAGAAGACGGCAAATGACCATTCATGGCCCATTGCGCTGACCACCCCGACATCATATGCATCAAACAAGTCATACGGACCCCTTTATTCCAAGGTTCTGGGGCTGCGCACCTTCATACTGACGTACAATCGAAGATGCCAGGGTGTAAGTTACAGCAGTAGGTTTCTCTGAACCGATCGAGCGGGAGCGGGGTCCTGAAATATGGAGTCATGGCCCAATAGACCGATCAACCAATCACGGCTCGTTCCACGAAACCCGAGAAACCTGCATCTTTCATTACACTAACTGGAGTCTTTACTATCCCGGTTGAGACACAGCTTTTGCCGACCATCTATGCAATGGTGTTCTATTTCCCACAGTCCTACCTTCGAGTCATGGCGGGAAAAAAAAAACACAGGATTGGCACCATTTGCCAGTTTCCAACCCGCACCCCCCACCAGTCCCTTAAACATATTTGCGCACCTGCGCACGTCATTGCCTGAACACTGCTAACACCTCGACCATCGCCGCCTGCCATACAGCAGGCACCCTGTGGTCGTCACGGCGTGGCTTGGACGGCACCACTGCCACTGCCTGCGGATGACCAGTGCTTGCCCAGGTGCGAGCGGGATATATTATCAACTTCCTGGTGGCTGCCCTGCAATTGTCGTACACGTCAAGACTCTCACACTCTCACACTCATGGAAGTCAGATTTTAGGAGAGGAGAGTGAATTATCATCAGTGTATTGAGATTGAGAGTGCTCTGGTGTAACGGCTGGTATGGCATATGAGCGGCACGTGGTTCAGTCTTGGGGCCGAGCGCTGACGCCGAGGGGTTACAGTGTGAGAAAGAGGTGATGCGCTGCGGAATGCACTGCAACTGTTCGTAGGCAACGCTGCGCACCGGGGAAAGTAGAGCTGTAGGGTGTTCAAGTCGATGACTTGGCGAGTGCGCCGTAACAGAGTGATTGAACTGCATCGTAGCGCACGGCATACGGGAAGAGCCGAGAGATCCAAAGCCTGTCTGAGTGGTACCAGCCCAGGCTCTCCTTTTCCTCTCCTCTCGTACTCTCTGTCCCGTCTTATCCCTCGTCCCCCTTTCGCCTTAAATAGTTCCCATAAGCACGGTTTTTGCTGTCTTCCTTGTTTGTTGACCTTTCTTCGGCTGTTTCCCTTCCGTACTCACGGCGCAAACTAGATTTTGATCGACTCCCACACTTGCGATTCGTATCCTCCCCTTGTGAGCTCTACAGCTCGCCTCCACCATTCTCGCCAAAGGACCTATGGTCTCTCCCACTTCTACTACATCCCAGACTCCCGCCCTGTCTTACGCTGAAAGTGCAAAGAAAGCACAAGGAGCCAAGCTCGCTTCACAACATACGCAGAAACCCCTCTCTGTCCCACCTCGTCAACCTCCCGTTCCGGTGCTAGAGTCTCAAAGGGCTGGGCCATCTTCTCCAACGGTCGAAACCACTCTGACATCCCTGGCTGATCTTTCTCTTCATGATGGATCTCCCTCTGGCGCCAATCCACCAGTACCTACTTCACCCGGTGAATCTACGTCGCATAGCTCGACCACTATTACGATCGACACCGCTCACACCGGCATTGTGCCATCCACCTCTGCAAAGGCGGTTCCCATACCAAATGTGTGGAATCAGAGGATCCAGCAAAGGGCACAGACACGCCCACAACCTCGTCTTCCTCAGTCTCTCCCGCATATGACCCAATCGCATGTGCTACGTGTTCCATCTCCTACACGAGATCCTTCTTCCACTTCGTCTAGCTCGCGGCAGCCCGATGTTTCGGTCTCTGCCAGCGTTCGGTCTGACCAGATTCCTTCTTCGCCATCCGGCCTCAACGGCGCATCCGTCGCATCGTCTATATCCAGCCCCAGTACAGGGACTACGCCTTCCTCGCGGAGAGAACCTCTCCCGCATCCTCCTCCTGTCGACGATGCCGAGAGTTGGCCAGAAGTAGGAAAGAGTCAGACGTCTGGTGGGAAGTCTCAGCGCGTTGGCAATGGGTACGCTGGTTCAGTCGAAGCAAAAGATGTGGAGGAAAAAGACACCGATGGGCCCTCCCAAAGCCATCCAGGAACGCCGAGAAAGAGTGCGTCTTTTTCTTCGCGTTCACCTCTCCAAGCCCATCTTCTTCTCTACCCGAGCTTTGTCAGTTTCGTGCTTGTTCCGATGACCGGTACTTACGTTTTTTAACGCCTGGGTCGTATCTGCTGCCTTGTAGGTGAGAAGACCAAGTGGATTGTGATACCCCCAGAGGAGCTCCAAGCCACTGCTGACTCCCTCAACCCCCCGAGGTCGTATGCCCAGTCTCGGAGTCATTCGCAGCTCGGCAGCCGAAATAGCCAGACACGCAATGCTGCCGCTTCTGGTTCTGGTTCTATGCAGGGTTCGCAAGCCCCGAGCAAGACCGCCTCCGGTCGGACATCTACTTCCCATTCTCGAACTCATAGCCCGAGCAGTATGGCATCCAGCCCACAGCATCCTGGACGTGGTCGGCAGCTTCCCGTAGAGATCAGAGGCCCTCAAACTCCCGAACAGCAGCACCAACAACAACAACAGTCATCTCAAGGTAACTCGCCTCGAGCATATGCTGACATGGCGCTATCCCCTGTTCATTACGGCCAGATAGCCCGAGACGTCTATCCGTACGGGAATTTACCTAGTCAGTCAGCAACCACACAACCCTACATACCCCAACAACCTCCAGCGCCAGCCCAGCCGGCGCTGTCGACCCATTATCCTCCTGCGCTACAATTGAATCCGACTCACACACAGCAACCCTACACGTCATCGTCTGTCTCACCTTACCCGCAAACGTATCCGCTCCACACGCCATCAGATAGATACGGACCTGCACCTACGCAACCTCTTCCCCCGGGCTGGGCAGCGCCAGAACATTACGTATATCCCTATGGGTATCCACCATACGCCCAACCACATCCGATTATGTACTGGCCCAGCAATCTGCCTTTAGACGTGAGGCAAGACGGGCGCACAATGTATCCGTCATATCCACCGGTGCAACCGCCTCAGCAAATCGTGCCGCCGCCTCACGTATTAGAGGACGATGGCGCACCGTCAGGGGAAGAGGAACCTGCTACCCATCCTGCTTTACCACCACCAACCATGATCGTTCGCCCCCCGCCGCCACAAGATTCAGACGCCGTTGCCGGATATCGCGCGGTGAAATCCGTATTAGACGCCGGCTCTGATCGGGAGGAGTCAACACGGGGAAGGCGTGATATGATATTTGGGAGTGTAGGTGCACCAGGGGGATGCAAAAGTCCAAGTCCACCACCGCAACCGAGCTCAGAGGCACAACCAGCGACCATAGATAGCCAGCTTGCGAACGAAAAGCCCGAACGGGCGGTCGCGACGTTTTCGATTGGTGTGTCTCCCGGGGAGGCAGGACCATCGCATGTACGTTCGAGAGCGCGGTCACAACCACGACTGTCACGAACGGAGAACCTGTCAGATGGGATGAGTTCGGAGCCGCGCATGGCTGCGGAAGTTAAAGTCGTTGATCTTACCTCTCCTGAGACCAAGTGGGAGTTCGGAACGGCAAATAGACCGCAGGACGAATACACTCAGGACGATAAAAGCAGACCGGAGCTCGCCGAGCCTCAACCTTTTCCGCATGCTCCCCCAGCGCCATCCAAAGCGTCACTGGACGTTAGCTTGTTGTTCAATGGTCCCCTGCAGGAGTCCTTGTTACCCATTGTACCGGCGGAGCCTTCGTTGGGAGAGTTACACCATCCGTATCCCCAGCCACACCACCATCTGTCATACGTACTTCCACAGCACATGCATGTCCCACCGCCTCCCCCTTCACAGGAGGAATTGCAAGTGCAAACTGGGCTAGGTCCATACCCCGTCCATCAGCCCCCGCCACAGCCGCCGTCGGGTTCTAGCGCTGATGGTTTCGAGGTCAAGGACTATGGTTATGGGTTTGGGCGCGCAAGTGGGACAGGTCACGCTGTAATGTCGACGCGTGAGGAGCGCCAAGTACGAGAACGGGAATGGGAACGTAACCGCGATCCTAACCGCGATCCAGAACGTGAACCATACGCTTGGCGCCCGCGTCGTGGCTCTTATAGTGGGCACCACGAGCGTGGAGGGTATGGTGGACGCAGAGGACGTGCGAATGGATTTGGACGTGGTATCTCTGGCCGCGGGTTCGGGCGGGGAGGATTTGGGCACCAACACCGGAACCGGCACCAGCACCAGCAGCAACAGCAGCAACACCAACATCATCAGCACCAGCAACAACACCAACACCAACAACCGCAAACGCATGCTCCACAGCAGCAGCAGCAACAGCAGCAGGTTCCACCCTTTACTGCGACGCCACCAACTCAAGCTTTTCAGCCTCTGCAGCCATCTACCCCACCACCGCGGTCTGCGGCCGAATATCTTGCTACACCGATTCAGCAACCGTATTTGCCACATGGGTTTGACGCATATCAAGCGCCCGTTCCGCTTTCGTATCCTCCACCCCCTAATGCAAGCATGACAAGCTCTGTTTCGGTACACCCAGTACCAAGGCCGCTATCAAATATTACATATTCTGCCGACCCTACACGATTCTTTCTCCTCGGTCAGCTGGAGTACTATTTGAGTGCGCAAAACATGGCCTCGGACTTATTCCTGAGACAAAGGGTAATTTTACTGCTTGGTGTGGTTTTTACCGCTGATCACACCTGGGTTTCTGATGGTAGATGGATTCACGCGGGTGGATCCCGGTGTCACTACTTGCGTCTTTCAATCGGGTTCGACAGTTAACGTTGGACCCGCAGCTGGTACGCGATGTTCTAACGCTATCATCGATCGTCGAACTGCGCGACGATTGTGTGCGTATGGGCGGTGGTGAGTGGAGGCGGTTTGTCCTCCCCGACGCCCCGACAAGCACGGTTGAAATCGACGCCGAGGCGGAAGGGGAGCAAGAAAATAGGCTAGGGGTTGATCGGGAGCAATACGACCACGACCACGTGGAGGACTACGTGGAGGAAGAGGAGGAAGAGGAGGAAATCGAGATTGTTATGGATCGAGAACTGGGCCAGCCATGGGCCACTCCGTCGTCCTGACCTAATCGGTCGGTCTCTCGTCTTGTTCCTGATTAAATTTTTTTTTGATTCAAATTGTGTGCCAGGTCCGACGCCAAAATCAAAGATCAAAATGAAAGTGGGGACAAGTGATCGAAATGTTGTTGGCTTTTTTTCCATTGTACAATCATCTTTATCTGTGTGCAATCGTGCGTGTTGTTGGTAACCACATACAGTATACCTCTCGTCTCTCTGAGTCACTGTTACGTCAGTCCAGCTGCAACTCAATTTATATATGTTAAGAGTTTGTTTTTTTTTGTTTTATCCTCAAAGTTTTTTTTTCTTTTTCAAAATACAAATTCGGGCTGAGTGCGGTGCGGGACCAAATCTGGAACGCTCATCCACCTGACTGATGTCTCCCTCTATCATATTGGGCAGCCCCCGCTTCCACCACGCCGATCCACCTTTCGTCTTCCTCATCCATGGTTTACAGTCGTCTCAGCACCAAGTCCTCAAAACAACTACGGCAGCGACAACAACAGGCCGCCCCTCCGCCTGACGCTCCCCAGTTCGACCTCGAGGATATCGATTCCCATTGGCCCCCTGTCGAGGATTTTTCAAACGAGACACCGACCCAGCGTGAGGAGAGACTCGAGCGTGAGCGCGAGGCAAAGCGCATAAACGACGAGATCGATGCTCAGATAGAGATCGAGAAATCAGAACGTCGCAAGCGACAACCAGACATCAGAGTCATCCTTCTTGGTCTGTTTATGTTCCCCCCTCCTGACCACCCAAATCCTAACGTCTTTTTTTTCTTGAACAGGCCAAGCTGAATCAGGCAAATCGACGATCTTACGAAACTTTCAGCTCAAGTACGCGCCCGCTGCGTTCAACGCCGAGTCCGAGGCGTGGCGCACCATCATCGACCTCAACCTCGTGCGCTCCGTCACCTTCTTGCTCAGCCTCCTCGAGGAAGGCGAAAGCAGTAACGGCGGCAGCGGTTCCCGCAGCCCACGTGACACTGACGTGGGTTCGACGGCCCCGTCGGGGAGTGGGACCAAGCTCGTGCCACTACAGCACCTGTCGGACGACTTGCGCCGCCTGCGCGTGAGCCTGTCGCCTCTGGGGAGAATCGAGCAGTCGCTTGCCCGCTTCATCTCGCCTGACAACCCACGGCAGGCCGGCGCTGGCTCGGGGTCTTTACCGACGGAGCGCGCGTTCGAAGTGAGCGTGCGCTCTGGTTCGCGCTGGAAGACGCTCTTCCGCCGAGGCGGCGGAGGCAATAGTACGTCAGGCTCGAGTACCCACGGGCACGAGGAGGTCCAGAACGCACGGAGCGTGATCGAGGCATGCCGTGAGGACATTGTCGCGCTCTGGAATCACCCGGCGGTGCGCGCCAGTCTCACAGAACAGAGCGTCGCGCTCGAGTTTCAATCTGGATTGTGCGTGCCATGCCTCGGTGGCGGCGTCTACTGACGCCCCTAACTTTTTTTCTTGTCTGTCGCCCCCCTCCCACTGTCCCATTCTCAACAGCTTCCTTGATGCGGTGGATCGGATAGCAGCGCCGGGATACCGACCGTCGCCAGGTAGGTCGCCGGCGATTGTGATACGGCGCCGCTGACCCTGCGTACATAACAGCCGACATTCTCAAGGCTCGAATACAGACCGTGGGTGTTGAGGAACATCCTCTGAAACTTGAGAAAGGTATGTCTGCTACTTACGATGCTGCGTGCACGCACATCGTTGGTCTATGTTGAAAACAGATAACAAATTCGGGTCAAAAGATGAGCAAGTCTGGAGTATCATTGACGTTGGAGGTAGTCGAGGCTCGCGTGGTGCGCAGACTGAACTCGAGCTCGAATGGCGCGGTCGCTCACTACGTGATCTGTTACAGCGGCCTGGGTACCTTACTTTGAAGATGGTAAGGGTATGAGCGCCTGATTTGTCAAATTACGCTGACCAATGTGAACAGTGAACATGCTCTTGTTCATTGCGCCTGTTTCGGCATTTAACCAAACGTTGACTGAAGATCGCAGCGTGAATCGACTGGTGTGTGGCCACATCTCCGAATGATTAAACTATTCACATCGGGGACTTGCAGTGGGACACGTTCTTACTATGGAAGGCGGTGTGCAAACACCACCTGTTAAGAAAGGCAACGTTTGTTGTGTTGCTCAACAAATCCGACCTTTTGGACGCGAAGATTCGAGCCGGGGTGCGGTTTCGACAGTTCGTAACTTCGTACAAGGACCGGCCAAACAGAACTGAGAACATCTTGGAGTGTAAGCCTGGGTTTTCCAGAGCGAACGGACCGAATTGATTCTGCGGCACAGACTTGAAGGAGAAATTTTCTTGGATCTATAAGCAAGAAGCAGATAACGCGCGAAGCCTACACATCCATGTCACCTGCGCCACCGACTCTAACTCGACGTCGATTGTGTTGAATAGGAGTACGTACACGAGTGGCACGCCATGCGGGGTGGTTTTACTGACGATAATCGTATCTCCCCTGCAGTACGAGAGGTGATATCTATGGACAGTTTCCACAAGGCGAATTTGTTGTGAGGTTTAGATTGCGATAAGGCCTTAGTGAATATATATTTATATTTCGAATCGTGGCTGCGGCTGCGGCGACGTAATCTTAGTAGTACAATAATTATTTAACTTGCACGCTCCACGCTTCACTGCACCTTCTCCCACACTTACACTTCGACAGACATGTCCGTCAGAGCTTCAGACGTTTGCCTCATTCTTGTACTCTTATCTTGCTTTGGAATCACTTCAGATTCTCACACACAAATTGCCCGCAGGTCGCCATCATCTTTCCGCCGGCAGCGGCGGCGTTTGTAACAGGCTGTAGTTGCGACCTCTTGATCAACATTTGTCTAACCCTGTATGTCTGCTTCCTCCCTCTCGTAACAGCCGATAACAAAGACCGAACCTAACCAATTCACAGCCTCGGCTACCTGCCCGGCCACATCGTTCGTCTTATCCCGTTTCAATGCCATCGTGCTTCTAGAGTTAACTTAACTTTTGTATTCATTCCTGCAATCAGCACGCCTTCTGGCTCATATATCGCCGCATGAAGGCCGAAGAAATTTACGGCACGGGTAGATACATCTGTACGTCTTCGATGATACCCATCTTACCCCGTCGTAACCACACCCTTCAACTTACTTTCACACAGACATCGGCAATGGTGCTTTCGAGCCCGGCCCCGGCGTACGGCCGATCGCAGCGCAGACGCCGTACCAACGAGGGTATGGCGCGACAGCTCTTGGACCCTGACGGAAGGGGGCTATAGTGGTTTAGTAGCCCACTGACACTAGCCGTGCCTCGCTCGCCCCCCCTTCCATTTGATTACTCTATTGCTGTAGGACAGTACGGTATGTACACGACCTGTCCGTGTCTTGCTGTATGTGAGGTATTATTGCGGAGTTTGACTTTGCTCTGAATCATATTATGCTGTTTGGTGCGCTCAATCGGGTTGTGTGAAATTGACCCTATTTCTGGATTGGCGTACTTTTAATAGGTTACTTGTACACGGCTCCCCATCAGTCAATGGATCACGACCAATTCGTCTTCTCTTCTTCCCTCCCCACTTTCCAGCTCTGGAACGCCCTCTGTTGTCCCGTCTGTCTGTCTCAGGAACGAGGTATCTTCTAGACCCAGTGCCACATCTTTTTCTTCTTTTGCTTTCTTCGTCGTTCCTTGCTTGTCCGTAGTAGTAGCAGCAGCTTGGCGTCCCACGACCGTAATGTCCTCCCCAAAGACACGCAAACTTAGCGCGCTAGGCCCGTTAATCAGTATGTCGTAATAAGAAAAGATCACGGGCCCTGAGAGAATTATGGCCTACCTCTTGGCTTTTTTATCGAGCATGAGTGAGAGGGACGAGGGTGACTTCCAGAGAGGCAGCACCAGGTCGTGCGATAGTCTACGTCAAAAGTTGTTCGAAGGGGTGTCTAGAAAACAGGGTCAAAACACGCACGAGGCCCCCTCAATGTCGCCTGCCTTGAATCGGACAACGTGGCTCCCGGTCGCTAACAAGGCAGCGCCAACTGTCAGTGTCCCCCCTCAAGGGGTAAAAAGGCCGAGCAAGGGGGAGGGGGGGGGAGAGGGACACGCACGTTTATCACCGACCTCGCGGCGGAACGTGTTGTCAAATGCACTCAGCAAGGGGTAGTACGCCTCCAGCAGCCGGCGCAAGGTAGGCACGTCCGTGTCGATGATACTCACGGGCTTGACGTACGGCAGCACGACCGATAGGCCCTCGCTCAGGAGTCGGAACCGCGGGACCTTTTCGGCACCATTATCTTGTCTGGCCTCGCTATTGCGACCGAACCCCCCCTCCTGCCTCATGAAGATCTTCGTCCCTGCCGAAATTATTCGTATCCGTTTGTAGTCGTTTGCGGCAAAGACGGCGCGGACGAGGTCGTTCGTGAGGTAGAGTGAGCGTGCTGGTTCACCTGCAGGATTGCGCACCAGTAGGTTTGAGGTGGGGAAGTCGGACGCTAGTGAAAGCTGTTGTCTGTGACGGTTGGAGAACACGTGAGGATATCTCTGGGAGGAGCTGGAGAAGACTTGCATGCAACTTTCAATGATCGGGTCGTCCGGCGAGACAAATGTAAATGGATTCTCTCTAAACCCACTGTCCCCGGTAGCCGTTTGCTCTTGCTCTTGTCTTTGAACCCGATCTCCTGCCGCTTTGCTGGTCTCAGCGGGAGTGGGGTCAGTTGGCTGGTCACCTTGGGGGTGGTCAGTTTCGCTCATGAAATAGACAAATAGACAACGCATACTTTTGCTTTGGGGGGGCTCGGTCGCAGGGACCATCAAATCGTCTTCACCGTCGTCACGGCGGGCCTTCTTTACGTCGGGTACATCTGCTGAGTCCTGGGCTGGGCGTTTTCCTTCTCTGTAGCGACGGACATTGAGTGTATGCAACCTGAAAGGGAGGGGGAGGTGAGTCTATACTTTGGCAATGCCCTCGATTGTTTGTGTTGCAGTACAGCTAGGAAGAAACCACCCGTATCCTGTAGGTGCGGGTAGACACGAATGCTGTCATACGTTGTGAGACAGGATATCATAGTGCTCAGCCGGGAGAAAGGCGCACCATCGATCCAGGTTAAACTCCTCCGTTGGTGGCCAATGACTCTGCGCAAGACGCACGGCGCCCCCTCCACCCGGAGGCGACGCCACATACTCTTCATAGCTATCAAAGAATTGCAGGTCTCGGCTGACAGACGGGAACCAGTGTTTCAATCCAGGGCGCCGGATGAGGGCCGGAAGCGAATCGGATACGTCGACCAGCTCGAATCCTGAACAGACCAATGGGACCCGAGTTCAATCACGATTGGGGACGTACCAGGAGAGGTCCTGAGCGCCTCCGCGATCACAGCCTCGTTTTCTACCGGATTCAACGAGCAGGTCGAGTAGATGATCCTGCCCCCCTGCCGTAGCATACGCATGGCGCGCTGCAAGATACGGAGCTGAAGCCTAGAAAGGGCTGTCGGCATGTACTCCAAAGGCATGTGCCAAGGCCAAAACACGTACGGATGTATACCATTGCCGTCCATCGGGCTCCATTTCTTCCAGATTCCGACGTTCTTACGAATGGTTCCGTCTCCGCTGCAGGGCACGTCGCAGAGGATGCGGTCAAAGAGGAGCGGGGACTGTCGAGTTTTGCGCCCGGACGACTCGGAGTCCCTCGTGTTCTCGCGTGGAAGGTAGAGTGTCGGGAAGATCGATGCGTCGAGGTTGGTCACTACAAACGCTGGACTCGGGAGCCGCGCGGTTTGGTGTATGAGCAACTGCGTCCGCTTGGGGTCACTATCGTTGGCTACCAATAGACCGGGAGGCACACTCGACTCGAGCAGAGACTGGGAAGAGTGCAAAGATTCCAGGAGCTGAGATGTCTGCACGACACGGGCTACGTGTTACACGCGGAAATGGGGACTATAAGCAGCGGACCTTCGATCCGGGTGCGGCGCACATATCCAGAACGAGATGGTGCGGTTGCACGTCGAGGAATAGTGGAGGGAGCATAGAGACAGCTTCCTGTCGAGTTATATTACCCTGTGAGATAGTACCACCAAGATTACTGCGGTGATGAGGTAGAGACGGGCTGTGAGGCATACCACTTCAGTCTCAAAGACCAAAAAAGAGTGAAATCTTTTGAATTCCGGTGATTTACGTAGAACTCTTTTTGGTACGTTGAGTTGCCAGGCAAGGCCTTTGGGATACCTCATCGGCAAGTAGTTGACATGATGATTGGTTCAACGACCTCAGCTGGGGGCTTACCATGGAATGGGAACGGGCGGAGGAACGAGGTGACCCTCAAACTCGACATCAGAGAGATGAGGGATATAAGTCTTCTCCATCACGGACGTGAGCACAGCTGCAGTCCTGAATAGAGTATCACGGTCAGGTTATTTCCGTCATTCGCGGTGCGAAAGATCGACGCACTCTCGTCCACCGGCGATTCGGAATGTCGATGGTAAGGGCTCCCTGAAGGTGTCCATAAATTTGGACCACTCTTCATCGTCAAGTGGGAGTTGCTTTCTGTAATACGCCTCGAATTTACTGTTTTGCATATCAGACTTTTGCAAGTGATCCTCGCGTTTTTCATCATCCGCTGCAGTTGCATCACCGTGACCCCCCTTCTCGTTTCGGGGGTTTTTACGCCGCGCATACTTCTGAGCAACATTCAGATGAAATATTCGGAAAGAATTCTGTGCAATCTGAACGAACCTTTGAACGGGTCATCGCAACTAAGCAAGTCACTTTCCCGTTCTTTCTCACGGGTTCAATCATGTCGAATGACGATGATGTCGGCTTCCTTTCACTTGCTCATAACCTGCGATCTCGCATTGACAACGCTTTTCACACCGCATTAACTTCTGATCAGCGGGGCTCTGGCACATTTACCGTTGGCTTAACTCATGATACCCCTGGTGGCTTCCTACTAGACGATGATGACAGTATGGCTGGCGGCTTCCTCCCGCCCTCTCCCCCCGCGGCCGTTCGGGGAAGTAGGAATGAGTGCGAGGGAGATGAACGACCATCGTATATTCCCCTATCGCGCATTCCACATGCCCTTCAGTTACTAGACCTCCCGCCAGACGACGAAGATGTTCTCGCCGTATTTCGCAATGCAGCAACAGGTTGGGGAGACGACCACATTTCGGCCCCCGGTTCTACTCGGCGCGGGCGCAACACCGTGGCTACATCTGAAGAAGGCGACGAAACTGAGGAGCGTGTCAGTCTTAGGGACTGGAGGGCAGTATGCGCCGCTCTCATGGACGACAGCAGAGGCGAAGAGGGCGTGGAAGAGGGGGGCGACGTTGATATCGAAGAGGACGACGACGCAGGTGACATTGACCAAAATTCGTCATCCGGTCTGGGGGAGTCCTCCTCAGACGAGTATCATGATACCTCCGCCGTGGCTAAATCACGGAAACGACCACGCAAGTCTACCTCTGCGTCCACTCCAGACCACAAAGTGACTCGGAAAACTCGCCCGAGGAAGACCCAATCCGTGACTCCACGACGTGGCGACTCTGTCTCTGAGAGCGCAGCCATGGAGATTACCCCCAGGCAGCGACGCGAGTGCTTGCAGGCATTTTTACTTTTCTTCCCTGGAGTTCCCGAAGACGTGGCCAAGCTCAGACGTCTTGGCGTGCGCGAGTTGAGCGCTGCTGCTACCGTTCTGAACGAAAAAATAAAGATGGAAGAGGTTCGTCAGCTCGACTTTCAACAAAGTCTTGTACAACAGCCGAGTTGACTGCCTATAGATGATTGAGATGCTCGATGCTTTTTCAACTTCACCAGACAAGACCATGGGCCTCTCCGAATTTGAGAAGATGATGGTCGCCGCGCGGCTCGCGTGACGTGTGCAGGGTATTCCCGACCCGACAGGACAATAAGTACAACTTCGCCTTGCATATGTTTTGACGCCTTTTCAGTCACATGTACAGATATATCAGCTGTAGAATGTCTATTTAACATCGGTGTATTGGATAAGAATCCAAGGAAGAAAAGAACCGCATTTTGTCCGATCGCGTATATGAGCCGGATGGCTTAGAATCAATTGTCTGGGTTGAGCTTATCTCGCATTGACAACGAAACAACCATCACCTCATCCATTCCTAGTCCAAGTGTTCATTAAAGGGAAGGTACCCGACTGTGCAACCGGGTGTGCCGAGAGTCCAGACTCAAGCTGCAAGTTCGAACCTGAACAAGGTGAGCTAAATACCATGGTACTTGGTGATAGCGCTAAGTTTTGCTGATAACCTGGGCCCGACAATCAAGACCAGTTCCCAGTCCGCTAATATAGACCCGAAGCAAACCTTCAGGTGGCCTCGGCGGGCGGTAGTCGTGTCAGTTTCTTATGTCATGCGGGTCTTGGTAGGGGCTGTACTACTAGGGACAGCTTCCTTGTCTATATCTACATCGATAAGCGCAGGTGTGAACAGGGCCTTCGTTTGCATGTTCCCGGTCCACTTGACTGGAAACTCGCCTCCAATCTTGAAGCAGTTCGTCCTCTGGCGCCACTTCCCATGACACTCGCAAAGCTTCGAAAGTCGTCGCGAGAAACAAGGGGAAATCCGTGTACAAGGTACGTCCGCGACCCATGTGGTGACTACGGCAAATATTTACTTGTGTGGCGGGGGCAACAGTTACAGATACGCAACGCCGATCGACATGCTCCTAGGAGACGATGCCTTGCTCGAAATATTTGATTCCTACAGAGTCAATGACGTCAGACCATGGGACTTGGCTAGCTAGTGCACGTATGCCTTCCGAAGGTGGCGCCAAGTTATTTGCATCACCATGCCTTCTCGATCTCCAACTTCTCTGCACAAACGGAACTCAGGCTCCTGTCAGAAAGAATTTGGGTTGCTGGCCAGCCCTTCCTCTCGTCATCGAGTACGTTCTACACCTTAATTCTGATGACGAAGAGGATTTGCTCGCTGCATTCGAGCACCCAAATCGTGTGCGCAGTTAGTGGTTTGCGGGCTCGGCTTCAAAGCCTAAAGCCAGCCTAAGACGGCCGTCCGAAACCGGGACGGGACTGGGACGAGAGTGGGTCCTGGCAGGGCTCATGGCCCAGTCTTCAATCTTGGCGTTCGGCTCCGACGGTCCCACGTCCTAGGCCTCAACTGTTGGGGACGCACGTCCTGGGCTCAAGATCCACTGGGATTCGCAACCTAGGATTCGTGCTTCGAAACTGCATCCACGCCTTCGGAACTTGAACTGCATGACCCACACCTCTGGAAACGTCATCCTTGCCTTCGCCATTGTATCCACTTATTACGGTATTCTCAACTTCATCCACCCCATTTCTGTCCCAGTATCTCCTTCCGTCCGTTTTGTTGTTCCTCAAGTTCTTTTCCCCCATCACCCCCTTGTGTCAACAGGACTTTGGATGTGAACCCTTCTCACAGTTCACCACGTCCAGTACAGTTGAGTTGCGATTTCTACGAAGTCTTATTATTGACTTCAATATTTTTTTTTGTATAGCTGGTCCAGGGCCGTGTCACGTCGTCAACCCATCTGCATGACCGTGACAAGGGTAAGCATGCCACCAGGACCTCGACATATGGCGGCGTGTGGTGTGCGGCTCATGTATCTAAACACCAGGGGTACATCCTGATGCTCGGCTCTTGTTTGCGAGCCCGAGCTCACCGGAGCTCTGCTGTTTCTGTATCTTCTACAGGCGGCCCTGGGTCATCGCCCACGAGGCTACAACTCACAAGCCCGCACACCCTGCTTTCACCGGCACCTACTGCTATCGTACACACATCTATGTCGCGTCACCAAAGAGTTCAAGTAATGCCACACATGCATGGAGGGCGGTTGGGAGGGCAGGAGGGTTGGGGCTGCTTCAAAACGAATCTGGTCGGCGTTAAGATCTACGTTTACAGACCCCACGACAGCATGCGCGAAATAGCATGATGCAGTTCTTCCAAGAGCAACTTCCAATGCGAAGAGGACACAAGCACGAGGTCCAACAGCAGCGCCACGTTTGCGCAGACGTCCGCGGCACACCCAAAGAGCAACTTAGTCAAGAACAACATCAAGGGCAACAAGGAGCGCAAGTACAAGTCTTATCAGCAGCGCTACCTGCGTGCGGATACCCACGGCGCGTTCACAGCTTAGTGACAGCACTCATTACTCACGGCGACGGTTACAGAACACGTAGCAACGTGCATGACACCAGTGGATTGGCGGCAACCTACAACGAGGAGCATTACAAGTCCGGCAGCAGCGACGGTGCCGACGTCACGCGGACCTTTGCGGCTCGCGCAAGGGTTCAGTACTATTCTGAGCATCAGTACCTGCGTTTCGAAGTCCCGCGAAGGCACGCACGACAAGTGCGACGTTGCATTAGGAGAAGAGTGCCACCCAGTGAAGTACCTCAAGTGCAAGCGTACTGACAACAGCACCACAACCGTGCAGCCTTCTGCGACCCGTCTAGGTGACGATGAGGACCCCGCGTACGAGCTCACACGTTTCCGAGCCCCGCAACAGTGCGCCCAGCAAATGCAACCCAGTGCAAGGCTTCAGTACCATCACGCAAGGCAGACCGCGCCGTGAAGTACACCACATCAGTCGCTGACCCATGAAGCCGCGGACCGCCGCCTTTGGCTAGGAGGACGACCACGATGATCTCAGGGAGACGATGGCGAAGCATGAGATCGAGTTTAATGTGTGCATAGAACTGTCAGATATTCGTAGAGAACTGGTAGTTATAATTCAACAGTGGTACTATAAAGACGCGGCCAGCCGGGGCTAGTAGGCCGAGACTGGCCCAAGACGGTGAGGCCCACGAATAGAGTCCCAGTCTCTGTAAACTTTGGGCCTGAAGCCCCCCTAAGACGAGCCTAATGGCAGGCTTTCAGGCCGGGACGGGCCCGCAAACCACTATGCGCAGTATCACTCCCATCGTAGAAGGCCCTCTGTTGGTAAAGGTGGCCACAGAAATGCGGAAGCCATTTCCAGTTCTGACGCGTCTTTACATTTCATCTATTCGTGGGGATCTGCCAGTCCTTCCTGGATCTACCCCATGTTTACGGGAAATCTTGTTCAAAGGCATTCCCTTTCTTACATCACCATCCCTTCTTTTCTCAGCAAGTGACCTCGTTAATCTTTGGCTCTACAACATACCAGAGAGTGGTTACTTCTCACCTGAGGCTTTGGTTACGTGTCTAGCTGGATCGCCCAGGCTCAGCAGTCTTCTTATTGCGTTCCAACAACCGATCTCCCGCCGTGGTCGAAAAATCCTGCCTCCAGGTTCTTGCCCGTATCTTCTCAATGGTATTCGCAGGATCAAATGAGTATCTGGAGGACTTCGTGGCCCGAGTCGACAATCCTCATCTTAACCGATTACAAATACAGTACCTTGATCATCTTAACTTTCAAGTTCCTCAACTTTCCAGGTTCCTCAATCACTTAGACCTCAACTTATTCCGGCTGTGGCGTGCAAGGGTATACCTCAGAGATATACGGGTCTCCTTATCTATCTGTCATGAAAACACGTCACACCTGGAGTTCGATTTCCATCCTAGACACAGGGGGGGTAGGCCAGCAAGTCTCGCGCATGACTCAGGTGCTCTGCCAAATTTCTTGTATGCTCTCAGATGTGATCTATCTCTACATCAATGCGGTCAGTCTGCTCTCAAATCTGCAAGACGATATCACATGGGTGGAACTCCTCCGCCCATTTACTGCTGTAGACACGCTGCACGTATCTCCGGTATTGATCGAGAGCGTTGAACCTGCACTCAAAGCTGCAACTGAGGCGATGGGTCTCCTGAGGCTACGTATCGAGGTATGGCATTTGGTGGGACTGACGATTCAGGTGTTGACTCACTTTGCTGAGGACAGGTGACGAAATTCCTCGCAGTTCGCTGGGATTGCGGTCGCGTCATTGGAGAGCTGACTCGGAAGGACACGATTCCAAAGTTAGTGAGTAGGAGTCGGCCCCGTACCAGCCTCGTGTTAGCGTGGTTTCATGTGACGCAACGGTTCTAATTATCTTGTTGCAGCATTCACGAAACCACTATACATGTTAAAAAACGTTCCTCAAGTCACATGTGTAACAATACATACATGCGTACAAATTTAACGTCGGACTCGTCATGACTGGACCCGGGACTCTGAACCCCGCGTGCGGGCCCGAGTGACTGATACTCTCACACCTCCATTTCGGTTTCCCCACGGTTGATGACGCCCCAGATTGAATACCTGAACACTACTCACAGTCGTGTGAAATCGATCGCAGTGTCGTTTTCGGCGGTCGTCAATGCTCTTCACACAGAAGCCGGTGTAAGGACCGTCATATTATCGTTCATCGAGCCATCCCCGTAAGGAATCGTAAGTAGCACCTTGACATTCTGCGCATTGAGCTAACACGTGCACTCTACTTGCACTTCGTATGATAAAACGGAGAAACAGAACAAAGGCTTAATTAAGACCACTATAGTATCGAACCTTCAAGTTGTTGATCAACGAACTCAACCTCTATTAAATATCATGATCAAGGGCTAAATGAAGGCTCCTTGGCATGGCAAGCCACCTCACCGAACGAATACGACATAACATAGTCTTGGCACAGTATTCGTACTTAGTAGGAGCTAGGCAACTCGAGGTGATGGCAGGCTATTCTTGCTGACAAACATCCGAAGAGAGAGCATAGGACGTCGGGGCATCATATTATGGTACATCAAAGTAATTGAATGCAGGTGTAAGTAAAGTACAATGAATTTACGGTGGAGCTGAAACGGCGTGCTTGGCGTCGCAGATCGCCGATGCTACAAACGTATCTACAGAGATGCCAAGATACTTTGGATCCATGGATTGCCTTCTATCCTGTTCTGGTAGTCAGAAAAGCAGCTCTTGAGCTCATCTAGTTGGGCTTCTGGGGAAAGATCGTCTGACATGACGACGTCTTCACCGTCAACTGCGGATGTTTCCAGAGGAGAGCGTGACGCCCATGTTTTCAGTAATTCTTCGACAATTTGGACACCGCTCTCGATGACCTCTGGGGAGAACTGTGATTCTTGTTGCTCTGATGGAATGGAGAGACTGAGCCTTGCAGTGAAATTCGATGTCGCAATGAAAGACTTACCAGTGCCAAAGTCCTCTAGTTCTGCGGCCTTGCGTTTGGCGAGCTACAAGGATTTCAGTGAGCTATACGTGATCATGTTACAATCAAGATAGGCTTTACTCGGACGACTGGTTCAGGAAAGTTTGCCATCCTGGCGACGTGTATGCCGAAGCTTTGGTCGGAAACGCCTAGCGTCCTGGTCAGCTAGGCACATCGACAGATCAATTTTTAGAGAGGCACACCAGGTTCTACTTTGTAAAGCAATGTGATGTCACGGTCTTTGGACTGGCCGTCCGACTCTCCTACGTGGGCGACCACGTGCAAATTTTTCACATGGCTGAGTTCTTGGTCCAACGCCGTGAGTTCATGAAAATGAGTGGCAAATAGGCAAAAGGCGTGGATCTCGGAGGCGATCTTTCTGCTCACGTTCAATACGAGCAAAGGCGCCTCGCGTGACGTACGTACTCAGATATGGACCAAGCCAGCCCGAATCCATCATAGGTGGACGTCCCTGAATTAAGTGAAAGTGTAAGCAGAAGTAACTCGTTGTCAATAACCTCGACGAACCCCTTCCAAGTTCATCGATAATAATGAGCGAGTCTTTTGTGGCAGACTGTTTCTCAGGATAAGAGCCAAGTCAAAATTCAAAGACACGAAGCCTAACCTTGAGAATCGTCGCAGTCTCCAACATTTCGGCCATGAAAGTTGAGATACCCTTCAGCTGGCTGTCCCCTGCCCCGACGCGGCATAAAATCGAGTCAAATATGGGCAACTGGGCCTCCGAACAAGATACGAATGAACCGATCTGCGCCATAAGCGCGATAACCCCAACCTGAACCAAGCCATGAGCTCTCCAAGCGCGGTGGTTAAGCTGTTCAACACATACCTGACGAATGTACGTGCTTTTGCCCCCCATATTTGGACCAGCTGGTTGTTGTCGGTCAGAGTAATGCTAATACAAGAGTGCTGAACATACTGATAATTTGGAATTCGCTTTTGTCTGTCGGGATAGGGTGAACAAAATAAGAACCTGGCGTCGAGCCGAGGATGGCAAGGCATACCTTTGACCATCTCTACGTCGTTTGGAATAAAGCTTATGTCGTCTTGCACTTCGAGACAGGGGTGCCGCGCGTCTCTGAGCACGAGATTGCCGGTGCCTACGGACGAAGATAAGACAGGAAAGACAGTTGATGCTCAGTTGACAAACCTTTCTCGACGACAGTTGGTTTCACATATGCTTCGGGGGCATTGACAGCAACATGGGCGAAACTACGAAGGTCGAGTCACTTCGCCGATCAGCTATGAATTAGAGACCTACCTCAAAATCACATCTAGATGTGCCAGGACACCATTTAAAGACTCCAGCACCGGAGTATACGTCGCTACAACGGCGTTAATACTATGACCATCGCGAGAAGAGGAGTACTGACATGCGATCGATACAACTTCCTTGACAAGTCCACTCTGAGTACGAGAATACGCTTCAGTTGCCTCTTGGTATTCTATTGCGAAATTCTTCAGCTTCGTTGTTGTAAAGTAAACCCCCGACTTGATGGTCCCGAGTTCGATGTATTTTCGCTTGTTACTGATAGCCCGCGAGTCCTGGTAGCCCTTGAGCGACTACACGGCACGGTTGAATGTACAGAATTCACGCACGTTTTTCGTCAGTCGGAATGCATACCCATATGACGTCGAATTTTCTAGATGCAGCTTCTTGTCGAGCTCAAGGCTGAGGTCGTTTGCTACGTCCCGATGTTCTTCGTCCAGCCCATCCCGAGCTGCACTGATTTGATCTGCCAGCTTCTGCAGGCGGGGGTCGTAGTCTGGTTTGATAGCGTAATTATGTCTGTCAAGTTCCGAGAGGTCAAGCGTTTGCTCAACCATCTCGGCGTACTTGTCGAGGCTAGCAGCGTGCTCTTCGAGGTGTCTTAAATAAACCTCTTGGATAAGCTCCTGGCCACGTTCGGTGTTTGTGTTCATATGCTTTAGAGCCTCAATAAGGCCGCTCAACTGGAGAAGGGAATAGTTAGGAGTGGTCGTTCCTAAAGCTCTAAAGACATTACCTTCAGAACCGCTTGATAGACTCGCACGACATCTTCAAGAGAAGCAACTGATTTCTGGAATCGTTTACTTATACGATTCATGTCGGGCATAAGTTTCATGAAGTCGTCCTGGTACTATCGTTCAACTCTCCGTTGTTTCAAATTGTATGAGTCGTAGCCCACCTGAAGCGTCCTACGTGTGTTTGAGTCCTCGACAAATATCTCAACCAGGTCTTGCCTTCTTACTAGATCGCCAGAGGCGTCAATAATTATAAAGGTGCCTAACCTGCGCAACATACGGATTTCATGGAGATTGACAAGTGGCTGCTTTAACCAGCTTCCGAGCATCCGCGTCCCTTGTGCGGTTTTACATTTGTTCAAAAGTCCAAGGAGCGTCGTGTTCTTTGCTCCAGAGCCCTGCGGTGGCTTGTCAGACAGATGCCGTTTCTCGGAGGCCGAACTCACGTTTCCGCTGTCCATGAGATTCAAGGCGCGTAAAGCACTCGCATCCAAGCGCATATATTGTCCCAAATCATGTGTACGGATAGACCAAGCACCGTGATTGGACGAATCGGAGAGAAGACCAAGGTACGTGATCAGCGCTGCGACAGCGGACGGGGCGGTAGGGAGGCCGAGTTGCGCTACCGAAAGGTGAATTAGCGTGGGCGGGATAGCCTATAAAGACTGCGTACGAATCACGGTTGAACCCTCTGTCGTACTAGCACCCGTTGTTAGAGGTGCCAACAGACGAGTGAGATCCTCCTCGACCGTCTTTGCCATAAATTCGCCTAAAATGGTTGGTGTCGGAAATAGGTGGCGCAGTTGGTACGCATATACTTACTAGGTTTCCGTTCGGTAATGACAATACCACATCTATCAAGGACATCTTTGAGCTTTTTGAGATCGAAATCACGATCTGTTCCACCGGAGGCGGTGCCTGTGGATACAATTGCTTCCTTGATTCCTAGTTGAATGGCGAGGGTCTGGGGAGAAACATTAGTACACCTCTTTACCATGAAAGCACAAGAACGCACCTCAACGTTGGAGAATGCATCGTTGTCCACGAAATCTGCCACTCCAAACTGCCGCAGACTAGTATCTGCGAATGCAATACCTACAGTCTTGGACTTCGCTTTGCCAGACGAACCAGGAACTACCGGAGTCGTAGCCAGCTTCACCGCCATGATGACAGGTGGAGATAGTATGTCATTATTTACAAAGAGCGTATCCTCTAGAGCTTGCAAGTTTCCAGGTGACGCCTTTGAACCAAGGTTAATTGAAATAAGATAATCAGAGAGGCTTGTCTTACTTCCTTATCCAATTTGAATTTAGAGACCTTTTTGCTATGGCCAGCCTCGGGAACCCAGATTTCCACTTTCAACTGCCTGCTCGTCAAGGCTTCTCTTAGAAAGGAAGTCGCGACCGTGGGCCTGAGAGTGACGCTGGGTAAACCTGCCGCCTTTGAACCGAGATATTTGAGGACAGAATTGGTGTGATATACGTGTCGGGCGACATAGAGTGCATCAGGACCGTGCGCACTATAGAAGTCCTCGTTGCCGGTTTTCCTGAAGAAAAGCCGGATGGTGCCATTAGTATCTGGCGACTTTGGGGGGAGCTTGTTGAAGAACGATATAAAACCGGGGTCAAAAGAATCTTAGAAATCGTAAGCCCGAGGACACGTGAAGCCAACTGAGAACGTACCCGTCTCGTCTTCTTTCTCTTTCCCGTACATCAATGACATGTTGTCTCAGGCTACTCGCGTTCGCAAGCGCGTTCGTGATTGTACGGCGTCTGAATAACGCGACCGCGACGTGACGCGTGGATTATATAATTCGGGATTCGCCGCAGTTGTGTTTGTACAGCGTGTTTCACTTGCCTCTGCACCTTGCTCTACACCGAACATTTGTCAACTACTTGTGAAGGATATTGATATTCTGCCATGAATCTCGTAGGTTTCGTCACCGCACTCGTGTGTACAGAAGTCGCGTTGCTCCCCCCGCGACTTCTGAAGTATAGTAGTGCAACAGCAAATAGTCTTCTTAGCGTATTCTTATCTTGCTTCGATACTGTCTAGCTTGGTAAAGAAGCTCGGAAAGGAGTCCATATTCATACCGTAGAAGTACTCGGCCCTTCTCTGAATTCATGGACCGTCTTGATTAACCTTTGAGTCCGTCACCCTACGAACCAAGCCACAAACACTCAAACACTCCTGATGATGCACGATGCATCGATGAAGCGATGAAGTGCCATCGATATTGTATATGAGGATAGACTACGGTCAGAGGAAAATAAGACCTCGACAATCTGTAAGTCCGTCACACATACGCCGCAACATCGCTCGGATATTGCATCAGTAGTTGTGAGAACAAGTGCCACTGGCACAGGGTTTGGAAACACATGGGTAGCTTGTGTTTTCCAGACACGAAGCAAATCAATCGTGCCCAGCGCAATTTATGATGGCAGGCCCCCGGCGATGAGTAGCATAATAACCCGAATCCCTCCGAGGATCACGGCTTGGCAGACAATCACACAATCACGGATCACCATCGAATACAGATTGTAACCAAAGCCAAAAGCCAGAGGTTCATTCGGACCGACCATTTAGCATCCCAGAGGTAGGCCGTGATACGCAGGCAGACTGCAAGCCGACCAGTTTCGTGAGTACCCTGACGGGAACCGGAAGAAGGCACTACTTCTATGAACGCTTTCGCCCTTGCTATCACCCGCACAGGTATTTCAACGGCGGCCAATAAGACGAAAGGAAGATCCTCGAGCTGCAATATACATGTAGCCGATACGACGCGAGGCAACAGTAAGTTTCTTGGTACTAGTCCCGGCCAGGGCCTGTGGGTGGGGGGCCGCGCCAAACCTGCGTGTGTAGGCGGTGGCCGAGGTCTCGTTGGAGCCAGGCGGCCTGGTGAGAGGACAATTGAAGAGCGTGAGAAAGTCTTTTGTGTCGGTAGCAATTCGATGCAGTTCGACCAAGAGTTCGACGTTGAAGCTTTGAAGATGCAAGTCACATGTGTGCGTGAAAAGTTATCATTGCCTGTGAGGAAAGAGTGAGATAACAATTTGTTCTAGGGCGGGCCAAGAGGCTTGGGCAAATCAGCGTTTACGTATTTGACACTTGATTTTGGTCTCAAAATCACGCTGTCCACATTTTTGGGCGGGCAAGTATTTTTGCGTCTCCAATAAGGATGACGCCCAGGATTTGCTGTCACTTCTGATTGATGCCCAACGCCCAACCTCTTCATAAAGTCGCCCCACCCTGAAGTCGACCATTCTCCTCCACAGAGTACATGTCCTCCGCGTACGGTATAGGTTCTACGTCCCCCCCTCCTGGCGCCCGAGTGGTCATAGTGGGAGAATCCAGGGTAAGTCATGCACTCATGCCGTCCTGTCCCCAATGAATTAATGACTGTGTCAATTTCCCCGTTACTCTATTCCGGTGACACAAGATGAACGCGAGTCTGGATTCTCCTCCGCAAAGTTTCAAGCAGGTGGACATGCCAGGCGCTGTGCCTGCGGGCGGTGATCATGCCAAACACACAGACTTAAACTCCGAAAAGCTCTATAAAGCCTCTGAAGAAACACGTGATGGTGATGGCAAGCAACATCCCATCTCATCATACGCTTCCTGACGTCCAGTAATATGCCAGCCCCTTCTGATGCACAGTGGGTCCCAATACCACTAAGAACGTGGTTCTGGATCTCCTATGTATGTGTGCTCGTCGCTGGCGCCATTGCCTTAGAGGTCGCACTCCACTACAGCCACAAGAATGATGGTACGTATTTCGTTGTGTAGCGATCTCGCACCTTTCCCGATCGTCTGAACAGGGTGGCCAACTAAGGACAACGCAGAGAAGGGTGTTTTGCATTATGTATACGTGCGTATGGGCTTCATTGTATTGCGCGGCTTGCTTACTGGATATGCTGACTCGCAGACGCTTCCCCCCGTTGGCGTCACTATGATTTTGGTTGGAATATGGGCGTGGACGGACGTCGAAGTGAAGCGTCTTCAGGTAAGTCATTTCGTCGTCGTTATGAATCCCGTTTCTTGACCAAACATCCCCCTCCCCGTCCCAACATCATAGCCCTACGTTGATCTTCTGCACGGTGGCTCCCCCCCTCAACGTAGCCTGCTCCTCGATTACACCCGTACACAGTTCGTATCAGGAATTACCTTACCCTACTCTAGCTGACGAGTTCTAGTAACGCACTCGTATGGTTCGAAGCGACTTCCAACCGGCACTACATTGTAGCACTTGCATCTCTCATGGCCCTGGTCGCTCTCTCTTTCCAGCCTATTGCTGCTGCGCTATTTAGTGTGCGGGATGTGTACAAGTCATTTCCAGGTAGCGCTTGTGACATGTACTTTCGTGCTTCTTTACTCACTTCCGCATCTCAGATACAAGTGTAAACAACCTCCGGGCAATATCTCTGAATCAAGACGAACAAATTCAAGATCTAACAAGTGCGTTCCTAGTGCGCTTTGCTGGTGCCTACTGTTCATTGCGATTGCGGTGGCCTGTGTAGGTTTCTTGGGTGCCTCTGGGCTCGCGTCTGCCTCGATCGTGTATGGTCTCGGGGACCCAGAATTTGTACACGGCGGTTACACCGTTGGTGCCCTTGAGGCAATTTAAGTTCCCAGTGGCGCCAGCACTTCAGGCTGATTCGTTTTCATTAGCTACCCTTGAATTTGGCGACAAATGGGACTTTGAAAACAAACACGACCGCCATCCTTTCTGACCCCGGATGCCGCGATCCAGATCAAGTGAGCCAGTGACCGGCAATGGCATTTGTCCGATATACTGATCCTAGGCTCTAGCCTGTCACATTGAACAGGCTCTCCGATGGTAGCGGTTGGAACAACAGCGCGACATTCAATGGTTGCCAATACTCCTGGCAAGTCAACAACAATTCGGTCCACCTATTTGGTGCCCAGACAATGTCGAACTGCACTGCGTTCGACACGACCGATTCCTCTTTTGCACCGGCCATCTTCTGGTTTTTCACGTATAGTCCCAAAGCGATGGCCTCCGTGACTTTGTGCGCACCGCAGATCACGCTATTGAACGTCGAGGCAACGATAGATCTTGCCTCCACCAATCTGACTCAAGTCAGACCACTTGGCAATCTTACCGTAGGACAAGGGCAGTTTTCGCAGTATGCAGGTAACATCACTGGCGCTCCACTATACGGACGGGCGTATAATGGCCTCAACTGGACGAATCTCATATCTGATCCTTTTGTGAACGCACGGGCGGGAGCCATTCAGCTCCAACTCCCTGCTGCAGTCTTCCAAAACGCCGTCCAGAGTGCTGAAGGATTGACGACAGCGTTTGTGAACAATACGTTTGCTTCGCTATCAGCGACCGTATATGTGAGTCCTCCAGCGGCAGGCACAGAACATTTTGATGACACTCGCACAGAGGAAATACCTCTCGAACGTAGCCTCGCTGTTATATTTCGTCAACGCGCCACAGCCAATATCGGTGACCGTGTGGACCTTCCAGAAGCGCCTTTTCTTATCGTACGTATGTCCAATTTTTTGGGTGCCAAATAGGTGTCAACGCGAGGACCATTTCTAGCGACGTCGCTGTTCACCTTCTCTCGGTTGGGATGTTGGTATTGGCACTGTTCGGCACCATCATGCATCTGCTGCATCGTCATGACCGACGCGGCCTGCGTTTGTTGCACGCGCCTGGCACACTGGCTTCTGCCGCAGCGTTCACTGCTCAAACGCCGATGGCAGAACTACTGGACGGACGGCAGCGCCCAGAGGATATAAGTCAGGCGTTGCAAAACCTCCGTTTCCGGATAGACCCACTCCGGATGAAAATTGTGACCGAAGGAGAACCCGGCTTTGAGGAAGCGCATAGTCCTCCAGGGTGGCGGAGGAGTTTCTTTGGCGGGACGCCCAAAAACGAAGGTCCACCGAAGAACGAGTAACCTCCACGGCCCTGCCGAGTGTCCTGATGATTGTTAACTCGAAAACCTTGGACATTTGTTTATTTTCTCGTTTACCGACCGAGGCTGCTGCATCCCGCTTTACGGGAGGATCGTCATGCTTATACCCACACTTTATTTATTCGTTGAATGGAAAAGATTTCGGTTCAGCAATGATTGCGTTGCGGTGGGTGGACTACTTAGGTCACCCACTGGTAGGTGAACACGATCGCCCGGTCCGAAAATGACAAGTATAAAATATGGCAAGTTGACTACCACCACTACCACCAAGACTATCACCTTCCAAAGCTTTCATCGGCCATCGGTCGCTGGTGCTACCCAACTTCTACAACTAAACTTTATCTGCTTCTGCCAGTGCTCCACGGTTCGTCTTGATGTTTTCGCACTCCGAGTCTCTATGCACAAACTCTTCGTGTCGTGTTCCTGGCAAAGCCAGTCGACCCCAACAACGAAAAAAAAACAGGTCCATTCCCATTTTTATTTTTGGCAGGGCGGTCAGGCATGACCTCGGCCATGGTCAGGTGCGACCATCTGTCACGTTGCCAGGACCCAACAAATAAAATACAATGTTTTTTTTTTGGCTGATGCCGGGCGTGACAAACAAATTGTGCACCGGACGGGCTCTAAAGAACGGGCACGCCAAGCCCTTCAGTGATCGAGATACATACCCAGATTTTTGTCGTGAACTCTCCATTATATTATCTCATATGCGACTATGCTTAATCAGTTCCAAATACTAGTGATTAGTGTCAACAGCAGTACGCCACCCGCCTTACCCAAACTACGCTTAATTTAGGGCGGTCCTATCTCTCGCTAGCGCGGGAGGTTTTTCCTGATGCGCCCTTGTGCTGCTGTTAACCAATAGGCAGCCACGCATAATATGCACCATAGACGACAGAACAGATTGGGCCATCGCTGCAGCTTGAGGGTTTTTTATAAGTCAAAAGCTAGCCCTCGTCCCCGTCCCTCTGGGCCCCACTTCAATGTTCTCCATACTGCCTGGTGCCATGTCTCAGCTTGCCCCCCTTCTAAAACCAGTCTCTGTCCAGCACTGGCATGTCCTCACCGCCGTCATCGCCATTGGTCTGGCATGGGCCTTTTTCACTGCGTTCTACAATATCTACCTCCATCCCCTGGCTCACTTTCCTGGTCCAAGGTTGGCCGCGGCATCAAAGTTCTGGTTGGCATATCAGGAATTCGTCAGGGGGATCTCCCTTTCTGACCTACGGGATGAGCTCCACGCTCAGTACGGTGCGTCGTCCCCAATAGGAGCGGGAGTGAGTGACGCTAACCCAATCGTATCGTTTCCAGGCGACATCGTCCGTCTGCAACCAAACTTGGTACGTTGAGGTTGAGGTTGATTTCCCTGGCGGTTGATTTCTGTGGGGAGCAGCTCCACTTTGCGAACCCGCACGCGTACAACGAGATCTACAACGTGAAGAACAAGTGGGACAAGGACACAGCCGTATATCGCGCGTTCGGCATGGACGAATCTTCGGCCTGCTTTGTTAAATACAAAGATGCAAAATTTCGTCGCGACGTGCTCAGTCCGATGTTCTCTCGATCGTCCATTCTCAAGATGCAGGACCTGATACAGGAGCGGGTCGGTCTCACGAGGTTGCATATCCTGAATAGTACACTCACCCGGTCGACTAGGTAAACATATTCTCTGGCGCTCTTGCGGCGAAATATGCGGCGGGAAAATCGAGCAACATATATCTCGGCTTCCGGTGCTTCGCGACGGATGTCCTCATGCATTTTTGCTACGACAAGTCGCTCGAGGCGACCAGGGCCCCGGACTTTGAGGCGGAAATCGTGCTCGCGCTCGACGGCATGATACCCGTGCTGAGCCTCTGCAAATATTCCAGCGTCTTGGCCTTTCTCGTGCATCGCTTCCCCGCCTGGCTCGCCAAGAACGCGGGCTCGCCCGTTCTAGCTGCGCTCTTTCGCCTTCGCAAGGTCCGTCTGTCACCCCTTCTCGAGATATCATAATACGCCGCCGACGTTCCGCACGTCAAAAAGTTCTGCGGCGCTGATCTGTGCAAAACAATCACATTAGCTTCTCACCGCGCAGATCGACGCCATCCTCCGCAACCCGTCGGAGCTCGAGCTCGCTGCCCACCCGACCATCTACCACGCCCTCCTCTCTCCAGAGGCTAACAAGGGCCGTCCGCTCCCGTCGCGCAAGAGCCTCATGGACGAAGCTGGGATCCTGCTCGGGGCAGGCGCAGACACGACCGGTGTCGCACTCACGACCATCACGCACCACGTACTCCACAACCCGGCGACTCTCGAGCGGCTGAAGGCGGAGCTCCGTGCGGCATGGCCCGTGCTAGAAGACGTCCCGCGATACGAGATGCTGGAAAAGTTGCCCTACCTGGTACGTGCGATCACCCGATGTGTTGCGAATAAAGCTGATGACACGTCCGTGCCACGCAGACGGCCGTCATCAAGGAGGGTCTCCGGATGTTTCCCAGTGCGATCGCTCACCCGCGTGTCGTTCCCCAAGGCGGCGCCGTCATATCGGGCTCGTTCATTCCTAGTGGGGTAAGTCGCGAGTGTTTCTCTTTCCGCCATGATGTTACCACGCCACGCGCCGCCGCCGCCGCCGCCGCCAGCCCCTCGTCCCCGTTCTTCTGGCTTGTTTACATTTATTCGATTGTGCAGACGGTTGTTGGCCAGTCTTTCGTGTTTGTGCATCGGTCGCCGATCATGTACGAACGCCCGGAAGAGTTCCTGCCCGAACGATGGTTAGGGCCGGAAGCCAAAGCGTGTGAGGCGGCGCTGAGTGTATTTTCAAAGGGGCCGCGCAGCTGTCTCGGGGTGAATCTAGCATACATAGAAATGTATACGGCGCTTGCGCATCTGTTCCGGATGTTCGACCCAAAACTCGATGAGTCGAGGTGCGTGTTTCATTTCTTATATTCTGAACATTGGTTCATTTTTGCCATGACATAGGCCCACAAGTTTGAAAATTAAAGAGCACTTTGTGCCTGTGTTTGTTGGGGAACCCCTACATGTTTACTGCAGGCCGGTGGTGGAGTGAAATGCTGCGGCGCGGCGCTGATGCGCATGACGAGTCAGAGTAACGTATCACATGACACGTAGTTTGAACCGTATTCCTGTTCAGCGAGTAACTATTAAATGAACGAACAAAGCTATGGTGGTCAAGACAAACTGCACGGGGGTATTTCGAGCGACATATATACAATTAAAAGTATGAATGGGGGAATAAGTGTTGGGGTGTCGCACGAAACAAGGAAAGCAATAGCAATCAGAGAGAATAGAGATGCACACATATATGGTCGTGAAGGGGTCGTTAAAAGTCGTAAGTAGGCGTGAGGGATAGTTCGTAATCCGTGAAGCGCAGAACGTGGGCGAATAATAGGAATGAGGCGGTGTTGGGGGGGCTATGACTCGAGAGCAATGCCGACGGTGCTCTCACTCTGGCCGCGGCCGCAGCCGTGTGGCGGGTGGCCGCCGAGGATCGAGTGGAACGTGGACGGGCGATGGGAGAGCACAATCGCGCCGTCCTGCGACCGCGTGAAAAAGTCGTCGTCCTCGCCTTCGTACGGCGACGGGCCTGAGTTTATCTTCACCCACAACAGGCATCAGACGGATCATCGTCGTCGGAGTTGGGGACCGCAGAACACGCACCCATTGTCCTAGCACCTCTTCTACTCTGGCCGCCTCCTCGGCGCTGAAGTGCACGTCGGTGCCCTTCTCGGCGTGCAGCTTGAGGAGCTCGCTGAGGGTACGTTTGCCAGCGCGGCCGCCATGTGGCGGAGCTCCAGGCATGAGAGTGTCATCAGCTGCGCCGCGTGAAGGAAAGGCGACGCGAGAGGGGGCGTTAGAGACGGTGGTAGGAGAATCAGTCATTGGTGAATCGAGGTGGTCCCAGTCTTCTGGGGGTTGGGACGGATAGCGGGTGGTGCTCGACATGACGACCTTAGCGGTTGTTCCGTGGTCCGTGTCTTAGAATAGCATTTGGTATATCGGCGTCTATATATATGTAGAAAAAATTAAATAAATAATGCGACTATGATAGGCCTAGACTAGCAATGCCCCTGAGCCGAGAATAGCCGCGCCCAAAATCGCCCAAACAATGCCACGCGGTGCAACGGCCGCGGCGCCATTCGGACTCGAGCTCGAGCTCGAAGATGACGAGTTGGACGACCCAGACTGCTTGGTTGTACCACTGCTTGACGTTGCACTCGATGACGACGAGACGCTGCTCGACGGGGGTGCGGCTTTGGCGAGGGACCCAACCTTGCTCCATTGGGCTGCGGCGTTAGCACTCGCGCCACTGGGGTTGAATGGCAAGTACGACACCCCGCCCTTGCTGTCCAGCTGAACGAGTGAGTTGATCCCCGCAAAGTAAGTCGCCCCCGCGTCCTTCGTGCTCGGTCCTGCGAGGGTCTGCGTCGTGTTGCTCTGGACATTGAGCACATAGGTGGCGGAGGAATCAGATGGGATGAATGCGAATGCTTCCTGAACCTGATAATTGGGACAAGGTTTTAGGAATGAAGTAAAACGACTAGCGCAATGCCTACCCCTTGGTCTTGGAAAAAAGATGCGGTCTGGCCGTAAGTTGCAGGAATCACCCCATTTGACGTCGGGAAGGCTTGCGCGTCAGGCTGGAAGTAATCGACTGGCGGCGGGATCACGTTAGAGTCTAGAATGGGTCCTAGAGCACGGACTTACAGTGAATGACGTAGATATCCGCGCTACCCGCAGGCGTTCCAGGGACGTTGAGGAAGAATACGTGATTTTGAGCGAGTGCCATCACGGGTTGGTATCCATCCGCATAGGGGGCCTTTTCGACGTCCACCCACTGGAGCGAGGTGCTATTGGCAGCCTTCAAGAGGCCCATGTCCAGATGGAATAGCTCCCCGTGGGACAATGCGTCTACCAAAGGACTAATAGTCAGCGAGCTGTTGCGTCGTCAAGTGGGGGGGAAACGTTTGAACGGGAATACAACGTACAAAACACGTTCGTGTCGTGGTCGAGAATCGCATTGAATGACGAAGGATCGAATGAACCGGTCGTCACAGCCTGCGTGGACCACGACTTGGCAGTCGCGTCATAAATATGAATGCTCGAGGGGCTGGACTTGTCGCCATTGGTCACATAGATGGCGTTCGTGTACTTTTAAAATGGAATAAAATCACCGTTATTCAATAACAATAACGGAACCCACTTGTGAGAGGAAGCAAGTCGTGTTTGTCCCATCAAATGGTCTGAAAGTTTAAATGAGCGGTCGGGGATCATAGTATGGCCCAGAGTAACTCACGGGCGGCCAGAGGTAGTGATGTCCGTAGCGGTACCTTTGGAAAATGGGATTCAAACGGGGGTATCGAATGCTAACGCGGGGTCGTACCACTTGCCCACGTATCCTGTGTGCCCGCATTCCAATCCTTGCCGTCAAGACCAAAGGCAAGCAAGTTCCAAGTGGTATCAAAAGCGACACAGGGGGACGCCCGCACGGCAGCGGGAGAAACGAAAAGAGCGACGAGGGTGAGTAGAGGAGAGAACATGGCGGTTGTGGTGATGGTTGTGAGGCTACGTAAGATTTGTACACCGGTGCTCCTACGTCACTCCACTCGGCGTCTCAAGTAGTGTTGCCGCGGGTTGATGCGCCCCAAGTAGAGTTGCCAACTCGACGCCAAATCTACAGTAACTCGGAAGTTCAGGCAACGTTCAGGTCCAGGGAAACCATTGGGAGGCCTTCAATTCTGCTTAGTCCCACCCCTTTCAGAATACTTTGTACTCGAGTATATATGTACTGTCACCTAGGTACTACCATCAGGTTCGTCCATGCTGCGCTACAAATCCACAACTTCATCTGTTTTCCTGAGAGAAACAAGCTCATTAATTGCTGCCTCTGTTGCGCACTCGATGGAATCTCCTTGATTCCCGGTAGACACGTTTGTCGTCGTATTGATGGGTTCGTCTGAGGTTGAGTAACTTGCACATGCACTCGTACTCCTCGGAATGGACACCCTTGAGGTGTTTCTGAATAGTTGTAACCACGCCGTCTCCATTCTTCCAACATTCCATTCACTGGCAAATATCATCAATATCACGCACCCCGAGAATCATAAATGACTGGCATAATTTGCAGCTCACATGTCGTATGAGGCTTCTCCATGAGGAGTGGATTGCTCGCTGATGGTGGATCCGGAGGTCGCGCATCAGATTCGACAGCACATACAAAGTGTCAGCAATCTGTTGCGAAGCGTCGCTTTGTTGTGAGCCTTCGGTTTTGGGAAAGAGACAGAGACAAGTGGGAGATAGGTTGATGAGGAAATCGGGATGGAAGGATCTGCTGCTGGAAGGATTGGTGATGAGGGATGGAACGCGAGGGCGCTTTGCATGTAGCTTTGGCCCAGATACAGAGTACCAGTTTTCCGCTTGGTAGTCTTAGTCGAAATAGAGGGTGGACATGTGGTTGGCCAGGGATCTGTTACTGAGGCTCTCGGGTGCGAATGGGTGTTAGATTAGGTGGGTGATGACAGACGTGTTATATACATATTAGCAATTCGGGAATGATGAGTATTAGCAAGGGGGTTATGACATATGCACCAGCGTAGTCGTCGGTAGGGTGACTGGTGACTCGGAGGAGTGACTTGAAGGCATTGCTGTATGGTGTGAGCTCGGGATGTTGTCTATGGAGTGCAAGACCGTGGATAGTCATTGAAGGCTGAGAAAGAGAATGCACGCTATCTCGCATGGCTCCAATGTACTAACTAAGTCCGAGACAATAATTTTAGATTCCATTGCAAATCACAGCGACTCTATCTGTCTCCTGACCTCCTCCGCCCGCTCCTTAAATAATTTGATTTTCATCTCACCCTCTCGTCTCAACCGCTCGTAATGCACCTCGATCTCTTGTCGGATCCACTCCTCCACAGTCATCGAGCGTTCCTCTTCTGTCAACTGCGTGCCGTTCGCTTGCAAAGGTATTGGCTCGACTAGCGTCTCGGCATCCGTGTGGCTCTCCGCTCGGGTCGTGGATGTTGTAGATGACACAGAAAGTAGCGATGATGATGCTGGGGGAGGCGTCGCGGGGCTCTCTTCCCGCGGCAGGTATCTCGGCGTCGGGCGCTGCGGGGAACGAGCTGGACGAGCCGGCGGTGTAGTCGAGACCGCATCTACGCGTGCATCGCCATCTGAGAGTGGCATCGGTACATCCACAGCCGACGCATCTCTCGTCTGTGACGGCGCATCAGGGACTGAAGCGACATCAGAGTCGACGTCCATGATATCGGTCTGAACATCTTGAGAGCTAGGCAGTGGCTTGACATTCCCCATAGATGGTAACGGCTTTGAGTTACTCGACCCAGACCTTGTCTGAGAGCGACTACGATCGTGGTGCGATACCGTGGCATTGGCTGATGTAGAACCTTTCCCCTTGGCTACCCTTGCTGGTTTTTCAGTGGGAGCAGGCAGCGGTGTAGTTGTCTCCTCTTTGTCGCTTGACCGCGAAAACTCTACTTCGGGAGCACCAGATGTAGCAGCCGATTTGCCCTTGAAAGGACGAGGGGAATCTGTTGCCTGTTCGGCCTGCTTCTCCGACTCCTCATCCGAACCCTCGTCGCTGTCCTCAGTCGCCTCTGGCTTGGCCCGGCGCTTATGAGGCGGCTTTGAGGGAGCGGCCTTCTTCGCTAGACGAGGTGGGCGGCCTTCTGCGTCGTCGGGTTGCTCGCTCACAGACTCATCTTCCGCGATTGGGGCATCGCGTTTGGGTTTTGCAGGCTTTGGTGCCTTGTTCGGTTTGATCTCTTCGTCTGTGTCCTCTATAGAGGACACGCTCCGGACAATATTCCGCCTTTTCACAGCCGGTTGCACATCTTTCTCGCTATCGACGCCCGAGGTACTTTCATCCTTTTCGTCCACAACGGCCTTTGCTTTCTTTGGATGCTCGCGCTTTGGTTGGCGGCTTTCCTCGTCCGTGTCATTGGCCCGAGAGGGCTTCGTTCTTCGTGACGGCTTTCGTACCTTGACGTCCTGAGCAACGTTCTCCTTTCCTTTGACGCGTTGTTTTGTCGGCGGTGCAGCGCGGGGAGCGTCATCTTCGTCGGCTTCCTCGATCACCTCGATAGGCTCCTTCCCTTTAGCCTTGGCTGAGGATTTACTGCGCCCGCGCCCGGATGTCGATCTGCGGAGCTCAGTGCCACTCGAATTATCTTCAACCTCCGCTGGCGGTTTGGCACGAGATGAACGCGTAGACCGTCGGAGGGCATCGGACGTGTCTTTTTCCTTGGCAGCTGACATCATGGACGTTGTTCTACTGCGCTTCGATTGACGCAGTGGTGCAGGTTCGGGTTGGGAATCATCATCGGAATGCGACGAAAAGGTATCAGAGGGAGCAGGCTGAGGTTGCTTTGAACCAGCACGCGATTTTGGTCGGGTCGTCGATCGCGAAGTCTGTGTTTTTGGCCTTTGCTTGGGGGCGGAAGCTTCCGGAAAGAATGGACACGGAAGATTTGACTTTTTTACACGCTTTTGGTGCTCTTCTCTGCATAGACTTAGCACTGCGCGGGTTGAGCCAGTGGCCGAAAGACCTACAACGGATCGTCATCGTCATCCCAACCGCTGAGAGATACACCACAATAGAGGCAGGTTCCCGTGTCGTCGCCGGGGGTTTGTGGAGTGAATACAAACCCTGCTTTCGCCATCTGTGGAAATGATGAGACCGCAATGAGGAGATTAGGGGTGCGACATGCCTTATTCGAATGAGCACCATGACCCTTGACTCGATCGTGCGGCCAGGAATCGTTTGCTTTGAATGTTGCCAACCTGGCCTTCTTCATTGCATTCCCGTCGGGTTCGCGGGTGGGATCCTTGAACGCAAAGCTTGATAAGGACGGTCAGACATTGACGAGCACAAATAACACACTACTTACTTTCCCTTGCGATCAATATCTTCGGGTATCCCACAACGAACGACAGCCCATGCACACCTGTCTTTACATTTATCCCAGTGGATTGCAAACGGGTCATCTTGCTCGTCCCACCCGTCGAGACTCTTGCCACAAAAGTAACACTCGACGTTGTCTCGAGCGTCCCAAGACGGGTTGAAGAAGAAACCGGCCTCAGTCAGCGTGTCGGGTGTTGCGACGAAGTGGGAAGGATGAGGCCATTTGAGGGAGAGTGTTCGCTTTGTCGTCGAGTGCTTTACGCGTCTCGGCTTTGTGAATGACTCGAGACGAGTGGTGAAAACTTCCATCGAGGTCGGTGACGAGGTCGAGGTCAGAGTCAGGGTCGATGTCTTGTCGATGTCGATGTTGAGGTTCAAGTGCGAGTGATGTCGAATAACGTGACCGTTCTTTGATGAGTGCACCAACACCGACACCGACACCGACGTTGACCTACAGTCGGAAAGCGTCGAGGAGGAGACTCCGCGACGAGAATTTACCCTTCGTGCGCCCTACTAGACAGCACAAGCGGACTCGCGAGAATACAGGTTCGTTCGCCGTCTTGTTCTCTCGCACTTTGGCTTTTACATATCAGCAGATGAACACCCCATTGCATCGTCCTCGAAGGGACCCAAGAGAACCAGAAGGTCTTCAACTTCCGAGTCCACACGTTAGTATTCTTCGATCCTTTTTCTTGGCTCAACTCATCCTTGCTCAGAGGAGCACTCGCCCCCGTCTCCGCCTCTCGACCCTCCTGCTACCCATTCCTTCCGTACGCCCATCAAATCAACGACTTCGCTCCCGGGATCGTCCCCCCTCACGCCTATGTCTGCCTCCCCGCTGAAGCGAACGTCCACACATCCAATGGACCGTGCATCCACTCCGACCAGGTCCAGACGCCCCGCTGATGCGCTATCAGAATTGTTTGACTTTGTTCCCAAGGTGTCAGAGCGTGTATCGCGGGATAGCGCTCGCTCTCTTCACTCGAAGGCCAATAAGCCTGTTGCTAAGCGCATGCTTGGTCGGACACGGTCAACGCTGTCGGCGGTTGATGGCCCCACCGCTAGCACCAGCCTGGATTCCATGGCCTTCAACTCCCTCAACGCGTCTGCTGGGTTGTCGCTTTCGTCGCACCATATCCCTGATCTGGGGTCTGCGGGCTCACAGACGCCGACTATCACCGACGAACAATCTCAATCCAACATTGGAACTTCCACCGCGCCGCTCCAGCGATCTAATGTGCGCACCTATGCTGGCAGATCACGCTCTTTCCTGGTCGAACTACCCACTGAGGGCAACCCCCACGGCGCAATCGATGGGGATGATCTAGGCTTGGAAACCCGCGAGTCATACAAGGACCTGCGGATGCGGTGGGGTGTCGATGATTCAGAGGATGATCCTCGTCTTGCAGTTTCCACCCGATCTTCACCAGAACCGGAGAACGGCCGAAAGGGAAAAGGAAGGGCGAAAGACCGCCCAAAGCCAAAAGTCTTGCTTCCGCCAAACATGATGAACGATTTGAAGAGCATCACGGAACTCCGGAGTAAAGGTGAGAGCAGGCGATTCATGGACGAAGTCGGGTATCTATTCGAAGGCATGGATCGGAATGTCGGTGTTAGAGTGCGCAGAGGCAGGTGAGCGCCCTCTTACTCCCTCAAATTGAATTCGTTCGCCTGATGGGTGCCCAGTGCTCTGGAACTCGTGACCAAACTTTGTGACCCCGACTTTGCGCGGCGCGCTAGGGTTACTGACTTCCGTAGCCGGGCTTGGGATGCGTTGCGCGCCTCTGGTGCCGGCAATGGTGATAAAGTTCTCGACGCTATCCTTGTGCTCTTCGCAGCGCTCGTGTTACAAACGTCTCATGAAGCGACCGAGCTTACTCAAAAAGCCGACTTCGTTCCAGTTCTATGGAATGTCCTAGCTACTTCGAGTGGAGCGGATTCGTTAGAGCTTTTGGGTAACGGCGCAAACGACGGGGAGTTGAAAAAGGCTGGAATCGGCAAGGCCGAGAAGCTCACCGTGAGCGCTATTCCGCACAAATCTTCTCTCGCGTCTTACCGTAACCTACCTTCTAGTTGGTGACTCTGAGATCTGTCATTGTCAACAAGTCGGGACTTGTCGCAGACGAAGAATGTCTGTCACTCTGTCAACTCGCATCTCGGACTCTTGCCTCACTTCCACCCTCCGTTCATCGACCCAGTCAATTGGCACCCCTTCGCCAAACTCTCATAGCGGGGCTATCTTTTCTTTCTCCCCGGCTCTCAGGATATGCTTCTGGACTTCCGCTTCTTCCCAATTCTTCTGATCTCGCACCCTCATCAAGTGTTCCGCAATTCGATCATATCGCCGACGGTCTAGACATTTTCGACTCGCTTCTGTTAGGTCGATGGTCGAGCGACGAGGAGCCGCCTCCGCTCTATCATGATGTGATCAATGGTAACGAACAGGATGATCTAGCAGAAGGGCTTGTGACGCTCTGTGCCGTGTGCAATATCTTGCTTCGGAACAGTAATTATGACAACTACTCTCCGAGAGGTGATAGGCCTGACTTCGAAGTTTCCTCTTGCTTTACTTACTTTGCCTCATCTAGCTAACCGCTGCCTCGAGTCCGCGTTACGTGTACTCATCAATGTCTCCCACGAAAATCCGACCTGGTGTAGGCTCCTGCTGCATCAAAAGCTCATGATTCCCGTCATATCCTCCCTTATCGCGCTCTCCTTGCATGGACCACAAGACGTGAACGAGGAGTCGAGCGAGAGGAGTGCACGGGCCTTCGACAGGCTGTGCTTGGCTTTGGGGCTCTTAACGAATCTAGTCCAGGTCGACGAGGATGCCAAGGATATATGCCGCGAGACAAGTGAGTTCCTCTTCGTGTTCGCCTTCAAACGCCTTTCGTCTAAAGGATCGCAGAGCTCGACGCTTCATGCCCAGCCCTCCGCCAATGCGCATATGCGTGCAGCTGTCCGAATGCCGTCACCGTTCTGGAATGTCTGGCTTTGGTCTACGAGCGGCATCTTCGGCTGGAAGACGACGACCCCGGTACACATATCATACGTGGACACTTTGCGGTCCTATTCGGCCTTCTTATGCGCGGTTCCACTGGGAACCAGCACATCATCTTGAATGTTTTACCAGGAGCAGGGCTGGAGGGCCTGATACGACATGCTAAGGAGTTTATCGGATTGTATGCGGAGTTTATGGCACGGGTCGCGCGTGGGGAGGGACACGATGCGGGTGATACGGAGGAGGACGACTCGGAGGAGACTATGGCCCAGGTTCCGACGAAAGATGGTGCGACACAGGACGTAGCACAGGACGTCATCAAGTTTTTAGAAAGCCTGATGGACGGATGACCTCCAGATCTCAGCTCTCGAGTGATTTATTCTATCTATCGTTCACACTATAGACATCGTACATGGCTTTCTGTAACACTAATTCGAATGCTTTTGCTGCATGTCCTATGAACGGTCTATGCCTCCGCGTAGTCCACTTGAGCTGCCTTCATGGGTGCAAACAAACCATGCTGTTCCCCCAGGTCATATGAAAGCGTCATGCGCTGGAAAATAGAAGGTCCGTTTGGCTCATCAAGCTCAAGCTATTGGAGGGAAGGGAGAGCAAACGAAAACGGGTGAGGGGTGGGTGAAAAATACCGGGTTGAGACACCTACCAATGAGATAATGTCGTCGAGCATATGAGCGTGGCCGACGGTCATTCCCACAAGACCCGTGTGGTTTGCGTTCACAATGTGGACGTGGAAGTGATCTGAGGTCGTCAGTTTCGCGACAGTGACAGGAACTTGGACCCACAATAACTGGGCTGGTAGTGGACGAAAAGACGCAGCTCGGTCGCTTCTAAACCCCAGCGAGTTTTAACGGCGTTGGTTGCCTCGCGCCGGATGGAACGCAGGAGGGGGAGATGCAAACAAGTGAGATCCCTTAGACACTTGATGTCGGGTAGGAGCATCAAGGCGACCAAGTACAAAGATGCGGTGCTGGTGAGGTCCCACTTCATGTCTGGCAAGATGAGGAAGCCAAAGGGATCCGAGTCTGGAGAACGAAACAGTATCTTTTCCCCTTCCGAACGACCCGATATAACCTCGTCTATCCTGGAAAAGACGCTCAGATCGATGGTAGGCAATGGGTGGAACCGACCATTGCGTGCGCGACGCCGGGAATGCATCTATGTAGGGCCTCACGATACGCTCATACAGCGTGGGGGTTTCGCGCATGATATGGGTCTGTTGCTTGGAATACTAGAAAATAACGGTTGGAGGAGCTATACTTTTGCGGGTGACTTGGACGAACCTTGCGGATGTGCACGTCGGTGGCGGGACAGATGACATTGATTTTGACATCTGGCCTATCCTGAGAAGGGCTCAGCCAGCCAAACATCCACGAATACTACAACGCAGGCATTAACGGCCGTGACAGACAGATCAACGTGGATTATAAAATGAGCTGACTATGTCGGTGCTCCCGATAAGCGAGGTGGTGGATATGAGGCCACTGGAGAATGTGGGCAGCGCTGTTCGTTCTATGCGGACAATGGCAGGTACTCCCAAGCCATCCGAGTCCGAGTCATTATTAGGCTTGAGGGATCCGAGCAAGGTGACGGCTTGGGTAGTGAGGTCTACGTTTGCAGGACTCGAATATGAGGGCGCCGTTATACGGTCGGGTGAGACTCACCCTCATTCAATACTCGTTCGAACACAAAGCGTTCGAGGTTGAAATCCATGATCTGAGCCAGATAACGGGTGTAGTTAATAAGTACGGCAACACCCGGGAAACGTTTATCGAATTGGGACTCCGAAAAAAACCCTCATCGAAAGTAACACAACACAACGCCGTCAACGCACTCGACGGACAGCGAGGACTCCCCAAGACAATCGTCATGCCTGTAAGTGTTTGCATACCCTCACGCTGCAGAAAATGAGCAGGTGTTGTACTATTGGAGCTGTGGATGCGACGTCGTCGTGTTGGATGTCGTATGCTCCGTTTTCTGCAGCCAAGGCTTTCGATGGGCTTGAAACTTGAAATCTGACAGTTTTCGTAGCGGGAATCGAATTTTGCACGTTTCGTAGAGGTTGGCCGAGGTGAGTTCCAGTGCATCGTTCCCCGCAACTGCCAATTCACCAAAGTTGACCCCAGTTGTGCTCCTCAAAGCTGGCCCACATACGGGCCATATAGCTGTCATTTCCGAAATCATCGACCACAACAGGGTAAGCGCACGAAAATCACATCGTAGCACTCGACTTCCTCACCCATTTACCCAGGCAATCGTTGATGGCCCCACCACCGGCGTTCCACGTCAAGCTTTCCCATACCGACACCTTACGCTCACCTCTCTTACCGTTCCAAAACTTCCACGGAATGCCGGCTCTGGTACCGTGAAGAAACACTTGGAGAAGGCCGATATTGTTTCCAAATGGGAATCGTCGGCGTGGGCGAAGAAGCGCGCAGCCGCGGCAAAGCGACGAACACTTACCGACTTTGAGCGGTTCCAGGTTATAGTGCACAAAAAGGCACGGCGCGATAAGGTGCGCAAAGTGCTTAAGGCTGCCAAGGCGTAGGAAGGGTGATGCAGTGGATGGACGGGACATAAAACCATTCGGTGTCATCATTGCGTTTATATGAATACACGAATATGATACTTTGTACGGAGCCGTCCGTGTGAATTCGAAGCGGAGGGGATTCCGCGGTGGGATTAGACAGGAGGAGCAGAAGCTCACGGGTCAAGAGGAGATGACCCGAGAGCGAGACGAGCAGAAGCGGGACGAGATGAACGAGAAGAGGAGAAGTGAGAGCGTTGAAATGCGGTGCGGACGATGTCCGACGTTCTGCGGCTTACGTTGGCGAAAGGCTGGGCGGGGCTGCTCGAGACTAAGGCGAAGGCGATCGCGTGGCTAGGCTGGGATCCGAGGTCGGCAGCTCGGATGACGAAGGCGGCGGTGGCTATGGCGAGGGCGTGGCTTCTGCTAGACTGGCAATGGCGACAAATCCGAGGTCGGCAGCTCGGAAGGCGAAGGCGACGAAGGCGAATGCCGGGCTGCGAGACAAGAGGGTGGAGTGAGGCGGAAAAGATTGACAGGACGAAAGAAACTCATAGTGATCGACGCGAAGACGGGCGATGTGCTAAATAGAGCTCCAAGGCGAATTGTCCAGGGCGGCGGCAACGAGAAAAGACACGGAGAGAGGGAACGATGATGACGAGTCAGAAGTGATAATTAGAGTCACAGTGAGCGCCTCTGACTGACATCATCACGTCGACCATCCAACTTTTTCTTGGGTCGCTTCCTCGGACTTTAGAAATTCCTGCGTTCGCAAAATTGCGTGCGCTATGCTCGCATAGTCGCCAGATCTACTCGACGCTGACCCGGTCGTTGCATGTCGTTCCAACTCGAACCGCCAAATCAATAAATATGAACTGGTCGACCTCCGTCTATACCACCCTTTCTTCAGACACGGAGCCATCCATCGTAATTGCCTTCGATTCCAAAAAGTATATTTTTAATGCTGGAGAAAACACGACCCGCGCAATATTACTGAGCAAAAGGGGGTTGAGAAAAGTCAGGGCCTTGTTCCTAACGCAGCTCGGAACGCAGAGGTCGAGCGGTGTACCAGGTACGTCGCCAGTGTCGCGCGTTCGCTCTTCTCATCGACGGGTCTAGGCATTTTTATGTCGATGGCAGATAGCAGCGCTCGAATCATGCAGATCATCGGTCCAAGAGGCGTTCTGCACCTTCTCGCGTCTATGCGCTTTTACACGTTTCGGTTCGTCTGGCCACACTCTTTCACGCGTGTCCCACTCTAACCTATCCACGGATAGGGATACCTTGGGTCTCGGGGTTACGGAGGTTCCCGACTTCAAACCTGAGCCCCAAATAGAAGCTATCCCAGTCTTCGCGGATGACAACATTACCGTTTATTCCATTCCAATCGTGCCTACACCTCGTCGCGATGGTGATACAACTGTATCGACTGGGGCTTCGCTGGACATATCGGAGGCCTCGTTGAAGCGAAAGCGCGAACCCTCTCCCGAGCTACCGTCGAAGCGTTCGTCTCTCCATTCTCCCTTACCAGCCACCAGCGAGTCTACTCCATCGGCGGTCTCTCTGCTTGATCGTTTTCTAGATGACCCCCAATTCGACCCTACCTCACTGACCGGAGATGAGGCCGACGCCTGGCGACGTCTTATCATCGAATACATGTTCACCTGGAAAGAACCCCCGCCCAAGCCTCGACAACCTCCCAAGCCCCCAGGTAAGAAGGGTAAACAAAGGCAGGATGTTGAGAGTACAGAGGCATCAATTGCACCACCCCTTCCTGTTCTCGCATCTCTCCCTCAAGCTCCGCATTGGGTTGAAGATAGTACAGAGTGTCAAGACAAACCTCCGGGGCGCGGTCCCAGAGGAGCGAGCCCTGCAGGCTCGTTGAATTTACCTCCATTTACTGCGCCAAGACAAAATGTATCCACAGCGTACATCGTGGTTGGTCCCCGTGTTCGCGGAAAATTCGACGCCAAGCGCGCCGAGGAACTGGGGCTCTGCGGTCCACTGAGAGGGAAGGTAGCGCGAGGAGAAACTGTCACGTTCACTGTAGGCGATGGTGCTGGAGGGACATTGCAGAGAACAGTGAAGCCGGAGGATTGCGTGGGTGAGCATGAGACTACGAAGGTTCGATCTCTCAGTCCTCTCCACCCGAATGTGCTAAGCAAGTGTGTAAAGGTTGTTATGATCCTCGATGTACCGACGCCAGATCATATCGAGTCCTTGGTTTCTGCCTTCGCTACCCCTGCATACTCAAACTTCTGGGTGAAAAATCCTGACAGTCGGAAGGATTATGCAGTGCATGCTATCCATCATCTCCTTGGCTCAGGTGTACTAGAGGACGAGCGGTACAAGTCTTTTATGAACGGCTTCTCAGATGACACACAGCACCTTATCTGTTCCCCTGATCATAACCCCGATCCCCTCACATTCACAAGTGCAGGGCTGAACCAACTCAGGCTCAGCCAGCTGGATCCGGAAATGTTCCCGCTTCCCCGTCACAGTACCACTCCCCGAAAGGAACTTTCCTGTGCGTCCCGTCTACCGCAATCGCTAAGATGATTCCGCTGACACCCTTTTGTTATCTCAGTGGTCACTCACCTCCCACCGCGGTGCTCTTATATGCAGTCCGATAGCTATGTCGAAGTTCGACCACCAAGGCCCGTTGCGATCGATCCCACTTTGAGAGATAAGGACAAATTCCACCCTGCCATCGCGGCGGAAATACCACCTGGCCTGTCACCAGCAACCAAAGAGAAGTTCACGAAAGCACAGAACATTGTAGACACCCGCCTGGCAGAGCTAGAGGGTAATGTGCCCAAAGCGGGAGACGAGCTCGTCGTGATACCGCTTGGGACCAACAGCGCTACTACTAGTCGGTACCGCAACGGTGACTATCTCGTTCATTTTTCCTTCACCTCAATTGTTGATCGATTGCGACATAGTATCTGGGAACTTTGTTCAAATCCCAGATTGGGGCAATCTTCTGCTCGACGCTGGTGAGGGAACGTGGGGCCAGATGGCAAGATACTTTGGGACCGATCCGGCTCAGCCATCCAACGTCTGGCAGGCACTGCGCGACTTGAAGTGCATCTTCATCAGCCATGGTCACGCAGACCACCACGCAGGACTTGCCAAGATATTGGCAATGCGAAAGCAGGTACTACCACTAGCATACACTCTACTCAGCACACTGACGGGTATTGGAGCTCGACCCTCCGCCCCCGGGACCTCTTTACCTCATCTCGATACTAACGGTGCACCTGTACCTGCGCGAACTTGCCGACTTGGAAAACCTTGGGTTATCGGATTCGACGGACACGCCAAATGGCGTCATACCCATCCTGAGTGATGTGCTGAATCTCAGGGGGCGATGTCAGACAGACTAGTTCTGGGTGGAAAAGTCATGACCAGTGAGCTCTGTCTTTCCTCTGTCCTTCGAGACACCGATGACACCGAGTAGTTCGCGGAAGGCCGCTCAGATGTTATGTGCGGAATTGGGACTCAGCAGGTTAAACACTATTGACGTCCTTCATCGTACAAGAGCGTTCGGCCTTGTTATGACACATCAGGATAGCTGGCGTCTGGTGTAGGTGATTGTTTTGATTTTTTAGTATTAGGTGCTCACAAGTGGCGACCAGATTTTCGGGGGATACCATGCCATCGGACGCACTGGCGCAAGCTGGCAAAGGCGCGACGTTGTTGATCCACGAAGCCACGATGGGCGACGACCAGGAAGAAATGGCCTATGCGAAGGCCCACAGTACTATCAGTCAAGCGATCGACGTCGCGACACGGTGAGCACATCCCGATTGCGCCGTTTCTTAGTGAAATTGACCGTCTTCAGTATGCGAGCTCAGAACGTTCTTCTGACTCACTTTTCTTCACGCTACCCAACTATGCCGCGGTACCTCGGCTCCCCGAAGAGATCCGACGCCGACTTTAAACCTACGGTTGCTTTGGCGATGGATCTCTCATGTATACGTGTCGGCGACCTCTGGAAGATGTCCACGTACATCCCGGCCATTGCACAGAACTTCCAGGATATCGGAGACGAAGGGGATGAGGATGAGGAGGCTGCACTCGTACTACAGGCTAGTTTGAGACAGTAACCAAAAGAAAAAAAATAGAATGACCACCGCAGGGGTCGAACCTGCAATCTCCTGATTCGTAGTCAGACGCGATGCCATTTCGCCAGGCGGCCGTGAACAAGTTGAGGATTGGTAATTGATAATCGATAGAGGTGGATAATCAGTGCGGAAGAGGGCAAAGCGGGCAATTCGTTAACTTGAAGTCGAACACGATGGCCGCCCGGAACCCAATCAACGGAGAGCCGACTACGCTCCTGACTTGCCCCGCCGCTCGTTGTCCGCTACCTTCCTGGAGCCGGACCTTCTCAAGTACAGATGCACTCCTGGAACACGCGCGACAGTCCAGGGCGCAGCATCCATTGTGTACCACATGCCTCAGGGTGTTCAAAGACACCGCAGCTCTAGAACAAGTGCGTGACTGTACCTACTCGGGCGTACGGCCCTCACTCAACCAGATCACAGCACGTAGAAGCAAAGCACGTCGTCGTATGTCAACCCTGCAACCGAAAATACAAGTCGCAGTCCGCCATCGACCAGCACTGGCGCTCCTCGACCGCTCATCCCAATTGTCCCATCTGCGGCGCTGGGGCTGCGGACACGCCTGCACTTGCCGAGGTGAGCAACTGACCGCCTGCACCGACCGATCTGCTCATAACCCCTACCATTCGTCGGTTTAATTAGCACATCGCGAATGCCCATCCGAAAGTACGCTGCTGCGGAGTGCTTCTGAGCGAGAACGACCTGGACGTGCACTACCTTACGTCGCGCAACCACCCCACGTGTAGCGAGTGTACCATCGGCTTTGCAACCGAGTTGGAATATGCCGAGGTACGCGAGGCACGCAAACCCAGCACTCTGAAAGCTAACGAGTGGTTTCCAATGTAGCACAATTCACAATTGCACTCGGAATTGCAGTGTAAAGTCTGCGCGCAGCAATTCTCATCTCCAGATGCGTTGTGGGCCCACATGGGGGATCCATCAAGTCACCGCCGATGCGAGTTCTGCAACGCGGAGTTCAAAGAAACGTCCGCGCTCGTCGAGGTGATTGATAACCAGCTGGTAGATGAAATAAAAAGCACGCCGTTGACTCGCTATTTTTTACCAGCATTATACCGAGACTCACCTACCCCCAAATGACGTCCAAGACACGTCCGGTTCCGTTATTGTGCGTCCACTTCTTGCTTCACTTCGTTTCGCTTGCGCCCCTACAGTATTGTAAACACCTCCCACAGGAAGTGTCGACTCGCTCGCCCACCCCTCCGATGAATCGACCCTACGCCCCTCCCTCCCGCCCCATTCCTTCTGCTGTTGTTGGGGCAGGGCGTACCGCCACTACGCACGCCTATCCTCCTGCGCCTCCTAGCCGCGCGAGCACCAGTGGCTCCGACATCGCCTCTGACCTATACTATTCCCCTCACAACACCAACACATTTACACCCTCGCCCAGCCTCGGCGACGGTTCCTCCAGCGTTTCTCACTCGCATTCGCATTCGTACTTGGAACCACAATCACAGCCCCCCTTTAACAACAACCGGCCGACCGCCGCGCGGTCTCCTCACCCGGGTTTCTCGTCAGACGGTGCTTCATCTGATTACACCACTGTCCACCGCCCTTCGGCCCTGAGCCCTGCGCTGAGAGCGCATGCGTCACCATCCCCGGCGGTCCTCACACCCCCTCGCGCCTTGTCGTCGTCGCCATCGCCTCCTCTCCCCATCCCTCTACGGGCTGTGGGCTCTGTGGGCCCCGTGACCCCCGCACGCCATGGCGCCCTCATCGCATCGTCGCCGCAGCCTCATGAGCCGCAGTGGCAGCAGCAGCAGCAGCAGCAACAACAACAACAACAACGGCAGCTACCCCAACCGCCATCCTCCGCCCGGTCTAAAGGGTCCGTCGCCGAGACACCCTCGGGCGACCTTGCCAACTTCCATCTGCTCAAGGGCTCTCCCCTGCAGTCCGTCGTTGACTTTGACACGCCGACGCCCTCCCCGCGCACTCCGAGCGCGTCCCCCGCCGACCAGGCCTTCCAGCTCGCTTCTCGTACGGGAGCCCCTTACTTCCCGCTCAACGACGGGCGCCGGTTCTTAACAGGCTCTGCTGGCATCTCGCCCACCTTCGCGCGAACGCAGAGGGCCGCGGCTGCGATCCCCGATGTCAGATCATCTTTTTACTGCCGCGTATGCCAAGTGGACCCTTGCCGCGAGATAACGGCGACCGCGTGTGGACACGTGTTTTGTAATGCGTGCATTGTGGATGAAGTACGCGAGAATGCGCGCTGTCCCGTGTGCAACGCCGCGGTGCTACTGTTTGCATTGCTCAAGCTAGATCTATCGTGATTGTAGCGGAACCTCTGGTTTTTCGGGGGTATCCATGGCCTCGCATTGTAGACTAATCCATAACGCTTGGCTACTTCAAGTTATACCAGTTACCGCTGTTGTCGTAAATTTACAGACAACATTACCCGATGCAGAGCATGAGCTGAGCATGGTACCCCCCTGTGAGAGATTAATCCCGACCTGTATAAGGTGCTAGTTTCGACGCAGCTCGTGTCGACCCTACACACATACATGTGGATTTCCTGTCTTCAGTGAGCATGTATGCTTCAATCACATGGAAAGACGCAATTGCTACAATGATACAGCTCTAAATTAAGCTGAGAACCTACTGGAAGCCCACGCTATGCTACTGTAATCTCGCCAAAACCCTTCTATTCATTATGACCCTTGCACAATATGTGGACTCGGGGCAGCAGTAAATACCCTTGAATTCGCGGGAAGGCCAAAACGGCCGCGAAGAAGACCAGTGATGCGCCCAAGCCCTTGGTCGTGCCTTTGGACCCTTCCACCTCGTGTCATCGCGTCGTCACCCCCAACTATCACTGTCTGGCTATGTGACCTGCACTCGGGATGTATGCTGTCTTCGTCACTGTCTGTCAGTGACCGTCGTCGCACTCCAGCCCGTTCATTGGATCCACCTTGTCAACGAACGTGAGGTGTATCATTACATCCAGTGAAGCCAAAGAAAAAAACTGAATGCTTTACAGTAATTACAGTCGGTTTGTGTGTACGATGTGGCGGATTTCGGATGTGATCAGAGATTTTGTACGACCCCATTGCTGGCCCTCGGAGCGGAAATAATCAAAATTTCTTCATGGGAATATTGAGCATTGAGAAAGGACAAACTGCAGTTGCAAAGGTAAAAGATCTAAGGTCCGATGCCACCTACTCTGCTTCGACGTGAACGAGCCCCAGCCTCCCGCGTTGCAATCTGACCCTATAACCCGCGCCGAGTGCTTCCTCCTCCAGGGAGTGCAGGCCACTGTGCTCCCGATGAATTACACGCCGCGCGTTGATCTTCTCGAGGACCCGCCGCATCTCAGCTTCTGTCTCCTCAGACGCAGAACCAATTTCGAGGGGCGGGAGTAAGGCTGCCTGCCTAGCAAAGTTTTGAATCTCTATAGGTGGTAAGAGTGGGGCGTTGACATCCAGTAGTGCTGTGGCTGGACGCTGCGGCAAATTATGAGTTGGAGATTGACCCGTAACCTGAAGTGGAGAGATCGTGCTGGAGATTGTACCCCTTCTTCGGGACAGCAAGGGCGACCTTTCGGGTGCGGCTGGTGTTATGGGAGGGCAACCAATGCTTGGTTCGCGTTCCTCGCACTGCTCTGAGATGCCGCTGACTTTGCCTAGCCACCTCCGGACCGTGTCAATGGTTCCACTGCGTTTTCTTCCAGGGTGAGAAACACGTTGCGTGTCTTGCTTTGCTTCTGCGATAGTGCCCTCTACTAAAGTCTTTTCTGGAACAGAACTTGGGGGTAGTCGTGCGTCAGGGTCGATGCTTTCGAAGTGCTTGCCCAAAGCCTTCACTGCGTCTGTGTTGATGGGTGTGAAGAGACCCGCACAGAAGTCTAATGCATTCTGTACTTCAATTTCCGAGAGTCGGGGACCGAGGTCTGCGTTCCCTTGTATGACTGTACATGAAGGGATGAGAAGGGGAGGTATACTTGTATATCTGACCCATACCAGGCCGCAGGAATGAAAAGGCTTTATCGAAATTATCTTCGCCGATGTCGCAAAGTACATCCTTCGATTGCGCGCGCATCTGTTTGTATGCACTCAAGACCACTATAAGGAATCTGAGCGCGAGAACGGGGGTAAGCGTGAGGTGTAATGGGGAAAAAAAAACGCTACCGTGTGTATGAAACGCCAACACGCTGAGAGTGCCACTCGGCTGCCTCAGATTCGGGACAATCTCCGCGAATCGAGGCTGCGATTGATGCCGCGGCGGAAAGGCCACCGGTCATGGCTAGGTGTATGCCGGACGAAAAGAACGGATCAATGAAAGCTGCGAGTCAAGAGTTCACTATTCGGTTGATACCTAGATACAAAGATGGCGAACTTACCACCAGCATCTCCCACTATGCGAAAATTCTCGCCAGCGTAGTACGACGCGGAGTAGCTGTAATCGCTTGCTGTACGAACAGTATCCGATTCGGATTCCCCTCGAACCATTACACCGTCAGGACCTCGCAGTTGCCTGACCCCTGGTGCCAGGTCCAGGGCACTGAGGTATCGTTGTTCGGCCCCCACGGGTGCGAACCATGATCCGCCAGGGGAAAAAGGAAAGGTTGGGGATGAAGGAGACGACGGTGGAGTGCCATGTGACGGCGGATTTGCTGACAAAAGAGAAAGAGAATCTGCAGAGGAGGTGGTTGAGCTTGCACCCCGGAAAGTTATCAACGGTGAAACCGGAGAAAGGCTAAATGATGACTGTGAACTGTGAGACCTGTGCGCCTGCGCTGATTTATTGAAAGCGGTTTGATCGCGCACAATGCCGACTGAAGTGAGATTTTCCCCGAGAGGAATAAACCAGGCCCATCCCGATTCATCTGTCTCACGTTGAGTACGCTTGGCGGTATCCGACGGGACTACCGCACCTGAAAGGGCCTCAAAATAGGGAGAACCTTCTGCTGTTGTCCCGCGAGCATAGACACCGGTATTTCGCCAATAGGCCCACATAGCAACATTCTTGAGGCTCGAGTTGAAATGGCGATTTTTGAGGTAACGGTTAGACATCAATCCCGCCCGTCCACTGGCGTCAACAAGGTAGTCGAAAGTGATTGTACCGCTCTGGGAAGATGGTCCGTGGGTCCACAAAGCCGAGGTTGGGCGTTTGCCCGAAAAGGCGAGTGACATGACCCTGGTAGACTGAAACACATGAGCCCCTGTGGACTCTGCATGATCCAACAGTATCTTGTCAAATTCGGAACGAGTCTAAAATCGCAAGTGTGAAACTTATTTCTAAAATGGCGGGAGTTACGCACTACATTCCATGCGTTGTTATCGTGGCCAAGCGCAATAAAATCGGTATCTGAAACAACGCCCTTTGGCTGAGCTTTGAGTAATCGGTTGGTGGCAGATACTTACAAGCCTCCTTTTTATATTTGTTAAATTTCATCGCTGCACCGGGCTAAGTACTCGTAGGTGATTATAAGCCGTCTCAAAATGTACATAGACATGACCGACCTTTTTAAAAAATCCATGAGAAGCCACTTTTTCCTCTGCGCCGATAAAGCGAAGGTGGTGCCGAACAGAAGGAATCAGACTTTCGCCTATATGATATCTGGGGAAAAATCAGTAGGGAAAAGATAGGTGATAGATCAAGATACGAGCCTTGGAAATGCGGTAGCTTCGAGAAGAACAACATGGAAGCCTTCGAGGGCGAGAGACGCAGCGGCATAGCTCCCGCTGGGCCCACCACCCACTATGAGGATCTGTGCGTGCTATTTCGAAAGATTAGCTGAAGGGAGACGGAGCGGAAGCGGCGGCGGCGGCGGCGGCGGAGAAACAGACCTCTGGAGGGTGATGGGACGACATGATGACCGTGCGTGTGCGATTGGGGTGGGCAAAGCATTAAAATAAAAAAAATTCGTGCAATGGGTTGTATTCCTTTCGTTCATCTTGTGCCGAAGACCCGAGGAAGCTGCAAAGGTACAAGCTGCTTTCTGCGTAGAAGAATCTGACACACGAGACGCCTTCGAGGCATTCAAAACGGAGATTGGGGACCGCTCTGTTCTTCTAAATCCGTTAGTTAAACTGCCTTACAATGCCAATGCCACTAGAACTTAAAAGCCGTGCGCTCGGGGCCGTCGGCTGATAGGACTAGAAGTCTGTCAATCGGGTACCCTTCGATTTTACCACATGGGCGGACATATCATTGTTTCAAGGCGCCACCGGAGAGATAGCCTGCCCGTTGCTGACGTCAACAAGAACAACTCCTCTTGGTACGATATCTATCACATATCAAACATCTGCCCAACCACCTTCATCCAGCTTGTACGAAGCTTCAGATTCGGGTCTGTCTGGGCTGTCCACAAGCTTCGCGACACGCTCTTCTGCCCGACCTGATTCGCGCGTTCAAGTGTTAGCGGTGTTGAAAGGAAGGGATGAGTGCCACCACATTCCGTGACTTGTGGCTGAATTGCTTCTAGTGACTTGACGCACCTTTTCGTAGGAAGATTCTCGTGGCTGAGGCGTGTGATAGAATATGACCACCGATAGGTTTCAGCGCACCTCCGGCGACGAAGGTCATCGTTGCGCCAGGATCGGCTGCACACGAGTGGGGCAAGGCGCCGGTAAGTGGGATGTTGCTGCGTGAAACTGATGGTACCGACATTGCACTTGATTGGTAATAAGAATAGCGACCTTTGGTGGGATGGTGAGTCAATGACATCCACTAGACATAAAACGCGCTTGCATTGAATTCCTCGGAAATCTTAGATAGCTTGGAAAGAAACTGTGGAGGGCTTGCTGAGTATTTGCTTATTGATAGACGATGATCGTACCTGGGCGAGCTACGAGGGTGTTAGTAAATAGAGTAACAGGCCAGACGAAGTTTGGACCCCGTGTCATTACCTTTTGTTGTCTCTCGCTGAGCTCCCCGCGCCCGGAGAAGTCGACACGGAAAAGGGCCATTATACTATCGACAATCTTTTATTGCGATGTCAACATCAGGTCTCGTCCAAATTGTGATCGTGCTCACAATGAGTCGAAAGTCTTTATCCTCGGCAAATCGTTGTGAGCACTCGTTGATGAGTTCCATCTGTGAAGGTGACTCAACTCCCGTTTCCAAAAAGAGTCTATTAAGGGGTCTTTTACCTGATGTTCGCTATTATATGCGCGGGCTGACATAGCTTTAGGGCCTGTCAGTAGATACCGACCGCAGAGGCAAGCACACCATAAAGAATATTTTCCAGAGCCATGTCCCCGTTAACCCCGAAACGATCTGCGATGGATTTGATACGGTCGGGTCGGAAAGTGCCTGCGATAGCATGGTGTTCAGGAACGAACGGACACGCATACGTATACACACCTTCTGTGTCTATATAGGCAACCTAAAGAACGATGTCGCCAAAGATGATAAACGGTGCTTCCTTGACCCACCTTTCCCGAGGCACCCCCGAGCTCGGGGGGTAATTGAGCCACCACGCTCATTGTATGCGCAAGTTGAGTCTTTCCAGTGCGGTATTCTCCGTAAACTACGTAGAGAGATGTCAGATTGAGAAGGTGCGGGGTCTAGTCATACCTCCCTTCAGTAATAGATTGCGATACGAGCCCCCCTCAAAAATTTAGATATTTTGAGTCGTCTGCTCTCAATACAATCATTCCAGAGTTTACCTCCGAGCATGGCGTCGACAGATTTGCTCCCTGTGCTGATGGCCAGCACCCTTTTGCGCTTCTCTTGCAGCTCAAGCCCTGTCGCGAAGGAAGAACCCTGAAAGGTGATTCAATGTGGTAAAAAGGAGATAAGGAACTGGCAGGTCAACGGTTATCTTGTGTGCCGCTTCCTATGAACATCCAGAATGAGCGATAGACACATATATGCCACGGGGTTCGCGCACCTTTATCTTTTCGACCTTGGCTTCGGACATACCCTGACAGTATTGACTCACTGTATGAGCATTCTATACCTTTTGGACGACGAGATAGGTGCTGACCTTGATCTTGAGCATCTGTTTCCTGGTGGTCATGTTGACGCCAGACACAGTGTTGATCGCGGCGGCCTATGGAAAGCAAAATGAAGGCGCCATCAGGTGACTTGCACAAAGCCGGGTCATACTTTGAGCTTTAAAATGTCTTGCACGTTGATTCCCTAAGAGTGGTCCGGTTAGAAAACTCAGGGTGAACAACCCCGCGCGCATATATGCGAACATGCTGCTGTAGTTCATCCACCGAATCGAAAAATGGCGCCTGGGTGGGGTATGTCTTTGAAAAAATCGTCGAGAACAAGATAAACAAACGTCATCTGGTTCTTCAACGGGGCTTTCAGGTCGAGAAGGCGGAGGTGGTGCAGCTGACGAAGCGGCGCGTGCCATCGATGAGATGCGAAGGGCAAGTTTTCGGACTTTGGTTTCAGATGCTAATGAGAAGGACGAACTACGAAGGGGAACGAGAAATATGCGTTTTTATGAGACGCGTCGCATCACGGTCACGTGTAGGCAGCGGTGGTAAAATTCGGCAAACACTAAGAACAGGCTATTCGTGTCCTCGACAAAAATTAATAAACAAGTTAGCAACACAATAAAGTACCATCACATGAAAGATAAATAGTTTATACTCGCCGCCTTGACGCCCTGTCCACGTCCACAAGCGTGTCTATAACATGATCCCTTGCCTCCTCGAGCTCGGAACCGCCACCGTAGAACACCTCCGCGTCTAGGGCGACCCTCAATGCCGCACGTAACCCCGCATTTCGGCGCGAAGGTGACGGTGGGGGTGAAAGCACGACGGAAACGCCTGAAGACCCAGGTAACGCGGAGGGGAATAGTCGTCTATATAGCACGATTGCGGAAAGCAGCATACGCACGCCCCGTTCCTCGTCGTCGGCGTCCGAGTCATCGGAGTGATCGATCTCCTCATATCGGACGAATGCACCATTGTTGATGCGCTCCAGTAGGTCCACGAGCTCCGCGTTACGCCCTCCCAAGGAGCGTCCTGCATCAATTACGGCCCGCCGTTCTACTTCTTCGCGGGCGTCCTTCTCGGTATCACAGACCTCGATATCTCCCGATTGCACATCTGGGCCAAGTACAGCATCCACGAACGTCCGCGCAGCAACATGCGCAACGGCCTTGCGTACGTTGCGCACGGCGAGCGAACTGAGCGGGGAAAGACGGACATTGCATGTCTTGGCAAGACTGGCAGAGGCTTCCTCAACAGTCATCGCGCCAATAACGGCGCGTTCGAAAGGTCGCACAAGCCGCGCATGGTTTGCTCTCGTCCAAAGGACCGTGGCACGGGCACGCCAAACAGGAAAGACCAAGAGGGCGAGCGTCGATAAATCACCTGGCGACGTAGCAAAGGCAGGGGTGTGAGAAACCATGCCCCAGTACGCCTGTGAACGGAGGCCAAGTGACGTAGCACCTATGCTTGAGATCAGCACCCGGTCCGTCATGATACAGGTGAGAGTACACACGGTCAAACACCGCTAGCTCCGCCAACCTCACCCACGCGCGCTGCTCAAGTTGCTTATGTTCAAGTGTCTTAGTCTTCCCTCCGCGCTTGGGCGCCGCAAAACTCAACAGAAGTCCCAAGAAACCGGGGTACACTCCAAGGGCTGTACGGAGCAGAGTGGCTTCATCGGGGGTGCCACGCCGTGACGAATCCAAGGCATCAATGAGGGCAATTCGTTTGGCTGCGTCCGTGCGAGGGAAGTTGGAGGACGAAAAGAGAGTAAGAAGTCGGGGGATGCTCTTAGGGAGGAAGGGCAGCAAAATAGAAAGGAAGACGAGGCCAGAAACGACCAGATGGAAGACTTGCAAGACTTCTCTCCAGCCGAAAGTGGATGCAGGCGCCGTCGGTGTAAGAACGACACCAGAGTCTGCAAGAACGACGCCGGTATGGGTGGGGGAAGATCGGGAATACGAGGTGAGCGGCGAATTGAAGAAGGAGAAAAAGGAGAAAACTGCGAGGAGATACTGCTTTTGCTGAGCTTGGACGAGAGGAGTGGCTACGTCCTGAGGTTGCGTCGCTTCTCCCTCGGGGAGGGGTTGTACCTTTCGCGGCCGGCCGCGCTTGCGTTTTTCTGGTACAATGCCTGGATTTGTCTCCTTCTTGGGCTTTGGGTCCTTGACAGGCTTCTTTGGCGCGCCTTTGATACGCTTCTTGGGATGCATATCATCGTCAGCGTCACTCTCTCCGTCATCAGCGCCGTCGTCATCGTCGGAAATGTCTGAAGTGGCCTCATCGCGCTCAGGTCCACCAAAACGAGAGACCCATTCACGTTCCCACTCGCGGAGAAGAGCAGGACCGCCGACGAGACCTGAAATGAGCGAGCGCAAACCGGCTTGCTCGCGCTTGAGGCGACTTTCGCGGCGTTTCAAGACGCTACATGCGACGTGAGGGGAAATATCGGGGTGTGGGATCACAATGCTCACTGAATGTACTCCGCAGCCTTTCCGAGAACATTGGCCTTGCTGATCTTGCGTGCGACCTTGACTCCGTCTACGAAACCGCGTTCGTCCACTACATCGTTCCATACAAGCTTCTCTGGCTTCTCGAGTGACTCGGCCTCCGGGCAGTCTTGACCTTTATTGGCCTTCTCCTTGGTCTCGAGTACCCGAAGTGCAGGCACCGCGTCTTTAAGAGACTGGATGCGTGCGTTAAGATTCGTGCGGTATCTTCGCTCTATGGTGGTGTGACTCGTCTTTGGACGGCCGATGACGGCCACTGTTCCACCTAGAGCTGGATCTGGTGAGGGAGAAGGCTCGGCAGCTGGGAATTTACGCTTAGAGCCAGCGTTGGTCGCGGGAGGGGAATGACGCTGGAGGCGTGGAATTGGAAGCTTTTGAGCATCTAAACGGAGGATGTCAGGAGGGTAAATGCCGAGTGCGGTGATGAGCATACTAGAGAAAGTGAGTTGCTCTGCCTGTCCTTGCACAGGCACTGCAAGAGTGACACCAGAAGTCTGGCGAACGGACTGTGCGAGCTCGTCGACCGGGTCATTCACTGAAACAGGCACGTGGACGGGCACATGAACACCCGGAGAGAGATGAGGGGAGGTGGCGGCGGTAGATGGGATGGATGGTATGGAGGCCAGAGGAGTGAGATCTGAGAGAGACGCGCCGGATGAAGAAGATGATGAAGTAATGCTCATTCGACGAGGAGGGAGGCTTTGTGGAAAACCAAGTAGTTGCTGAGGTTGGAAAGGAGTCAAGTCGGTAGCGAACATCTTTGGATCAAAGTGCAAGGCGCTGGGGTCGATGGCAAGAGAAGAGGAATCGAAGTCGAGATCCATACCGAGAGGGAGGTTCAGACCGAAATCAAAGACAGCAGGGTCGAATTTGACGTTCTGAGGTTGGTCGTTGTCCCAGAGACTGGAGAACTGGGACCAGTCAGGAGGGCTGTCCGTATGGGAGGTGCCAGAATCAGACATTGTGGGTACGTCGGAGAGATGGTGGTCGTCCATAGAGATGTGGAATCGGACCACTTTGAAGTATAAAAATCAAATCACGTGACTATAGCCTCAGCATCTCTGGCCCCCTTAGGGCTGAGATTGAGGCAGTTACTAGGTTGAAGTTGCAAGTGTCAGCGGCCCCGTGCGTGTCTAGATCGCCCTTTCCAAGGTAGCCAACTTGAACCATACAGCGGACTTTGAAGGCAACTGTACATTTACATTATATAGCCTGCCAGTGTCGCGTCGTCAATCTATCCCCCTTTTCCTCTCTCCCTCCCTCCCTTTTTGTCTCCTTCCTTCCGCACCTTGAGGAAATGTCTGACACCGAAGAAAAAAAATCGGGCTATCGCCTCGAATATGCTAAGAATAATCGGGCCAAGTGCAAAGGTTTGTTTTTGCTCCTCGCTATTATTTTCCTTCCTCTCTCTCTTGCTCACTGTTCTACGCGTTTTACGTCCCAACAGGCCCTAAGCCTTGCAATGGTTGGTGTTTATTTCGCTCCTGACACGCTTGTCCATCAATCTCATAAATCTGTGTTCTTCTAGGAACGGTCCTCGACAAGGGCACGCTCAAACTAGGTTCTGTTGTTGATTACAGGGGTCACCCTTCCTTGTACGTCAGCTTTCAAATACATTTCACTTTTGCGCATGCTTCTCCCTCTCAACTTTCTTCTTTATTGTCAATGGTAGTGCCTGGCGTCATTGGGGTTGCACAACCACAACCATCATAACCAACCTGAAGAAGTCTTTCTCCGAAGCAGACGAGCTTGACGGATTCGACGAACTTCAGCCCGCGGATCAGGACAAAATTCGCAAGGCTTGGGAAGATGGCCAGGTCGCTGATGAGGACGTTCCCGAGACGGCACGCAAGGCCCAAGGCGATGACGGTGTAGACGAGGAGGCAAAGCCCAAGAAGAAACGTGCCCCAGCAAAGAAAGCTGATGAAGGTGAAGCATCAAAGCCGAAGAAGGCACGCGCGTCCAAGAAGGCAAGTCGCTTGTATTCACTGTTGTTCTACAACATGCTGACGTCATCGCCGTTCACAGAAGTCAGACGAAGAAGGTGAGGCCGCAGACGACGACGACGTGGAAAAGGAGAAGCCAAAGAAAGCCCCAGTGTCAAAGTCTCGTCCCAAGGCAAGCACCCTCCCTGTTCTCATATTGCACCAATGAATGCTGACACGATTAAATCTCAGAAATCTAAAGATGAAGACCAGGAGATGAATGGGGCAGAGGAAAATGAGGAGGCGAAACCAAAGAAGAAAGCCCCATCTCTCAAAAAAGCCCCCGCTGAAAAGAAGGCTGCTGAGAAGAAGGTCCCTGCGAAGAAGCGTGCCGCCAAAAAGGTACTTTTATAAATTAAAATAAATTCACTCTTTAACCCACATTCGACAGGATGTTGAAGAAGAATCCGGCGAGGACTTTGCTGATGACATCGACAACCTCCCAGCTGATGACGATGAACTCTCTGAGGCTGAGAATAAGAAGCGAAAGGTACGTCTGAGTATGTCAACTATGACCCCACAACGCTTTCTCAACGCCGATTGTCAATCAGCGCCCTGTGTCGAAGACCTCTACCAAACCCGCGTCGAAGAAAGCAGCAAAACCAGCGTCCGGTCGTGCTAAGAAGGTCAAGGTAACTCATGAAGATGAAGAGGAGGACTGAATAATTCACTGCCTCTACATGTCGTTATCAATGTCGATACTTACCCACGGTATTGTTGTGTTTCCCTATTGCTCTCTCTGCGTGCTATCCCTTCTTTCATATATACATGTTGCCATGTACTACGATCGATAATACCATATGCGTGTCTGGAGACTGTCTTGGACCTTTTCGCTTCAAGCGATCGCTGCCTATAAAAACAATGTCGTATTCGCTACTTTGTCCGGTAGTAAAAATATTTATGATATTATGAAGTTGTGCTACAGCTATTTATTATGAGGTGAATACAGCCCATTAGCCCACTGAATATAACAGTCTCGTGATAACAACGATGTTAGTATGGGTACCCTGATTCGGTCGCCGATGGAGAAGGGGTCGAAAATGAAGTGGGAGTAGGTGATGAGAGGGGGCGAGGAGTAAGTAAAATCATGGAAGGTGAACTGCTCGAACTTCCGTTACCGCTGCCCGGGCCAGCGTCGGACGTGGGAAAGGGGAGAAACGTCAGGCCTTTGGCGTTGATGGAGGAGACCAACGACGAAGCTTGACCGGGGAGGATCGTCGTCGTCGTGGGAGGAATGAGCGTGACGGTGATCGTGGTAGGTCCTTCAGAGGTCGACTTGCCGTCGTCTCCACAGCCCGGATCGTTGGTCCCTTGCGTGGTATTTCTGCCACTATCCCGTGTAGGTGACCCATCTCCATCGTCTTCGCAGTCGCCAGCAGAGTCACTACCGATTACGGGGAAGGGGACGGTGACGTTGCCGCCGGACGTTGAGTTGCTCGTAATCCCACCCTGAGCACCAGTTGCAGCGATTATTGAGGCAGCGTTTCTCTGGCTTGTGCAAGCGACAAACTACCCACATGGGAGCATTTCTGTGAGACGCGGCTGTGGGGTCTGAGGTAAACAAACGTACAGTGCCATTGGTCCGGATTTGAGGAAGTGCGAAGCATGATTTGCTCGAGGGACATGGCTCTGTCTGCCACGCGTTGTCAATGCAGGCCGCAAAGGCTTTTTTTATGCAAGCTGTCTCGCCAGCTGTCCGTTCCAGTGATTAGCGAGCTATCCACGGAGAGAGGCGAAGACGCATACTGTTGCATGAGTCATTCACTTGCAGACTCTTGAACTCAGAGTTGAGAATCTGCGCCTGCTGTCCGTTCGCAAGAAGAGTCGCATTATTGAGAGCAACGGGGCCAGCAGAAATTAAAGGAGACGCGAGAACTGCGAGAAAGACCAAGGTAAAGAAAGCCATGATTGATGATGTTGAGGGAATATATTATCGACAACCAGGTCGTTCAAAAGATTGTAAGCTCCAGGCTCGAGTAGAATGGGAATAGAGGTGGGGTTTAAAATAGCCTGCATAGTTTCGAGCCTTTATAGTGTCTGCAGACCGAATACAACAAAAGGCGAGGTGACGTTAATTCACAAATCACAAAACAAAGAAGACAACCAACGATAAGTGGCGTGGGAATTTCCTGGAGATACCCGAGCGCGAATGGTCCATGATCCACTTTTGTGGACACCAGTGCGATCGACCAAGGCCTCAACACCGTCAACAACATCAAGCATGGTGAGTGCGTCCCACTACAAGTCATTTCATGTTTTGTCAGACGTAGACCGTGTTCTGTACCCGTGGGCAAGCTGAGGTGCTGGGTGGATGGATTGTTATGCGCTTGGATGACCCTTACCTCTTCTGTCACTAACTGCACCTTGGCGTCGCAGACAAAGAAAAGAAGAAACGGTGGCCGCAACAAGAAGGGTCGTGGCCATGTCATTTTCCTCCGCTGTTCCAACTGCTCGCGTGCAGTCCCAAAAGATAAAGCCATCAAGCGATTCACTGTGAGGAATATGGTGGAGAGCGCTGCTATACGGGATATCAGCGAGGCTTCCGTTTACCATGGTACGTTACTTCATCCCTTTTTCTTTTTTTGTTCGGTGACCTTGATCGGATGTAAAGAATATTCTATTCCCAAGCTGTATATCAAAATTGCGTACTGCGTGTCGTGCGCCATCCACTCACACGGTGTGTCGAGATCCACCATAACCCCGTTTAGTTCTCACAATACCCTCGTAACTAAGTCGTCCGCGTTCGTTCGCGTGAGGGTCGACGCAACCGAGCACCCCCGCCTCGCGTTCGATGGAAGGACGGTAAGAAAGTCAACCCGGCTGTCGTCGCTGCGGAGGAGGCCAAGGCTGCGGCTGCTGCTGGTGCCAGGGGAACGTGAAGTGTTGTATTAGTTATCATGCATCCTCATTCTTTGGCCAATGCAGTCGAACCAAAAAAAAAAAAAAAAAAAAAAAAAGAGCGCGTGGAATGAGAAAGAAGCGACCACAGGACTCATGACAAGGTCCAGGGCGCAATGTATCTTACACCACTATCTAGAAGACCATCATCATGCCAAATGTGACACAGTAGTGTTGCTAGCGAAAGCGAAGAATGTGCTCTACGCCACTCTCAAATGGCACCCCCCAGTAAAGAAACGCACATGGAAGGTGTGATAAGGTGATGGCGTGCGTTTGAATGAAAAGGAAACGAGCAGGATTATCTAATAAATACCTGTGTTCGGGCGATGCCGACCGTGAATCTCCTCTGGGCGTGTGCGTGCGCAGCTTGAGGACAACTCCTCTCCCTCCCCCTCCTCCCCGTGACCAACGCTCATCTATGCCAAAGATTGGAAATCCTCTCCCTCAGCCCCTCCCGAAAGAATGTGCAAAAGCTGCAAAAATTTGTATGTCACTTAGTTCTTTCTCACCCAGTGTGCACACAAATTCACCGTACTGGTCCGCAGTCAACAGCTTCGTCGATAGCGGGAATAATGGACTTGACGGCGTTCGTCTCATACCACTAGAACCACTATACCTTGGCTAAACTCTTCTTGAAAGATCAGATAATTCCTCGCTCCGTTCTTGAGCGCGCGTGTGGTTTTGCCATTTTCACAATCTTCAAAGCGGGCTTCCTCTTCTCCGCACGCGGTGGGGGTGGTATCGTCATTGCGCGTCTGGACGACGGATGTAAGCGCCCCCTTTTCACGCCCTCACATCTGAAATTGGTACTACTCTATTCGTAGCTTGGTCCGCACCAAGTGCCATCGGCCTTGCAGGAGTCGGTGTGGGTGGGCAGGCTGGCGCAGAGATGACGGACTTCCTCATCGTGCTCAACTCACGCTCGGTCAGTTTATCCCTCTAGACCCTTGATCACGGCTGACTCATTTCGCGTCCCGGCACGTGTTTGGATTTACCTCCCTTCCAAAGGCTGTCGTGAGTGACATGCACCTGCTGACAATATCCAGCGCTAACGTGTCTGCCATCTCTCGTATTCAGAGATCGTTCATGGCTGCGGGTTCACTGACTCTCGGTGGTAACATGAGTCTGGCTGTCGGCCCTCTGGGTCGTAATGGGGAGGCCTCGACTGCTCTCAGCACAAGTGGCAAGGTTGCAGCGATGTTCGTATCCTACCTTCATTGCCCCTCTGTATTCTTGTATTGACATCATTTCAGGTACAGTTACTCGAAAACTCGCGGTCTCTTTGGTGGTGTCTCTGTGGAAGGTTCGGTGATAGTTGAGCGACAGGATGCGAACGCCCAAGCATACCGCTCTAACGTCAGCGCAAAGCAAATTCTTAGCGGTAGCGTCACACCACCGGAGTGGGCACAAACCCTTATTCGCACACTAGAGTCACGTACTAGTGCGCCCGGTGGACGTGCATGGGTGCAAGATGGTCGACCCTCAACTGACTCGCAGTACGCGTTTGGTGGAATTTCGAGCCCCAAGGCCGAAGTACCGCAATCTTCGCGTAAACAACAGCACAACACTCGCAACGCTGACAGCTTCCCGCCAGGTTCCTGGGGTACATCCAAGAATACGGGAAGCTATTTCGGTCCTCCTGCGGAGGAGGCTGTTTCTGGTTCGGCCTGGGACTACGACCGTGCTCCTCGAATCGATGATTCACCGCCTTTTGAAACCCGTTTTGAAAGCGACTTTGTTTCCTCTGTACGCCCACATGTGCGGCACACCCCCGGACAGTCGCTGGATCTTTCCACTGGTAGTAGTCCCCGCCCAGGCCAGAAATCTGTACATGGCAGGTCTTCGAGCAGTACCACGAGTACTACAAATCCGTTCTACTCGAAAGCAGAGCGCGAAAGCGATGGTTACGACATCGCAACCCCGTTCGGACCGACGCTTGAGGACGAGGATAATCCATTCGGACCGGGAGCTCGGGGTGTGGAAGCGCGTCACCGCGAGGCTGAGCGTGCTCGCATCTTAAGTCGGTCGCTTGGGCAGGGGGAGGGCGTTGCTCGTGCGATCGCGCTATACGATTTCCACGCTGTTGAACCCGGCGATCTGTCCTTTCTGAAAGGCCAGGTCATCACCATCACGGAGAAGAGTGACAATACGGATACATGGTGAGGGTTTCGTGACATACCCTCAAGGGTGTACTGATCTCCATTCACTTAGGTGGAAGGGTAAGCTCGATGGACAAGAGGGGTCATTCCCGGCTAATTTTGTAGAGGTTGTATAATTATTCCATTGCTTGTAGTTAGTACCGTCTTGTATTGTATACTCTAAGGGACGCTCATAGTGGATTATGTAATACATTTTTGGGTCACGCTCCACGTCGAGTACGACTTGCTCATTCCACCGTGATGTCCTCCAAACGAAAATGGGACCAGGCCGCACCTGATGAGTCAAAAGACGAGCCTGAATCTCCAGCAAAACTTGCAAAAGGGGACGATGGCAAGAACGCCTCTACCGCTGCCGCTGCAGCCGCAGCCATTGCAGCCAAAATCGCTGCTCAATACAGCGGGGCCGCTGCAGGGGGAGGGGCTGGATTACTCGGTCCCAAGGATATACACGACGGAGATTTTACCCAAGACATCGACATCAACGATGTGAGAAACCGGTATATGTTGACCAGAGGTTCTACCCAACAACAGGTGCGTTTCCCTCGTGTTAGTTCGCCGGTGGACCTCACAAACCTCTTTGGATCTCCCCACTAGATTCATGAAGAAACGGGTGCCTCTGTCAGCACCAAGGGTGTTTGGTACCCAGACCGTGCGAAGGCTACGGAGAAGGACCCCCCATTGTACCTCCACATATCCGCAAATTCAAAAGAAATGCTGCAGAGAGCGATCGACAAAGTCAACGATCTCATCTCCGTCGACATGGGCTCTCTTGTAGAGGAAAAGGGACGGCGCGAGAAGGTGCTGTTGCTTTTCAAGTGACGGAAGGGTATGCAGGCTTATCCTCCCCCCAGCGGAAATGGCCCGAGGAGAAAATCTTCATTGGCCTGGAATCCATTCGTAATTTCAACGTGCGCGCCAAAGTCGTCGGCCCTACTGTAGGTTCTTCGTAGTTTCGGCAGGGCCACTTCTCACGACGACTCGTCGGTAGGGCATGTTCGTCAAGTATATTCAACAAGAAACGGGGACTCGCGTGCAGATCAAAGGTCAGGGATCGGGCTTCGTTGATCAGGAAACAGGGAAAGAGTCCGATGAGCCTATGCATATCCATATAACGTGCGTTCCGCCGCCACGTTCCCAGGCAGTTCTGACGTCTCATCCAGCGGGCCAGAAGAGGGCCAAGTCGCACGCGCAAAGGTGTTGACCGATGACCTCCTCGAGGTTGTCCGAGGAGAATACGCGAAGGTCAAAACCATAATGCACCAACAACAGATGGAACTTCACCAAGCCCAGATGCAGTATGCCTCTTACGGTGTGATGCCCGTACGTATCTTCTATCCATACGATTCATCAAATGTCCCTTCCGCTGTTTCTGATGCGCCTGTTCCAAGGGTTATGCTCCACCTCCCCCATCAGCCGCTCCGCCGCCACCGCCACCCGGTGACCAACCACCACCGCCCCCGGGCGAAGGAGGCATTCCCGGAGGTAGCACTGCTCCTGCAGCACCGGCGCCTACCGACCTGGACGCCTACACTGCATATTGGTATGCGCGGTTTCGTTCAACTTTAATACGGAGGACAGCTTCGCTGACTTGTAGGACAGGGCTGCCTACGGCTACGATGTTAATTCGCCCGAATTTAAAGAGTGGCAGGCGAGCCAGATGGCACAATACAACCAATACTACGCGTCCCAGGGATACGCAGCTCCTGGTACTGATACCCCTGCTGCGGGGGCTGGTGGACCGGGACCGGCGGCTCCTGCCCCGCCTCCAAGTGAGCCGGCGCCACCACCACCACCTCCTGCTTGAGCACCTGCGGTCGATACATGCGCAAATCTGTAGACCCAATCTGTACATGTGCTTTGTGCCATTGTGGGCGTCTCCAATATATTATGGATCTGGTTCCTATTGCTCGTACATAAGCGGTCCCCGGTGGCGCTTGCTGCGGAGTACATGGGTGAGCGCTAATGATACGATCAAGACCGTTCAACCTGCTACCAGTGAACCCGTTGCTGGATAAAACAGCAATGGGTCTCGTATTTATCATACCATTTCTCTTCGTGCTTCTCCTATATTTGTACGTTCGTTTGAACGATGCGAAGCTCATGCAGCTACCTCATGACGTGGCTTCAGCGTTCTCTCCAAAAAGGATCAGTGCAAAAGATGCCCTAGAGGCAGCAGCTGCCTCGGAGAAGGTAACGACGGATCTGATAACGAAAGTATTCCTTCCCCCGAGAACCGGAAGAAGGTATAGTTGTCGTCGGCGGGGTAAGTTTCAGTAGCGACCGTGGCCACGTCTCTCAAAAAGACTTTCAGGCTGGCTTTCTTGGCGGCTGGATCGTTCGACATCTGCTCGAACGCGGAGAACATCCCAAACGGATCAGGGTCCTCGACATACGCGCTCCCACACGTCCAGATCTGACATCGGGCATCGCCAAGGACGTCGATTTCCACCAGGTCGACGTCTCCAACGGGGAGCAGGTCCAGGCAGCCTTCAGCGCTCCGTGGCCGCCATCGCCCGACGTTGAGGAACATGAGGACCCTCCCGCGGCACCTGAGATCACTATCTTCCACACCGCGGCCAATATCCGCTTTTACGAACGCGACTACAGGTTGTTGCATCTCTCCGACAAAGTCAACGTCGAAGGAACGCGTAACGTCCTGGCAGCCGCGCGCGCCACGGGCGCAAGCATCCTCATCTATACTTCAAGCGGTTCCGTGTCCGTCCGGCGCACGCGGCTCTGGTTGTGGCCATGGGAGCAGCGGCCTCAGTTCATCGTACAGACCTTCAAAGACGACGACGACGACGACAGAAGCCTGGCGACGCACCACGACGAGATGTTTTCCAACTATGCCGCGTCCAAGCTCAAGGCCGAGCGGCTCGTCCGGGCGGCCGACGGTACGCCTTCGGGCCAACAACGACAAGGACGTCTCCGCACGGGGTGTCTGCGCCCGGGAAACGGGATCTATGGCCCCGGCGGGGACATCCTGTGCGGCGCGTATCTCGCGAGGCAGGTCAACCCGTCCTGGGCGCAGGACGTCCTCCAGAACTTCATCTACGTCGAGAACGCCTCGCTCGCCCACTTCTGCTACGAGCGGCGCCTGATCGAGACGGCGCGCGGCTCCCCCAATCCCGACCTCGGCGGACAGGCGTTCTGCGTCGTCGACGATGGCCCGCCCGTCACGTACGGCGACGTGTATACCGTCCTCGCTACTCTCACCGACGGCCGAACCGTCTTCCCTCGTCTGTCCGCTACCACCATGCTCACGCTTGCCCACGTGTTCGAAGGGCTGCACGTCGCACGGTCGTTGGTAGCGTCGTCGTCGAGCCCTGTACTACGCCATATTGCACGGTTCGTACCGGCCCCTACTGGGGACCTCGTTAATCTCCAGCCGTCGCTTTTCTCCCTCACCATGCCACATCTTATTTGGGACGATTCACGCGCCCGGGCTTCACCGGAGAATGGCGGTCTGGGCTATAAACCTCGGTGGACGACACTCAGTGCGCTGTGCAAGCTGGTGGAGGAACACAAAAGAACGGAGGGGTGCTTTGAAGCGAGGTCGTTGGTTGGTGGTATAAGCCTTGGGTTTTTAGACAGATTCCGGCGTCCTGTGCAGCAGAAAGGCGAGTGAGGAGCTTGGGGCCGATGCCGCACTGCCGGTGTGGCGCCTGGCCTCGCTCCCCGCGATTCATACTTGAGATTCGTGCTGTCCGACGGTCAGGGTGTACGTCAATCAAATTATACTCAGTAAACATGTAGCATCTTCGGGTTGACTGGAGAAGGAAAAATGTATCTCATGTTAGCCCACCGCGAGGGTCGAACTCGCAGCCTTCAGATCGCAGCCACCCGCCGTAAGAGTCTGACGCTCTATCCGATTGAGCTAGGCGGGCAATGATGTTACGACTTATCTGACGTTCATAAAGTCGACAGTTCCGGTATTTTTATTACACCTGACTCACTTCCTGTGCCGTGCAAGGAACCAAACTGTATTCGTGATTGTCATGTGTGAATAGATGAAAGCAATATGGTGTGTATGAGGATACGGTACTGCCACAAGCGAATCAAGCGCAAAGCAACTTAGGTATAGCAGTAATAATGTAGGGGAACGATGTGAAGACATACAACGAGAAGGTAACGAGTCTAAAACGATGGACCCCTGCACCCCTCAAGGTTTCGGATCGATGCTGTAACCAGCCAGGGACATTGTAGACGAGGATGCAGTTAATGGCCCCACAGTCGCTTTGGTGACGGACGTGGAATTCGGTGTTCCTGGTACCCATTGCACGTTTGCTGGTGCTTCAGGTCCAGGGGAGATGGGTCGCGATGCTGCAGGCGTGGGAACTTGTGACCGATTGTGGACAAGATGCGCGCGAACGAGATGTCCAGCGGCGAGTGCGCTAAGGAGGGAGAGCTCGCCGGCCATGACGGCAGCAGCGATAATGCGAGCCAGTTGTTGTGCATTCTGACCGGGTTCCGTAGGATGTGCGCCTTTGACGCCAAGCATCTCCAAAACACCTTGCTGGGGAGCGAGGACAGTACCTCCGCCTACGGTACCGACCTCTATGCAAGGCATTGTGATCGTTACAAGAACATCTTTGCCCTCATTCGTCCTAGTCTCTCCGTCAGCGCACAGTTCTCGATAGGAGAAAAAGAACTCACAATTCCATCAACGTCATGCAATTGGACGACTCCACATTCTGTGCTGGATCTTGGCCTGCGGCGAGGAATACCGCAGTCAAGATATTTGCGGCATGAGCATTGAAGCCACCGACCGAGCCTGCCATCGCGCTGCCGACCAGATTTTTCTTCGTATTGAGGTTGCACAGCGCTTCTGGCGTCGTCTTCAATACAGATTTAATCACATGTCCCGGCACGATCGCCTCTGCGACTACGCTCTTGCCGCGTCCCTCGATCCAATTAATGGCCGCGGGCTTCTTGTCCGTACAGTAATTGCCAGAGAGTGCGAGAACGATCATCTCAGGGAAATACTTGCTCATAACCTCAAGGGCCTTTTCGGTACCCTTTGAAATCATGTTCATGCCCATTGCATCGCCAGTGGTCGTAGCGAATCGCACAAACAACGTCCGACCGGCCATGGCAGCCTTAAGTCTCTGCAGCTTAGCAAAGCGTGACGTGCTCTCGAAAGCTTCCTTGAGTATCGAGCTACCTTCCGTCGAGTCGATCCACGCCTTGGCAGCAGCTGCGAGGGTAATGGAAGGGAAGTCAATAGCGGGGCCACGAGTCATGCCATCATAAGTGACGACAGTAGTAACACCTCCTCCGGCATTAAGAGCTTTGCAACCACGAGACGTTGAAGCAACGAGCGTGCCCTCTGCTGTAGCCATAGGAATTGGGAACAGCTCGCCGTCAATCTTGAGTGGACCTGCGATGCCAAGGGGGATGGGGATGTAGCCGACAACGTTCTCACAGCAGGCTCCCATGACACGGGAGTAATCATAGTGTGACATCGGTATATCAGAATGCTCGAGTGTTTTGGTCCGGGATGAACGCGCTGCAGGGTACAATCAGTCACAAGGCTGGCCGCGGGGGATAAATCCACGTACAGATTAACGCCCTTCGAATCAGAACAGCGCGTTCTAAGTCCCCTAAAACCTTCTCAAGGGCATACGCTTGAATTTTACCATTCTGCGCTAAAAGGATGACCTCTTCGTCGTTGAGCAACGAGAGTGACACCGATACTGGGCGGGGACCATTCTCAAAGATGTCGATGCACTCTTCAAGAGAACGAGTGGGAGTTGAAGTCTCCTTGCTGTCAGTCTCTTCGTCCTGCGAATCCGATTCGTCACCTGTGGTAAAAGTAGGCTGTTGTGCCTTAAGTCTCTGATCAACCGAGTCCAGTAGCGATGAGATTCCATTGACGGAAGGCGGTCTCCGAACAGCTGGAATAGGAATGGGTCGAACGATCGCAGGCGCCGTGGAATATACAACAACGTCTTCCTTTCGAGTCTCCAGGATAGTCGAGACAGGGGCAGGGGCAGTAGACGGGACCACTGGTTGTTTCTCCTGAACACGCTCCGTGTTGAACCGGACGCTCTGAGCCGGTTGGACAGTGCGAGTAGAACCAGTACCGGTGGAAATACCCTTGAGTAAGTAACCGTTAAGCGCAACACTGACACCAAGGATTAGAACGATCCATTTGGACAAGATGGGATCGCCGACAAGCCGAGTCCATGAGGACATGAAGCTGTCGATCATGTCATCCGCATCACGGCCCTTGATCTTGGACTCCTTGTGAAGATGAGGCGGGGTGATGGGAACCATGCGCACGTGAACCGGCGCAGAAATGCGAACAATTAACTCCGATCCTTCATGAACCGCCGCGAGGTGAGAAAGGGAGTGTTGAATAGAAGGGTTGGTGATATCGACGGTGCGGAAGCCAGGTACAACATCCCTGACGAGTAGAGTACTTTGACCCTGCTGGAGGTGGGCCACTGCCGTACCAGGAGTGAATGGGGCACAGAGATTCAACAAATGGAGAGAGAGGAATGAGACGATCTACACGAATTTGTTAACTCAGGGATTGGGATGAGCGGAAATGCGCCCACCAGTAATAATTTCAAGCGAGCAACAGGATTCTCTTCCTTTCCATCTTTCTCCTTGGATTGCGACTTGAGTAGTGAACCCTTTACGCCCAACAATGCCGCCGAGGTCCGCTGACGTAAGCTGAGTTTTGGCATTTGGAGTTGGCCATTCACAATCACGGGGGGCTTTACGTCAGACATGGAGGACCGTCGCGATGACAAGACACGGAACATCTTGACGCGGCGCACCTGCAACAATACGTGACACATTATTGTCAATCACAATCACAATACGGGATGAGACAAGACGAGAAACATGTCCCCCAAAAACCGGGGTTGCACGTGATGCCCGAACGGATTGGAACGCACCTCAATCATCACACTAAGAATAGCGACGTAGAATGTGGCCGTGGCCGCGCAGTCTACGGTCAGCAACAGAGCGGCGAGAGCACAGAACTCCTTGAGCCCGCCGACCTTGCTATATGCACCGATGAGAAGTACAGCGACCTCAAGAACATAGTCCCGAACGATAATGTTGCCGACCTTGTCGAGGGCCTCCATGATGAGGTCGGGAGCTGGCTTCATCTGACCGCGGAGACGCCCTTCTTGAATAGCGGGTTGCACGAGGTGAGGATGGCCGAACACGGCACGAGCGAGACGAAGGGGCTTCTCGAATCCGACTGTGCAGACCAGGAAGGGTAGGGCTTCAATCAAGCTCACAGGATCAAGAGGGATACGCAGGTAGTTAGCAACGGGTAAGGCAACCATGAAAGAAAGAATTGAGGACGACAGGACTGCAGTTGTCAACCAGAAGTTCGAGCCAAGGCTACGAGACGACAAGAAAAGACGAATGAAGGTCGTGTGCATCAGCACATACCCGGCAAGGACGAGCAGAATATCTAGATTATCCGCTTTCTGATGAAGCGCACCACGGTTAGACTAGGTCCATACAAGACAATAGGCATGCACCGACCTTGGTAAGGTCCCAAAAGCGGACTACTAAAGTGCGCGCTGCATACACGACCCACTTGCCGCTCTTCATCTCCGAGACGGTCTCATGCTCTGGATTCTCAACAAGATATTTGATTGGGCCAAAGTCGTCCGAAATGAGAGGACCATGCTTTGCAAGAGCATTGATGAACTCCTTACGACTACCCGCGGTGAATGAGAGAGTGAGCGACTCGGATCTTGGAATATCAGAAACAGAGGACGTGAAACAAGTCGTCTCCCCATCCTGATCTCTTGAGACAGAGTGGCAAATATTCGGGTATAGACTTTCAGAGGCCGTAGGGAAACGATGGGTGAGGAAGTGTGTTATATTCTCTAAGGAGCTCGCAACCTGCGAGGAAAGCCTCGGGTTCTCGGATATCTGAACAAGTATATCAGTGCGCGTAAATTGAACATGCGTAAGTGAGGTATACCTTCTTCGCCGTCCTAGCATCGAAAGACATAACCAATTGCTGTAGGTCGACGGCGGTGACGTGTGAGGGGTGAGCGAGAGCGCTGTACCATTCGCTTTCTTGGACAGTGGCCCAGTTTCCATTGTGCCATAGTGCATGAGACGGGCGTAGGGGGGGAAGCGAAGTTGGGGCGAAGAAAGATGAATGTGTAATGGCAGAGAGGACATGGAAATATGCGAGTGTGGCGAGAACGAAAAAGAACACGATTGTCTCTATGGGTGAGGACGCAGCATGGATTGAAATTGGGCGAATTAAGGCCCTCATTGTGGGCAGACTGTGGGTGTGCGCGTGAGGACCAGGGAGTCGATTACGAGCTGTTGGGTTGGGTCAACACAGTTCAGAGAAGTAGACAAAGTGGGCGCCAAACCGACAGGACTAACAAGTAATGTTTTGTCTATGAGAAGAAAAAAAAGAGAGAAAGAAAAATACGAAGAGTCGTACGATTGCGAAGAGGAAAGCGGGGAAAATAACGGGCGATGGACATATTTATTTGATTGGTGAAATATATTGAGTGACAAAGACCCCGGAAAGCGTGCTTGAACGATCCGTCGGATTACCGTCTCAGGCGTCAGCGCTCAACACACCACGAGCCGCCACCATCGCAAATTACAACTTCCCTACATCTCAGCCACCAGTTACAACCCCTACGGGAATCCTTGTCTTGATTTATGATCCGATTATCTCGCTCCTGAAACGATGGAATCGCGCCCGGCCGCTCACATGGGCACACCGTACCACTACAGTAGGAATCTATATATGTAACGCGTGCTATTCGGCTGTATGAGAATAGGAATGTCACTCCCCTACTCCCGCGAGTTTTGACTTTTGGGGTTGCCCCAGTTGCAAACTTGTTCGGTGTACTCGAGCGCCGAACAAGCCCGACGTCATACATACGGGTATCCTGAATTCATAGTGACGAGCATTGCGGGAGCAATCCGGAAGCGAGACTGCCCGGTGGCGCTACTCGCCCATCGCTGTTCCTGAACGAATCCGTACTGTACTGGCTGGTACTAGCTGGAGTCTGACCGGCTCATCTTGAACTCTAATACGCTGATCTGAGTTCTACTGTACATAGGGTATGGATATCCCTGAAGCGTGTCCTTATCGCTTCCTTCGGTTATTTCGGTTACCGATGAAGGGGTTGAGATGTGCATACAGTGTATTGCATATCATAAGGGATCGTGTGTGTACATGATCGAAACGAATAGACCAGACATTTACTGTACAGATTCAGCATACTCATGTCACGGTGATTTTAACAAGGACACTTACGAAAGTGAGCGCTGCACCCTTCGTTTTCTTCTCCCCACCCAGCTCAAAGCTATGTGAGAAACTCAGCTGTAGTATTATGAAACGGAAACGGTGGTGAACGTACTGCTTGCAGCGTTTGAGGGCGAGTTGCATCTTATATTTACAAACCGTGCATTCCAACCGCAAAACAACCTTCTTCGTCGTCTTTGCCTAATCATCGGCCAACACTTAATACACCAATCTCTTCCCCTGACGTGAACTCACCTTCTTATGGAAGACGGGTTTAGTCTGTCCACCGTAACCCGACTGTTTACGATCGTATCGACGCTTCCCTTGTACTGCGAGAGAGTCTTTACCCTTCTTGTATTGTGTCACTTTGTGGGGCCTATCAACAAGATGTGGGCTTAGTCGAAACAGACACAAGATTCGTAACATACGTGTGCTTTCTGCAATCCTTGTGGGCACAGACTATTGGGGACAACGATTAACTGTCTCTCCTTGAGCTTTATAGACCAACTCACATGTCCGGCGGGTTCTGAGTTGCTAAAACTATCAGTCGTCGCATAAAGTACCGCAAATACGAAGAACGCACTTGGGAATGTTAACCATTTTTGTTGCAAACAGCGACAGGGGTTACAGCAGGTGTTGATGTGTGACGGCATCTTCCGGTGGCTTATGTTAGTACTGTACAGTTTCCCCTTTAGAGTTCAATCACCGCTACCTCTAAGAAAAGTTTAAGAAAAGCGAACGCCTGGACGCAGACTTGGTCATGGCAAGAGTAGACCGGCTCATTTCGGCTCAGAGGCCGTCCCGCTCGGGTCTGTTGAAAGAAGGCACAGATGTATTTCCCGATTCTCTTTGTCAAGCTGATGGGTGTTTCAAATCAGTCAATGTTGCTGTGCTTATTTTCACACTCAGTCGCAGTGCAGTGCGGAAAGACGCCAGCAAGGAGAGCAAGTTGGCCGGGTTGGCCCCGGCAAACCTGGACAGGCGAATGATACCATTATGAGGAGGTGGTCCTTCGCTCATGCAGTCCCCAGGTAGCGTCTTTGGGGGCGGATGAGATACAGGCGTGCTTGAGTGATTCCAGTGCCAGTGAAACACAGCCGCATCGGGAAATGGAACCGATGGAACCCGTCCTGGTAGAAGTATTTATAGTCCCGGCTTGCCTGTTCACGCCCCTCGGTTTGTGAAACTGATGAACGTGCTCTGACTGCACTAGCTTTGGGGTAAATACAACACACAAGCTCACGTTGTACTGAGTTGTTCGTTCATCTAGAGTGATACATGTTCTTCACGGCGGATGCGAAAGGAATTCGTGCCAGCAGGTGACGTGAATAAAAAGAACGGTCCTCCGGGAGCTGAACGGCTCCATATAATTTTTGCAGGCAGAACAGTCCGCCAGGCATCGCAGGACATCAATCATCAATCTCCGCCCGGGTATTGATCGGGGTGTCTGGTCCCTGCGAATACATGACAGCAAGTTCATCCGGTGTCTTGAAGACCGTCGACAGGTTGAATTTCTCATCGCAAGCTAGTCGAAACTCGTTGACTCGCGGAGAGCTGGTATCCTTGAGAAATGACCACACATCAAGTGCGGTCTGTAGAGAGCGGCATTGAGTTGATACCCGCTGGAATAGCCAACGACGGCTTACTTTGAGGGGGAGGTCTACCCCAGGGTTCAGAACTCCAAACAATATACCTTCAACTTCATCTCTCGGGCCACCAAGGATCTGTAGCGCCTTTGCCGCCCCTAGCACTGCCCCGGCATTGCCAGAGTGTCGCTGCAAGTACTGTACATTGTAGGCTTCCGACGACATCTCATCAGTGGCTAGGGTCGCCATGGCATTGGATATCACCGTTCCGACCGGAGCTGGGGGTGGTAGCGGAAGGGACCCATCTAATGATAGGAGAATCAGCGTGGCATTCCGGCGGTTCAAGAGGAGGACAGACACAGTTTCTGGAAGTGGAGGTATCGGACATGAAGCTCAGGATGATCAGCGTCGAGAGCTTTTGCGTGGCTGAGTGCCCGAACTGCTTGTAAGTACTTGCCTAGGATATATTAGACCAAAAACAGTAAGCGTCTTAGTTGTATGGGACACACCCCGTCGAACAGCGACGTCGTAAATGGAGATCCACAGATCAATATTATTTATGGGCAGCCGTAGTAGAGGGGATAGTAGCTTCCATGCGCGCTCCAGTGGTTCTGGGCTTGTTAAGAGTTTGATGCCGTCTGGGTCCTCATCTTTCGTGGGCGTCAATTCGAGACCCTTGTCTTCGTTTGACGCGGCTGCTGCTGCTGCTGCTACGGCGTGCTTCAGAGGCGATCGCCGGTTCACGGTGAATGGTTTACCTTTCTTCAGCTCTTCTTGCTTCTGTTGGGCTTTCCTAGCTTTCTTCTTCGCCTTCTTCTCTTCTTCCGCAGACAAGCCTGAGAGACAAGAAGTCCTCGTGCAGCACTGCCAAAGGCGAGTCCCTTACCAGTCGATAAAACGTCATTTGCGAGAGACGGACTGTCAAAAAGCCGAACGTAGATCTGTGTGATCAAATCAAGGAGTTGAACTTCCGGTACTAGATGTTGCGGTGGGACCATACTTGTGATGCCGATACAGCAGAATGGATATATGCGGGGTGAGACCAAAGCTGATCCTCCCATGAGAGGAGGCTGCAAAACCAATCGGCAATAATATCGGGGGACGCTGAACCACGTACTTCAGGTAGATATTAATTGTAAACTTTCGTAGTGAATAACCGTGGAAATCAAATTGATCGTCTTCAAACTCCTCAAAAACCTACTCATAGCGTAAATCAGCAAGTGGAATGGTAGTCACAGTATTGGTAAATGATGACCTTTCGCACGGCGTGGTACTTTTTAAGGGCATGATGCAGTTTGCCTTGGCGTCTGTGTGCATCACCCTCTTCGGTAAGGTATAGGAGGGACTGCATCTCTTCCAAGTCGGCGCCAGGGCTCACAGCGTCTTTCTGATTAGAGACAAACAGAATCAATAACGAATATGCAAGGGGCACAACTCAATACCTTCGTAAATAGGCCAAAGATGTCACTCGCTTCTTCGACGAGACCAGCTCTGAGCTTGTACTTGGCTGACTTTGTGTTCAGGAAGCGATCTTGGCCATCAAGGAGTCGTGCTTCATTGACTGCGGCTGAGGCTCCATAGGGATCTCCTAAACGTTTCAAGACGCGACCCCTCAGGGTGTGAAGTTCCGGGAGAGTCGGTGTATGGGAAATGGCAGTAGAAAGGAGAGACAGGGCACGGGAGTGACGATTAGTATGCGAAAAGTGCTGTGCGAGGAAGTACAGTGTCCATAGGTACATTGTTGGAACATCACTGTCCGATATGGCCGCGACGGCGTCTGGGAACTCATCAGGGAGGCGGCCTTCTTCTAGTACCTGTCGATAACCTTCAACCAACTCCTCAACGACGGCGAGCTTTTGATTGTCATGATATAAAGGCTTCAAATCGACAAATAGAGAGGGTATGCCTTTGTTTAGGCCTTGCAACAGGTACATATTCACCAGTGGCTTGAAGTCACCGACTGAGATCCACATCGGAAGTGAGTAAGATTCGCGTACACAGCTGTGACCCACCTGGGGCAACCGTCAACTCCAGTCGCTTTGGCGTCAACGTACGAGGGTTCTGAAGCGAAAGTTCTCTTAACAGGTGCAGGGTGTTCGGACGGTCAGCATCTGTAAGGGCTCCTGGAAGGAATCAAAAGACCGAGTTTAGTTGGTGTATTAAATGACAATAGATCGGATGAACGTCACCAAGGTCGGTGTTTTTGCTGCTGAAGAAACCGTAATAGTAACTAGTATTATCTGGGTTACGTTCGATGAGGGCTCGCCAAGCCTGTTCAGCGTCCGTTCCTGGTTCTTGCTTTGATAATATTCGCGCTATCAGGCCAAAGACAGTCATTCGGAGTGGGAGTGCCTCGACTGCATCATACCTCTGGTTTCCATAACGGCGACTCGATCCACGATGGCCCTAGACTTTGCGTTCGTGTCTAGAAGTGTGAGGGCTTCGGGTAAATCCCCCCTTTCCTCCAAGACTCGGACGTGGTAAAGTAACAGATCTGATTGCTCTGGATCGTAATCCGGCACGTTCTGACAAACGGGAAATGAATGTTAACAACGGTAGTGGTACCATTGCATGACAGACCTTTAAGGAGCGTTCGTACTGTTCTAATACTTTGTTGGCTTCCGTGAGGTTGCCGTTGAGATGGTACGCTAACGCGAGCCCAATCCAATTTTGCCGTAAGTTGGGTCGCAGTTTTAAGAGGAGAAAGCGAGTGTCTACAAGGCCGTCATGAAGGCGAAGCTGTGTCTGAAGATGTGCTGCGTCCCGCAGGATGTTCAGATTGTCCTGATTTAAGCAGAAGGTAATCGTGAAATCAGGTTTTCCGTCTCAGATTGCGGACTGGAAATGGTGAAAGAGAAAAACCTGCCCGGAAGGCTGGCTAATCGCAGTGACTCGCACATGGGCAAATAAGAACAAAGGTACCAGAAGGTGCAGAAACACACGCGAAACGCGCGGACAAGGCGCTTGATTTGGACTCACCTTGTCAAATCGGAGAGCCTGTGTATATGACTTCAAAGCTTCCTCGTAATTTTTTTCACCTTTTTGAATGAGGCCGAAGACGTGCCAGACGATGTGAGAAGTCAAGTCCAAGCGAACACCTTTCTTGACGAGTTCAAGACCCTCCTCCCTTTTGCCCATGTGGGTTAATATGAGGCCCTTCATACATAGGGTCTCTGGTAAGATTACCGCCTATCAGACTGACTTATCCATGCTGAGGTTATACGGACCTCCGTGCTCCGGAAATTTCTTGAGGATCTGGTCGGCGGTCTTCTGACCTTTCTTAAGTTGACGAGTCTCATAAAGATTCAACAACTCGCGAAACAACGTCGATTCTTTGGAAGGAAGGGCCCTCTTGGCAGGCGTCGGGGTCATGATAGAAGGTAGGGTTGTGTATGGACGGGCGGATGTGCGAGGCGGGTGCGGCCGAGCGCTACACGGCACAGATATTGTTACATAAGCAACCAACATGTCCACACAACGCGAGCCGCGTCTCAGCTCGTCAGTCACGGTCACTTCAGCGCGCCATCTTTCTCTCCCTCTCAGCGCAATGGTTGCCCAGACTCGTGGGGCTGGACAAGCCTCTCTTCAGAAGCTCAAATTTCACGACAAGCTTATAGGGAAGGGCCTTTCTACAGATGTACTTCTAAAGAAGTTGAAGAATCTCCATACTCAGCTCGCGGAGCTGGACCAAGACCGCGTCGATACAGCTACCCTCGCGACCGTCCGCAAGGAGTTGACCCACAATACTATTCTCCTTCACAAAGATAGAGGAGTCAAAGCCCATGCTGCTTGTTGTCTGGCCGATATTCTCAGACTGTTCGCCCCTGACGCCCCTTATACACACAATGAACTTCGCGACATCTTTCAATTCTTCTTCCGCCAACTCTCCACGGGCTTACGGGGCTCAGACTTCCCTTACTACAATGAGTACTTTCATCTTCTTGAATCATTGTCGACCGTGAAGAGTGTCGTGCTTGTTTGCGATCTCCCAAACTCGGAAGAACTGATGGTCGATATCTTCCGTGACCTTTTCGCCCTTGTTCGCCATGATCTCTCCAAAAAGATCGAGCTTCATATGGCAGATATCCTGGTGGCATTGATAGATGAAGCAACTTCCCTCCCATCTGAGTTGATGGATATCATAATGGCGCAATTCCTCGACAAGAACGTGGTGTGTATATATCTCCCATCTTGTCCGTGTATGCTCCGTTGTATTGCACTCTACCATTCTAGCTTTTATCCTTAACAGGAGACTTTGCATGCAATGCTGACTACTCTCACTCCAGGGATTAGATAACCCCGCATTTCGCTTGGCAGTCCAAGTCTGTAACAACACCTCAGATAGGCTGCAGCGGCATGTCTGCCAATATTTCACGGAGGTCATTGTCCAACATGCGCCAGATGAAGAACTCGACGATATTCGAAAAGCACACGAGCTCGTGAAACAACTCAACAAATCGTGTCCTTCTCTTCTCCACTTAGTCATTCCCCAGTTGGAAGAAGAGTTACGGGTAGAAGACCTGTCACTACGTACTATGGCAACTCATATCCTGGGGGAGATGTATGCAGATAAAGGAGGCGCTGATCTTGTGCGGAAATATCCAACAACGTGGAACTTCTGGAATCTCAGGCGAAACGACAAGTCTCCTGCGGTCCGCTTAGCCTTCGTGGAGGCCACTCATGGACTACTAGTTGGCCTCCCCGAACAAAGGGACTTCATAGAAGGTTTGTAATCTCTATTGTTCTTTAGCGACCGATGTTCAAATATGAACACAGAAGCCTTGAACGCCAAATTACTCGATCCTGACGAGAAAATCAGAGCTGCTGTCTGCAAATTGTATTCACAATTGGACTACGAGACGGCCTTACACCATGTCACGGAGCCGCAGCTCCGGCGTGTTGCTGAACGGGGTCTCGATAAAAAGGTAACTTCCCCCAACCTGTGACTCGACACGTCGCTCACGAAGTCTCAGCACTCCGTTCGTATTGAAGCCCTCAACAGTATTGGGAAGTTATACAGCCTTGCGTATCCCGAAATGTAAGCGTTTCTATCCGCCTGTGACGGTGGTCTTATTTTTGTAAGTGAGAACGGCGACCAGGGTGCAATCAAACAGTTTTCTTGGATCCCAGAATCTCTTCTTCAGATGAGTCAATCACAAGAGGTCAAGTAAGAGTGCTTTACATAATCTTGAGTTCACCCACGTACCGTGTCTAGGGTCGCCGCCGAAAACTCTTTAGCTGAATACGTCTTCCCCCTCATCGCGTCGTCTGCTAAAGACCCCGAGATGGAGGAGCCCATCTGGACGGACAGACTTCTCACAACGATGAAATTCCTCAACGAGAGAAGTATAGGCTCTCTTATCAGCTTTTCTGGACTTAAGATCGCGCAAGTATAACCCAACACTCCTTTATTCGTCCGCTGAGTGTGGATACAGTCGCCCATCCATCTATGAACGTTTTGTTCAGTGCTGCAGAGAGAATAACGTAGGTCTGATTTCCGGGTACGAATCATCGTGCAGAAGGTTGAATACTTAGGTAGGGTGGTATCATCGATGAAAACGAGGAGGAGACAATCCGCAAGTTTAATGCTTGTGTTCAAAGGCTTTCGAGTACGTGCTACTGACACACAAAATACATGCGTTGACCCTCTTTCAGCAACGTTCCCCGAGCCACAAAAAGCTGCTGACGATCTTTGCGCCTTTGCTAAATTGAATGAAGGCCGCCTTTATAAGCTCCTGGAGACTTGTATGGACACCCAGACCAGTCTCAAATCCCTAATCAAATCATCGGTATGGCCCTTTACCTAACCGTTACGTCTACCCGCTCAGCAATCACTCCAGCGGGAGTTTCTTCGGCGCATAGAGCAGTCATCGGCAGGAGTACTTCCGACCTTTGCTGTATTCCTGCGAAGGGCGAGCCTTCGTCTAATCAACCAATCCTCAATCCCGTCTCTATTGCGGTACTTGCAGCGAGGCGACTCCACAGGTGATGGATACGGTACCAATCAGGCGCAACTTCTCGCAAACAATGCGCACGCAATATTGACCTCCATCTCCAAGCACTGTCCGGTCGTCTACAAAGCCCACCTCGGTGAGTTAACTAAAGCAATTGCTGACGAGAGGAACCCGCGACTTGTTGGGGTCTGTCTCCAAGCTCTGGCTGCCCTCGCAAGATGGGACAAAAGCTTCGCACCTGGCGACAAGTACGATCCTAACCTTCGTTTCATGTCATCATATCTAATCATTCCTGGAAGACGGACAATCGAACGGGTCATGCGATTTGCCCTAGACTCCAATCATCGACGAGCCAAATACTCTGCCAGGTTACTTGCTACGTCAGAAAATAAAGAGAACCTTTGTACAGACATTATCAACGTATGATTGTTACCTCATCGGTTTCCTAATGACTCTTAGATCCAATTTTTAGGCTATCTCTGGAAATCTTGACAATGCAGACGATCATAAACTTCTTGCTCATATCTCGGTCTTGGCAGAACTCGCACAGACAGCCCCAGATTCCTTTGAGAGTAGAAGCGAAGTTATCATGAACTTCATTGTAAAGCAGATCCTCATGAGTCCAAGTCCACCGGATCCAGTCCGTGTTCCTTCAAATTGCCTGGGTCTGTGATCCCACTGATGCCTATAAATAGGGCGACATGGACGTTGATATCCAATGGATAGAAAGAGCCGATGTATCTCCTTCCTTAAGCAAGAGAATCTTGGCTCTCAAGGTCTGCAGAAATCGCTGCTTGGCCCATGCTGAGTCGGATACTGCATTGGACATGGCGGCACCTGCACTCAAAATGTTCTTTGCACTGTTGGAGAACGGTGGCTCACTTCATGCTGAAAACGATGATGAGTTCGTTTGCCGTTTCCAGGACTAAGCCTAGTTGGGTCAGGACCAAGCTAACGGTATCGATCACAGCGCAAAGGTCAAAGCCCGCATGCGGCTGCAAGCAGCTGTGTCTCTGTTGCACCTTTCGACAGTGCCAAAGTTCGCGGCTATCGTCACAAACAATTTCATCTCGCTTGCCATCACGATACAGGTTTGTTTCGACATTGTACAGTTTTTCCCGCATTCATAGTACGTGCAGGATCCTTGTTATCAAGTTCGTGCCGAGTTCCTCCGCAAATACATCTCTCTCGCCACGCATCAACAATTACCCCCTCACTTCAATGTGATACCCTTTTTGACCGTCCATGACCCGGAAGCGGATATTAAGAACATGGTTCGTGAGCACCCACTACCCCTTACGCAAAGGCTCATTATCTTCAGGCGAAAGCATACGTTTCTCTGGCATATCGTGCCTCACCCCCAGGTTTTTTTTTTTTTTTTTTCGAATACTGTCGAGTGTGCTGAACACTGTTCCACTCCAGGTGCCAAGATGAACTACTTTGAGATGATCTTCGTCCAGTTTCTTCATCTGCTCGCACATCACCCCGATTTCTCTCTCACTCAGGACAGTCTGCCCGACATGGCGAAGTACGTCAACCTCTTACAACTTTAAATGCTGTCTTCTTACGTGATCTTTGACAATAGATATATCGAATTTTACCTCGAGTCTGTGGCTTCTGCAGAGAATATTTCGTTACTGTATCATCTGTCAGGAAAGGCGAAGACTGTCCGTGACTCGGAATCCCATCTGTATAGCGAGGTTCGTCGTGTAGACTTGCTCTTCCCCAGAGCTGAGGTTCACGGAATGTCAGAACCTCTATGCATTGAGCGAGCTCGCTCAGCATATCATCAAAGATATGGCGAAGCGGCACTCATGGACACTGCAGAGTTTACCCATGAAAGTCAAATTGCCCACGGGTATTTTACGTCCTCTGCCCAATGCGGAGGCGGCTAATAAGGTATTCTCATGTAATGCTTATCACTTTGACCACCTGATCTTCCACACAATGTTCAACACAGATCCTGAAGCAAGTGTTCCTCCCGCCGGGGGCATTAGACTGGCTGAGCAACCAGACGAAGTTAGCAAAAGCTAACGCCTCTGAAGTTCGAACCTTTGAACGGCCCAAACCGGTCCGCAAGTCCGGAGAAAAGCGCAAGAAAAACGGCGGTCGGACAAATGGCCATGCAAAGTAAGTTTCTTGCGTATACCTTTCTTTTTTTCTGAGCCAACCGCCTGTATACGCTAGGCGACCGCGAGGCAGTGGCCGTAATAGGCGTTTCGGGGACAGCAGTGATATCTCGGACGGACACCTCGACTCTGATAACAGCGAAGAGAATACCGATGACGACATAAATGACTCTCCTGACATGCAATCAACATTGAGCTCAGAGGACGATCCCGTGGAGAACCGACGACCCGGACGTGATGCACGAACACGCGCGAAGGTTGCCCTTGTTCTTGACTGTTACAGTTCACACTGACCATTCAAGCCAGGCGAAAATAAAACAACACGTGCAAAAAAAGGTTGGGAGAAAAAGTTGAAACACTTGAACAGTTGTTTCTAATATATTGAGCTCATTTATGAGCTGTCGTATTTAACACGTACCCTGTCCACTTTCCCTGTACCATGTATTCTTAGTATTTCTGTATTGCATTTCCCGCCAGTTATGCTATCTAGTTATCGATACGATTAGCTATCATTTATTCGGCAAGTACTGTACGGCTTGTGTGGCTGAGTTGATCCTTTGTCCATCTTTGAAATTTGAAGCTTGAAATATTGACTGCTGGAAACATAATGCCGGATGGACTGAGACCCACCATTGATCCAAAACTCTACTACTGTAACGAATGCGCTTATAGTAAGGCCATTGTCATTGCCGTTTTGTTATCCGTGTCCAATTGCTGTAAATTCGACTGCGCCCAAAATGGTAACACAACAGAGGTCGCTGGCCCCTCCTCATTACTATAGCACACGTGAACTTATTACAGTAAGACTGCTGAGTACCGGAAAGTCGCCCAATAGGTACTAGTACAGCACCGGCTGTTCAGGCTTTAACGATCGGAGCTAATGGGAACTCTTCTGCGCACAACTTCCACAGCAACATGCCTCTCCATCACTGTACTGTATGACAGGGATGAACATGTCTCACGTCACGCCACTAGTACTATTCTCATTGTGGGCTTGTAGTGGCATTGAGTTGGTGTTCGTGGCTTGTGTCTGGGGGGCCATACGGGTCACATGGACTGTCGAGCCAAGTTCAGTGAGATATTGTTAGGCCCGGCCTGTGAGTAAGCCAGTATCATTGTCCAAGTACTTCATCTGGCACTCCTCCTTCAATGGCGAACATTCCAGATATTAATGGCAAGAATGTTGTTGTGATTGGTGCTGGTGTGTTCGAAACAAGTGACTCATAAAACGTACTTGGTCACGGTTCACCCCCGCAGGTGTCATCGGTTTGAGCACGGCAATCAAGGTTCAGGAGAGGGGAGATTACTCTGTAACGATTCTCGCCGAAACGTTCCCTACCGACGCAAAGTGCATCAAATACACAAGTCATTGGGCGGTAGGTTCTCCATGTCTTAACAGGGCGTGTATTGTTAATGGCAGCGCAGGGAGCGCATCATGTATCTACCGCTGGCGCCGATGATCTGAGGCTGCAGAGTCAGTACTTGTCTACGTTCTGTCCCTGTTCAGACGAGACCTACCGATCATAGACCTAGAAAGGAAAACGTTTGATATCATGTGGGAAATGTCGGCCCCAGGCGGCGAGGCAGAAGGTTGCTTCCTACGCGCGCCCCAAACCGACTACTACGCAACAAAGGAGGAAAATCCTGATCTGCTATCCTTCTACCCTGATGTACGCGAGTCAATTTATAGAACAGCTTACTATGCTTATCTCGATTTAGTTTCGACGCTTGGAAGCTCCTGCATATGCATGTGTACCGGAGGCTGTTTCCGCAGTCTCTTTTTCCACACTCAACATCAATCCGCCGGCGTATCTGACTTACCTTCTCGCACGGTTTTTGAGTCGTGGCGGTCGTATTGTGCGCGCTTCCATTCAACACGTTGCAGAAGTCTTGGAGGGTGGCATGGAGGCGTTTACAGGAGGTAAATCCAAGGCGCGGCCAGTCGATGCCTTGATTATCTGCGTGGGACTTGGGGCACGCACGTTGGGAGGTGTGGATGACAAGGACGTGTATCCCGTTCGGGGGCAGACAGTACTACTGCAAGCCCCGTGGATCGAAGGGGGACGATCTTTGGTAGTCGAATCAGTGGCAAAAACCTACATCGTCCCCAGACGGGATGGCACGGTGGGTCATTCACTCCCTTGTCCAGGTCGGATCACAGTAATATTCGCTCCCACGCAGGTCATAGTCGGTGGAACAAAGGTGGAAAACGATTGGTATGCCCCAAAGGCACCTGACGGGGTCTCTCTAATGATATATTGCCAGGTTCCCTAAAGCCCGCCCAGAAACGACCATTAACATCCTCGAACGCGGCCTCGCACTGTATCCGGAACTCGCACCTCCCTCGGTACGGGATGAACGAGAGCCAACCGTCGAAGACCTAAAACCACTCATCATTGAAGAAGGCTGTGGGCTTCGTCCTGCGAGAAAGGGTGGGATACGTATCCAGAGCGAGTGGATCGCTGTCCCTGGCTCCGAGAGTCACGTGGTGCCCATAATTCACAACTATGGGTATGATTTCCCTCAGAGGCGGAAACATTCACTGAGCTGCACTGACAGTCATGGTGGATACGGTTTTCAAACCTCATGGGGCTCGGCCCTGGCAGCTCTGACATTACTTGAAGGCGCGTTTGCAAAAGACTAGCGTATAGGCAGAATTGGTAGTTAGGTGCTTTCGTTAAATTTTGATCGTATCGTCCCTGTTCATAGACTACGACTGCGTGGAAGGGACGCCAAACCACCATCGGAGTAACTTGTATGTGCCAGAGTTATCGCAATCAAAGTCAACGCGCCCAACAAAAGGGCGTTTGGAAAGAAGGAGAGGCATCCAGTGAACGTCGTCAGGCCACATAGAGTCGTACGGTATGGGAGGGAGAGTCCCATCTGATGTCAGACCAGTCTCGCTTTCTCTGTCGGTAGCACAGAACCACTCAGGTCGCATCTCCTCTGTCCTGAACAAGCGTGGGAATCTGATAGACGAGGCGACAAATAAAAGGGACGAACTCGATCAAAATTCCACTGTAGGCATCTGCTCGATAGATCTCGATCTGAAACGCCCATTCTGGGCCTCCTTTGGTGAAAAAAAGTAACGTCCCACAGTGTTCCAATGAAGCCTCGATGCCGCATTCCTCCTTGATGAGCGGTGAGACGGCCGATAAGGTATACATAACCTTGACTGGACAGACCTTTAGTTCTCGAGCGGCCGCCTGCGCAGCAGATTCGCCCGCCTCTACTTTACCACCGAAACCATTGTACCTGGGCGCGCGTGCTCCGATTAAATTTGTGAATGTCGTGGAAAAACGCGGAGGCTCACCACTGCGCACCGAAACCGCGCTTCTTGTATCCGAGGAGAATCTGTGTCAACGCGAATTTGAGTATTAGAAGCGAGTGAAGGCTCAAGCCTTGGTTCAAGCATTAAAAACCTTCTGGGGTGGGCCAGGGGAGAGAATAAACGAATTTGTGTACAGTCTCGTTGAGCTGAACGTCAGCCAGTCGTGCTCGCCCCCACTGGAAGTCTCTATATACTCGAGTTGTGGATCGCGAGTCAAACCGGGAGGCAGAGACGCGGACATAACGGCTACGGTCACGGTGGCACGACACGGTATACTCGACGCTGACATAAGCAACCACCACCCTTGTCCCCTTTCGTCGCAACTGACAACTTATTCCATCATCCGTCCTGTTCTTTCAACTCCCTGAGACTAGCGGATACGTTCCCAAGGTCACTTCACCCCCTTAATGCCCCAAGGTTCCAGCAAACGCGCAGCACCAACCTCTCCAGCTGGCGCGGATGCACGGCCAAGAAAGAGACAAGAGAGGAGCTCGTCTCCGGAAGAGGGCGAACTAGACGACGCTGACCTTCCGGAATCTTCGAGCGTCCCATCATCGTACCTCCCTTCTGCCCCAGAAATACCTTTGCCTGTGTCGGGGTATTCTGTCAAGGTCAAGCTCCCTTTCAAGACAAAAGCGAATCCGTCCGCAGATATTGGGCCCGTGTCAGGTCCACCTGACAGTTCTAAGAGTGGCCCCGTGTCTGCAAATCCTGACTACTACCGGCCGCCTTTGCGCCCTATGTTGGGTGGGCGGAGTCCTGATATGGAGGCTGGTAGGGGGAGCAGGGAAAACGGGCAAGTCCCCGGCAGGAGCTGGAAGGGCCGCCCTCAGAATAATGAACCTTCGTATCGTGATCGCAACCTTTCCAACAGACGTCCCGATCGTTCACCCTCGCGTTCTTCGCCAGGTTCTCCTGACGGAGACTATGGCCGACCTGGCAGATCAAAAACTGGCGCCAGATCGCGGTCCGGGTCGTCTGCGCGTTCTTCATCCGGTTCCAGATCTTCGTCGAGAAAGCGAAACCATAGATTGCCGCCCCACCGCTTTGGTAGAGGTTCTCCCTCACCGCTACACTCCCGTCGTGATGGGACACCAGACCTCCGCGACTTACGGGACCGTTTCGATAAACAAACCCACCTTCGTTATGACTCCGCCAGTAACCGGCGTAATGGAGAGCGCACCCAGTATCGGAGGGACCCGCCCGGTGATTACTATGCGGACGACTACTATGATTCTCCAGGACCATCGTATCATGACTACTACGGCCGTGACCATGAAAGAGATCGCTATGGACCCCGGTATGAGGCCGCCCGCAGCCGGGCTATTGATCACTACCGTCCAGCCTCTCCGAGACAGCCGTCCTTACCTCGGCGTCCGCGTTCACTGTCGCCTCATTCGGCTCGGACCCCTCCTCAACCCAGATTACCTCCACCACCCTCTCCGCCTCAGTCTGAACTTCAAGTACAGAATTCTACAATCTCCATCCCGCTCCCAAAAAAGCCCCCTCCTCCTGTAGTGCCCCGTTCTCCACCCTCTATGCCCCTTCTGCCGACTCATTCACTCGACGACAACGGCGAGCACGGAAACGAAGTTCATGCCCGTTCCTCAGAGAAAGATATTTCGCGGGTAGGTGAGAAGCCCAAAGAACACGTACCTTCGTCCCAGCCTTCCCGCCCACTTCGCCCACCCCTCCGTCGCTCACGCGAAGAAGAGTATAAGGCCTATGGGCGAACCTTCGTGGGCTCTGGGCAACATGATGACTACGATGCGATGACAAAACTAGGCGAGGGTACCTTTGGGCACGTCTAATTCCTTCTTTCTCGCGCCAAAGGCTGACGGTCCTCTCAGGGAGGTCCACAAGGCAAAGCACCGCCCGACTGGCAAACTCGTCGCGTTGAAGCGCATCCTCATGCACAATGAAAAGGAGGGAATGCCAGTAACAGCATTACGAGAAATCAAAATACTCAAGGCTCTCAGGCATCCCAACGTGGTGGAGCTGCTAGACATGTTCGTTGTTCGCAGTGCGTTGTCAGTCATCCCGTGTATTGGCCGTCGTTGATCAGATATAGGTAACGGGAAGGATAAGCCCTTGTCCGTGTATATGGTATTCCCATATATGGATCATGATCTGGCTGGGCTATTAGAGAATGATCGCGTTAAGCTGCAACCAAGCCAAATTAAGCTGTATATGAAGCAACTTCTCGAAGGTACAGAATACATGCATAGAGTGCGCTTTTTATCCTTATCCGGTTTGTGTGCCATTCTGATGTCTCATCCACAGAATCACATTTTACACCGTGATATGAAGGCAGCTAATCTCTTAATCTCGAATAATGGGTCTTTGCGCATTGCAGACTTCGGTCTCGCACGGTCATACGATCCTAGCGCAGCAACTGTTACTACAAACACTGAGAGCTCACGTGGCAAGGAGCGGCGTTACACAAACTGCGTTGTGACGCGGTGGTACCGTCCTCCTGAGTTACTCCTTGGGGCGAGAAATTATGGTGGAGAAATTGACATGTGGGGTGTGGGGTATGCCTACGACCATCTTTTTTGGGTCACGCTTATGGTCAATCTCAGGTGTGTACTCGGGGAGATGTTCCTTCGGCATCCCATTCTTCCCGGAAATTCGGACCTGGATCAGCTTGAAAAGATATGGCAAATGTGTGGTACCCCCAATCAACATACTTGGCCAAACTTCGATACTCTGCCAGGGTGTGAGGGTGTCAAGCATCACAATCAACACCCGAAACGGCTTAAATCCGTTTTTGAACAGTCAGTTACCACTGTTATCCTGTTATTCTTATTGGTTGACAAAAATCTCGCGAGATTTGGAGCAGAGACCTGCGATCTTATTGACAAGTTGCTCACTTGTAACCCAGCGGAGCGCATTTCTGCGTCACATGCGCTTGAACATGATTATTTCTGGACGGATCCACTTCCAGCTGATCCTAAAACGTGCCGTTCCTGTAGTTCTCCTTATTCTCAGTCCTCTGCTCATTTTCTCTCCCCATAGGCTACCCATTTATGAGGCATCTCATGAATTCGACAAGCGTGGACGCCGCCAACAGCCTCCGCAAGTCCCCATCGCACCACCGCGCCCTTCGGAGCAACCGCGCCTCCCACCACCGCCAACGATCACCAACCCTCCCCTCTATTATAACCGCGGCCCTCCTACGCGAGATACTTTCCGCGCTCCACCAATCGCTCGATCTGGTAACCCACCACCTGGGTATCAGCCGCCACACCCTCAGCCTCCTGAATATAGAAGCGGAGCGCCGATGAGCCTCCCTCCTATTCATTACCCTGCCCAGGGTCCCCCACCAGCACTATACCACCTACCGAGTGTGCCCACTGGTCCGCCGCAGGGTGCTCCTTGGGACCATAAGTCTCGGATTTCGCATCTGCCTCGACGCCCCCCGATGCCGATGGGTGTGGATCGTCCCGGTGATAGTCGATCAAGTGGAGGAGGTCGCGACGGTAATCAACGCGCACGTGGGGAGCGAGATCGCGACCATGGAGGATTAAACTACGGTTGATTCTGTTTTTACTTCGTGTAGCATCTAGTCTGCTGTGTAATATCGTTGATACACATGCAAAGATCGCTTCATTCTTCGCCGACACTAACTATGGCGAACGAACGTTCCGTGATGACCCCGCAATTGGCGGTTTCTGCATTATCTCGGACGGTCCGGCCAAAACCGTTATTACGCGGTTCACCTTGCCAGACAGCACAGGTTCTGTCAATCGGAACGTTGTGCGACCTTTAAGTTCGATCCAACTATGTCCGAGTTTCGGCAGGTCAAAGCCCGTAAAACCACTAGTGCACTTTCAATGCTACGAAAGCAGGCGGTGCAGTCAACCCAGTTCAACAACCGGGGCAGCGCCCATCATGGAGTTGCCTCTACCTCTACCTCAACCAAAAAGTCCGCACACTCTGACAGAGTAAGACTGTGACTACTTCCCTGGTGTAGTTATTCCAGTCTGATTCCCACTCCAGGCGCCTTACACCAATCCAGCAGGAGCGCGGATCATTCCAAACAGTCCGATTCGACCGTCTTTTTTTTGGTTCCCTCCCCGTAACTGACTCGGAAACTTGCTACAGACCCGCGCCCTCTGATTACATCACGCCCATACTCGATCGCTGGCGTGGCAGGATTTCATCGTGGCGCAAAACTTCCTGTTTATGGTGCATCTCAGCCAGTGCGCCGAAATAAGCCTTCTCCTCGCAAGAGTGCCGGTGGCCCGCGCTTTCACCATCTCTCCAAGAAATCTGGAGGATTTCCAGTCTCGAACCAGCCTCGAAATGGCACGGCCAAAGGTCTAGCCAGACGGTCCGGGGCAGCAACGCGTATGACTTCGAGCAGAAAACGCGACCTGCGTCTCCTGGATCAACAGAGAAAGTGCTTAACTGTTTTTCTGCTATACTGAAGGCGATCTTCACACCTAAGTGACAGCCAGTTCGACAGCGCTGTCTATGCAAGCGTCATTTTCGGGAAGACACCGCGGAATAGACGTTTTGTGGCGGCCCCGGAGTCAAGTAAGCACACACTTATGGACAGACGACTCTAGATGCTTATTGTGTAGGTAGTGACGAGGAGAAACCGACAGTAAAACGCCCTAATAATGATGTCGATGCACCGCCAGGTCGCGAATCTGGACTTGTTGCTGACGATGACGATGATGATGCACCATGGAGGACCATGATGGCGGCTTTCGGGACTCTTTCGTTATCTGTAGCTGCCGCTGCTCATAAAAGGCGCCTTCCGTTCCTTCGTCGTGTTGTCAAGACTAGCTTTCGTCGACGCTGCCAGAGGACGGGCATCGTACTGGATCCTGTTTCGCCTCCAACGCAAGCACTGACCGTTCTCTACAAGTTGGCTATTGATGTCTCCGAGGACGAGTCAGACAATGATGTGACTGTGTATTCAGTTCACAAGGTGAAACTAGCGATAGACAAGTTGCTTTGTCCTCTGTGCGACACCCTTGGGGGCATCCATTCAAAGGAGATGCTAGAAGCGCACATGGAGTGGGATCATTCGGATGTGGAAGCGAGTTGGCGGCAGAAGCAGGGCGGCGTCAGTCGATGTCGTCCTTATCGAGCTTGCTTTATTGACCCCTTGTGACTGCAGAACTGGGAACTCGCGCTTGAACTCCGCGGAGGCGAAGTAGACGAATGGGAAGGGGCAGAGTCGCCGCTGTACGTTAAACAATCGATGGCATCCAACCACCTACTGAGTTAGCTTAGGAGACAGGACTTCTCGTATCCACCTTCCCCCGTTCGTCCTCTTTCGCCTACCGACACACTTCGGGGGTCGTCTGTTGGTGTCGGAGAGCTCCCACCTCCTGCGCGCGAGACCGCTGAAGCCACAGAAGCACTGGAACAGCATGACTTCCTCAAAACATATTTATTTCTTTCCCCTGCCTCTCACAGACCTTCTTTTGTGTCCGCTGCAGTTAGCGGCAGTGCACATCGGGTTCCGGAAACTGGGGATCCCCTTGGACCCCTTGCCGTTTACCCTTACCTTCCCACCTCTGGTGACGATGAGAGCCTACTCTTCTCTTGTCGCCCTGGTGGCCCGCGTCTTTTTGACCTTGTCTCTAGATTTTCTGCGTCCGAATACGGCCTCACGTCGTGGTCGCTGATAGAAAGAGATGAGGAACTGTTTGAAATCGATGACGTGAGGGACGAAGAAAAGGCAATGCAGGCACTGTGGAATCGGTGGATTTTTTTTGAGCGACGGTATTTCGGCTGCTTTACCGTGGCTACTTCCATCCGCTAATTCTACCAACTAGTCGATACCTCCTGGATCCAAAAAAAACCACGATAGCGTTCGTGGACAAGTTCCTCGCCGTTATAATTAAAACGGCAGGGTGGAAGGGCATGCGAGTTTGGTTATTGGCGAGTTTCTCGATTGTCGTTGCACAATGCTATCCATATTCATTTTATCTGCAGTTACTAGCCAAACACAAATACCTAACAGGAGACGATGTTGTGGCGGTGATGAGTTACTACGAGACGGCTGCTGGTATTGGACCACAACCGATCGCGACATCGGTAACGGATCGAAGGCCAACATGACCGTTAAGTGGAAAGGATAGATGCGATGATGGTTTGTGCAACCGTAGTAGAATGTCGATCAAGTGTAAAGTAACAAAATCTGCCTCGGAAATTCTAGGGAGCTGAAACTCTTCTTACCCTCCGCTTCGCCCCAAGGGCTTCCTTGAACCGTCACCTAACTCGGGCAGGAGGCTTCCTCCAGACAATGGGGGTTTGGGCAAAAATCCAGTGAGGACGAGCCAGGAAAGGTATTTGGCCACTGATTGGTCCGACACGGTTCGGTCCCCCTTGTCTTCGTGACCTCTCAACAAGGTACGCATGTTCGAATCGTCAAGATGAGCAGACTTCGTGCTGGTAGGCAAATCATCCAGCACGAAGTGAAGGAGAGGATACAGGGCATTGTCCTGCACCTCCATGATATGCCGTTCGAGCTCGCGTCTCCAGATGAGGTATTCGCATCGTTCTACTTGAAACCCATAGCGACTGAGAGACGAAAATATAAAGTTAAATGTGGGAAGTGGGCGCGCTTGTACGTGGAGGACCGTTATCCCCAGACCCGGACGCGGAGAAACCGCAGCCAGTGCAATACAGAATGCTACGTGGTCAACCGGAACCATGTTGATGGTATTGTTGATGTCGGGGACAAGTTCGAGTTGGATGCAACCCTTCACCAAGCGCCATATAAAGTCGTCTGTATTGGTGACTGGGGATGCAGACTAGGTTAGTCGAACGAGCCACTTGACTTGAACATTCTATGCACCTGCAGTTCCTGTATCTCCAACAATGTAGCCTGGACGAATAATGTACCCGTTCAAGCCCCGTTTCCCTGCTTCAAACAACAATTTTTCTGACACCCATTTAGATTGACCGTATCCGGTCTTGAGGCCGGTCCGAGAGCCTTCCAGTGGGTCGTCCTCAGAAACACCCCCTTCTCCAGCTAGCGACAAGGAGTCGGAGAGACGGACGTAATATTCTGTATTGATAACAGCAGTGCTTGAGATGAAAATAAATTGCTTCGGTTTTCCCAGGTACGCGAACTCAATCGCCCTCAACGTTCCAAGCACGTTGGCAGAACGTAGCCTCTCGTAAGGGTAGACCCAGTGAACCTTTCGAGAACCAGGTGAGCTCAGCCGACTTGTCACGAATCGGCCAAAAGCGCTTACCAAAGCTCCGTTATGAAGCACTACGTCTGCTTCTTCAGTGACGCGGTCCCATACTTGGGGGGCGAGGCCAAAAGCGTCCTTGTCCAGGTCGCCACACAACACTTCCAGACGTGCTGTTTGGACCCAACTCTCGTCCCATACACCGCTATCGCTTGCACTTTGCCGTAGACGTTCAGTAGCTTTCGCATCTGTAGACGAACGGACAATACAGATGACTTTCTTGACTGTCTCACGTGATAAGAGGCTTCGTAAGATGAAGCCTCCGAGGAATCCAGTAGCACCAGTAAGAAAAATAGTAATAGAGTTCCCAGAAGAGGAGAGGGTCAGCCGTGGGTATGAAGGTCGTAACATTGAACGGAGGGCGTCGAAGTCCTGGCTATAATCGGAATTCACTTTCGGACGTGAATCTTCTGTACGGTTTGCGGCTAAAATATTCCCGGCGGAACCTGGGAGACCGAGGTCTGCATTACGCAGAGAATCTATCGCCACAGAAAGGCCTGAGATAGTGGGCTTGTCGAATATCAAATTAAGAGGAGCATTCACAACGAATGTTTTTCGTATCTCGAAAATAAGTCGCGTGGCGAGGATAGAATGGCCACCAAGATCAAAGAAACTCTCATTGAGAGGAATCGGAGAAGGGGCGGATGGGAGAATTTGAGACCATATGGCCCGCATAGCTTCTTCCGTTGCATTAGCCGTGTGGGTCTCTCCTTGAGGTCGCGTATCAGAGGCAGATGCCTGTGCTGTATCTGGGAAGGGAAGCGCCAGTTTGTCGACCTTCCCGTTTGGATTAAGTGGCATCCTATTTAATGGGACAAACACTGGTGATATTTAAGTCAGGTCCTCTGCGCAGACTCCGATGAGCAAACGCACATGTAGGTATAGTGTAGTTTGGAAGTTTTTTCTTGAGGTGTTCTCTGATATCCTTGATGAGACGTTTGTACTTCCGAATACCGCCAAAGATACCTCCCTCGTCAGGCAGGTCACTGGTAAAGCCATCGAGATCGGGCCCCTCGAGCGGCACGAAGTAGCTGACTAAGACCTTTTCTTCATCCTTGTCTCTCCGGACTAGTGTGACATTCTCCCTCACCAGACGATGCTGGCTGAGGTGCGTATCAATCTCTCCGAGCTCGATACGGAAACCTCGGATTTTCACTTGATCATCGGCGCGCCCCGCGCATTCCACGGTACCATTAGGCATATAACGACCAAGGTCGCCAGATCGATACATTCGGTCGCGGATCCCTTTCCAGTGGATCGTTTCCGGACCCGGAAGAGCTCCGTTCGGTGGTTGGAGGAGTGTATCAATTCGCTCAGTTGCTGTAGAGAACCAGTTAACAACGAACTTCTCGGCAGTGGAATCTGGGTCTGAATAGCCCTCCGCTAGCCCGCTAGAGCGTACGTAGATCTCCCCGACCTCTCCAATAGCACAAGGGACGTTCGAGTCAATCCTGTTCACGATGAGAAGCTGAACGTCGACCATTCCTTGGCCTACTGGGATGATATCTTTTTGGGTCGTCAAAAAGGTCGAGTCTTCTAAGATGCTTGGTATGGCGAAGTATGACACAGCCCGTTGAGTCTCGGTTGATCCATACATATTCATGATGCAAACGTTAGCTGCCAGTGATTGTAGGCGGGTGCAGTCGCGTTTTGTCAAGACGTCCCCCACGAAGAAAGCGCTGAGAAGGGAAGGAATCTGACACGTGGCTTGGGCAGACAGAAGCTGCCCCATAGCTGGCGTCAAGTGGGTCACAGTCACTTCACTGTTAGCCATCCATTCTGCCAGTCGCCCAGGCGTGTTAATGTCATCGAAGGTCGGAACATGGAGTTCGGCCCCGAAAAACAGAGGAGTGAACACTGCCATGGCGGAATGAGCGGAGAAACGGAAGATCAGAGTGTCGAGCTCACTATCCCGTTGAATGGGGTCATGCGCGATACCACTGAGCATGGTGAACTTGGAGGTCTCCCCGAGATTGAACTTGTGGCCCATCCACGGGAAGAAGTGGGTCAAGCTATAATGTCGGCCCATCACTCCTTTCGGTATCCCGGTACTGCCGCTTGTGAAAGATAGTGTAGCCATGCTATCCGGGCCGAGAACGACGTCGGGGTCAGAGTCTCCCATGCTGCTCTGGGGGAGGAGAATATCTGAGCCGTCACTACCGAAACCCCCGATGATGGCACCATCTGAGCGCAGTTCCAGAGCAGGTACCTCAACGCAAATATGAAGTTCGGAGGATACAAAAGCTCTCACTGCCGGATTGATTGTTCCCGCACCCTTGAGTACAATTAAACCACGGGGTTGGGCAACACGAAGGTAGATTGTTTGCCGAGAGGGGGGATAGGCGGGGTCTGTATAAAAGCATTCAGTGCCTAAAAAGATGCTGGTTACACGAAATATACCAATGACAGACAGAGCTGCTCCCGCCTTCAACGTAGCAAAGGCTGCGACGACCAGATCGACGCTGCGGTGCGCATACACGATGACGATATCTCCATGTTTAATTCCACCAGAAATGAGGTGATGCGCCACAATATTAGATGCTCGGAGTATTGTTCCGTATGAATAATATCTTCGCTCCTGTGGCTCGTCCACATCGCGTGGAAGGCTCTGGATGACACATGGCCGTAATGGGAAACGACGAGCATTTCGAGAAAATATATCCGTGATGGCACCCTTCCAGTCGCACCAATTCAAGTCCGCAGTCGGATCGGGAAGACGCGTCTGTTGCAAAGGTGTCAATAGAGAGATGGACCCGATAGGAGACAGCGGATTGGGAGCCGCTCTGCGGAGTAAGACAGAGAGCTGGTCCACAATACAAGAGATGCGTGCCCCAGTGAATAGGAGCGAATTGTATGATATGCGCAAGGAAATACGAGGCGCGACGGATGCATGGATGGATGCTGGTGGGCGGGTGACAAAAATGGTGAGGTCAGATGTAAGGCTGGAGGGCCGGATAAAGTTCTCCTTCTGCGCGTCTGTCTCATCGAAAAACCTTACGCGGAAGATAAACCTGGACGTTTCTGGGACATCGTCTTTATCCTTTCCGAGTGCTCGCACGACAGTCTCGTACGGAAGACAATCCTGTTCCGCTTCCCGCTCGGTTTGCTGGATGTTCTTGACTACGGCCCAAAATGGATCGTTGGGATCGACTGACAGTCTAAGAATGAGAGGATCCTTGGCAGATGCAGAAGACGAGCCGATGACAAGATCTGTTTCTCCTGTGTAGCGATGCAACAGGACTGCGAAAGCGGATAGGAGTAGATGGAATGCAGAAGGCCGATTGGCAACAGCCGAATCATCTTCGTCTTCAAAAAAATTCTCGTTATACAGGGCTAGCTTGAGTAGGCTGAGCGATGTTTGCTCTGAGAGTTCGGCGATGTGGGCTGCCTCAACAAAGCGCTGGGCATCCGAGGGGCGAGAATAATCTGTCGGTAGAGAAACGGGAGGTAAATTTTTCAACCGGGCAACTATTCGCGCCAACGCATCTGAAGCCATGATAGTGGAGGTAAGTTACAGCGGTTTCCAAATCGATAAGCGCCTTCACTTTTCGCAGGAGTTCAAATTTCAAAGATCTACTGTTTTCGGGTAACTTACAGCACTTCAGGGCAGGTCAAATCGTGGGAAAATCAACGCTATAGTGCTGTATATCCTTCATGTTCATATACAGACGGCCACCGGTCTACTTCTACCAGCCCAGGAGAACCACTGTTTCTGCCAACCAGGTGAAATAGCAGATCAGCTCGCACGCAAATTTGGAACAACTGTCGCTGCTGTAGTGCTGCAGTGAACACGATCACTGACATCCCCTCCCATTCGCCATGGTTCCTCTCGCCCTCTGCTTTCCGTGAGCCGCCGCCTTCTCTCCCTGTCCGCCCTGCCAACTCCCTGCTCGCTGCCGTCTCCCTCGCCGTGCCACATTCTCCTCGTCCGCGCCACCGCCTTGCTTGTGCCGCCTCCTCTTCCTGCCGCTACCGTCTCCCAGCCACCGCCATCCTCTGCCCGGCCCCCTCGCTGTCGCGTGTGAAGGGCGACCATCATGATCAGCGCTCTTTCCTACCCCCACCATCTGCTTGTCCGTGCCGCCGCCTGCTCCTCTCCCTGGCGCCGCCACCTGCCATCTTCTCGCCGTGCCCGCCGTCGGGTTCTAGGGGCGGCCCTCACCGATTACCCCAGACTCTCCCCCCTGCCGTTGGCCGCTCGCTCTGCCTGGGTACCTCGTGCCTCCCACACTCTCCCCGTCCCCACCCACCGTCGACTTCACACGACGGCGATAACGCTTCCAGCATCGCATCCCTCAATATGGTAGCAACAGTGATCCGCAAACCCATGGATACGACCCCACACCCGTGCCAGAATGTCGACCTGCTATACCCCATTCTCTATGCATGCGTTTTCATTATTTTTTCATATGCAGTGGCCGGTGTGGAGTATTACAACCCAGGAATAACAATATGAAAATGGTTTTACTTGGTGTGGAAAGAACGCGGTGCGATATACAGGCAAAAAATGTTGTGACAAGGTCTATCCGCACTGCCAAACTCATCCCAGGTATTAGTGTGGGTTACGCCAGACTCCTCATCCCCATGGGAAAGGGTACGTGCGACGTCTCAGAGGTTATGCTTACTGTAAAGAGTCCCACATAAGGGAGAATTGATTAACTGGGAGGTGACCGTTTTGTCAAATAATTTAGGCAACAAGGGCTCGAATATCGAAAGGGGATCACACTCCCCATAAACAAGTTACTCAAAACTGACAGACATAAATGAGAGTTTACGAAAGAAAATAAAAACATCACTGCAATCTAGAACCAAGATGGACCCCATTAAGTCGCATGCTTCTCTTCGACGTCAGTCGCACCACTATCGCCGTCGGGCCCACCGTGGCGTGGTTCGCGGCCGCCACTAGTCGCATTGATCCTCTCCCGCTCCAACCCCCCTTCAATGTCTTTGACACCGAGGTCTTGCTCAAGGCCGACATAATCATAGGCAAATTCGCCCATGTCGTAGTCGTCGATACCGACGATCTCCGCCTCTTCATTACAGCGAAGACTTAGGCCCGGAATGAAGTGCATGACCCAAAGTATGATAGTTGTCATGACCAACGAATAGCCGAAGCCGGCGCACGAGTCAGCAAGCTGCCATCCCAACTGGACCCAGTGGGCATCAAGCCAACCCCCAGGAATGACGGTTGTGCCATCAAAGCCAGCGACAGAGGCCTGAGCGAAAATTCCCGTGAGTACCTAGAGTAAGCAGGGGGCGTATCTCAGCATGTATACATTATGGAATGCTATCGGACATACGTTCCCAACAATACCGCCGATGGCATGCACGGCAAAAATATCCAGGGCATCGTCATAGTGAAAGAGGAATTTAATCTGAGTGGCAAAGTTGCAGATAGTGCCACCCAACACGCCGAATAGGACAGCGGCGGCTGTGGACATTTTACTTCAGTAATAGACCGTAACCCAGAAATGTGATGTTCTCACGTGAGCCAACATAGCCTGATGCTGGTGTGATCGCAACGAGGCCGCAGACAGCCCCGGAGCAGAAACCGATAACGGACCACTTGCGTTCGAGACGGTAATCCCACAACATCCAAGTCAATCCTCCAACACTGGCGGCAAGATTGGTAACGATGCAAGCCTGAACAGCACGCAGGTTTGCACTCAGTGCTGAACCCCCATTGAAGCCGAACCAGCCAAACCACAGGAAAGTGGTACCGAGAACGACATACGACGAGTTATGTGGCTTGTAGGCCAGACGAGGGGTGCCATATCCACGACGGTCTCCGAGGAATATGCTGATGGCGAGGGCAGCAGTGCCGGAGGAGATGTGCACTGGTGTTCCGCCAGCGAAATCGAGACCTCCATGCTTGTTTGACCACCCCTTCGTGTTCCAAGTCCAACAAGCGATGGGGTCGTAAACGAGCGTTGACCAGACGAAAACGAAAACCATAGCAGGACCAAGTCGACCATGTTCTGCGAGGGCACCGATGGCGAGCATAGGCGTAATGGCGGCGAACATACATTGATAGATGCAGAACATAAGGGAGGGAATCCGTGCGCTCCCAATAGAGGGCTGTTCAAGCACCCCTTTGAGGCCAAAGTAACCTGCAGGCAGCTGTCAAGGAGCGGGAGGAGGGAAGACAAAGGGCATTACTGACGGAGATCCCCAATGAACGAGTTTGCAGTGTCACTAAATGCCAGTGAAAATCTGAAGACGGAATGTTGAGCCCAGTTAAACGCCAGTTCCGTCTGTAAAATACACACCCCCAGAAGAACCACTGGAAGAACGCTGTGAGACCAGGGCGCAAGAGAAGGAAAAGAGAAGCCAACCTGGAAAGAGACAACAGCCAGGGTCATCATACTGAGCCATATCATCGACAGTGCGTTTTTGCGTCTGAGGAGACCAGAATAGAAGAAGCCAACACCGGGGATCATTAGCCAGACGAGAGCCGTCGCAGATATCACCCATGCGATGTCACCGAGGTTGTAAACCACGGTGGTATCGGTTGCTGCGTCATACCAGTTGATATCACCAGCTGCGGTGCAAGGTCAGACCCCGGCGAAGGAAGAGAGAATATAGGTTATGGCTCACAACTGTCGTATGTGATGTTGACCATGGCACTGAATGACAGACGAAAAATTCAACGAGGGTGAAAATGAATGGAAGGACGCTGAGAAGTATGGAGTTCATAAAGGAATTCGGGTCGACTTGGCACCCACTATCTACCAATCACCATCAACGGATCCCGTCCCTTATCTCCCACGCGCAAAAGGGGTCCATCCGTGATCGGTTTGTCAGATCTCTCAAGATCTCAAGGCTGGTATATCCGTCACACGATAAGGAACGAACGAAGAACGAGTCGCTAAATCCTCGGTCGTGTACTGAGTCCTCGTCTCCATACAACTTCTGCCGACTTATCGTACAATGGTTCTGTGGTTCTTTGCGTGCCGAACTATTTTCCTCCGACTTCTGCCGGCCACACCCTCGGCGCCTGCTTCCATCAACTATGTTCCTAGCTCAAGCCGTTACTGTCCTCTGACTTCCCACGATGCTGTGTGCCGGAAATAGACGTTGGCATTTGGCAACAGTCCCGAATAACACCAGTCTGGCTAGATTATTCACCTTGTCATATGGACAGTTTGCGGTGAGATGCCAAGCATTCCAGTAGGCAACTTGCCGAACTGTATGACAGATTGGGAGCAGAGCCCCTTCATCGCAAGTTGAGATCAAAGTCAAGGACTTACATGTACTTACATCCTTATCACTTTTTTTTGAATTCATATCAGTTGCATTGCCATGTGTAGCAGGTATCTTGAAAAATGAGCACGCGAGTGAAGAAGGCCACGCGTGCCGTTCAATTATATCTCACTTTTCTCCATGTTGTCGATCCGATAGTAAGTTTTGGCTTGTTTGGCAATTGTTGTGTTTTCGGCGTGATTCTCACAACACAACCGTCGTCAACTGCGCCGGAGAGATGACGGGACTGACGACGACCATTCGTGGCATTAATACCCTCACAGCTTTCTGGCCCACTTGCATTGGTTGTACCGGAAGGAACCGTAGTTTCTCTCAGTTACGATTCACTGGTGACTCAATCCTGTACGGTCTACCTCGACATGAATTGACTGTTGCTTTTAGTTCGTGGCTTCGGCACTTCAACCTCGCCAACGATCGACGGACAGTCACTCTTTGAGGAGACGAGTGATTCACTCCCACACAGTGATTATCTACAGCCCCTAGCATCTGCACAACCCATTGCCGAAGTAGCTCGCGAAGACATCCGTTCACAGAGATTTGACCGAACTTTCGAATTACTTTCGAACCAAATCGATAGAACCCTGACTAAAAAGCACCCGCTACAAGTCCGCGGTAGTACCTGGATTTATCTTTTCGATCTTGCGACCCGCCGAGAGCAGCTCCAACGCGTATCAAGCAAATTCTCTCAGTTCCTAGATGGTGGAAGGCACTTCAGCGATAAGCATGCCTCTGCATTCATTCGTGCGTAGCCCTATCGTTTGAAAACATGTAGAGACTCAAACGTTGCATATTCCCTGACCCATTGCAGGCCGTTGCTCAGAACTCCACTGTCCGCAACTAGCCCTGACTGTGTTCAGCAACCGCTCAGCCCATCGAATGGACCTCACGGCTACCGGTGCTCGACGACTGTTGTACGCCTTCCACGAGGAAGGTACGCTTTCTGATGTGGTCACCGTCGCCGCGCTGTTTCCCCTATACAACCTTCCCGCCCTTTCCTCCGACCCTGTCAGCTGCGCTCTCCTCATTTCGGCCTGCCTTCGCGAGGCCAATACCTCTGGCTCTGAACCCGCACGGACCGTTGCCGCCGCCCTTTTACACCCTTTCGAACAGCTTCTTTCACAGACACCTCCAGCTTCTGTTCCGTACGACCCATTCTGGGAACGTCGATCTGGAGAAACCGAATGGATGAAGCGCGCTACGTTGAGAATGCTCGATTCCCTGGCGATTGGGGGTCAAGACGCCAGTCGGATCAGAGACTGGTGTATGAACAGTGGTTTCGAATTGAAAAACTAGTCCTAACTACTATAGTCCGCTCATAGCCCGTAGCAGCTGTAGACAATCCAGATTATGTCTAGACTTTTGATTTGATTTGATTGCTGCATTTGATTGATGATTCATCTTACTGCATGCCAGTGGCGGCGCAAGGCAGCCCTCTGTTAGGTATGCCGGATTGTCCAAGGGTGCCACTGCCGCGCCCGTTCGCCAGTTTGGCAACCCCTCTCACGACTGTCGCGTGCCTGTGCACTGCCATGACCTGCGTGAATGAGAAACCGCTCACGATAATGATGACTCGATGACATGTCATCCAGGGCCGGCAATATTGTGCCTGCGTAACGCATGTTTGACAGTTTGATAACACCGTACAGCATACCTCGAAATACCTTGCAGTATTAATACGGCAGTGGCGTATCTGCTCGATGTACGGCAATTGGTAACTATGACCGATCCGTCGCCGACCAATAGACGTAAACCAATGCATTCCTGTTCAATCCTGTCCACGCTACATGATGAACATTGAACGTTGAACGCTTCCAAGTGACTGAGCCCAGAAATTGACCGTCCACGAGCACACACATACAAAAGATGACCGCTCATCTCAAACAATCAGATCATTTCGTATATATCGTCTGGCAGAGAGACATGTATTAAACAGGCCAACGTGGAAAGGACGTACGGTATCGGAAAAGTTCTAGGAAACCAGACTAACTGAGCGTGGAATGGCCTAGCACACATCTCGCAACCGTACTACAGATGCTGTTATGACGACTAATTGCGGGTATGAAGAATGTGAAAGGGAAAGGGGCCTGAAAGTCACCAATAAAGACGAGAGGTGAGCAAACCAGCGCCTCACGACCCCAGTTCTCAGAGTACAACGCAATGCGAACTCTTCCTAGGACCCTTGGGTCGACTCAGAAGAGCCGCGCGAGTAGCGTATTGGAATACCTCGCGGACACCTTCACCCGATTTGGCAGAACATTCGAGATATTGCCTAGCACCGATCTTCTGTGCCACAGCCATGCCCTGCAAAAGAATGAGTGACAACTAGAGAAAGCTAATCAAAATACGCACCTCTTCTGGAGTTACGGGCCTCTGGCTGGTCTTCCTGAGGTTCTCAATGGTTTTTGGATCACGTCGCAAGTCCTTCTTGCAGCCAACTAGGATGATAGGAAGGCCAGCGCAGAAGTGCATCACCTCGGAAATCCACTGGTGGTGATTCGTCAGGGAATCAAGGGTGTGCAAGACATGCATGAACAAAATATACCTTCTCCTGCACGTTGTCGAGAGAATCTGGAGAATCGACGGCAAAACATATGAGGATGACGTGTGAATCTGGATAACTCAAAGGGCGGAGACGATCGTAGTCTTCTTGGCCGGCGGTATCCCACAAAGCAAGTTCGACGTGCTTGCCGTCGACTTCAACATCGGCAACATAATTTTCAAACACGGTGGGGATATAGACCTAAGCTTGACGGTTAGAATGATGCAGACTCTAGGCACAGGAGAGTATAGTAACCTCGGGGAATGTGCCCTTTGAGAAGACAATCAAGAGACAAGTCTGAAAAGAAAATAGACAAATTAGAGAGAGACATGGTAGGGAATATGCCTAAAATTACCTTCCCACAAGCACCATCACCGACAATGACAAGTTTCCTGCGTATTTCAGCCATATGTGAGGGGACGAGTAGGGGTGGTTAGGAGGGATAAGGCTAGTCAGTAGTAGTGGCGACGACGGGTGGCGGGCCCTAAAGCGGGGTTTGAAACTTCCTTTGGCTCGTGCGTGTGAAACCACGTTGAGGCAGGGTGATGAGGCGATGAGACTGAGCCGTGAGCGCTGAGCGCTGAGCGCTTGAGCTTCCTGCTTATGATGGACAATCTTTCCCACCCGAATTTGCCGTCCCTTGAGCACGACTTGCTAGAATGACGTCGAGACTTGGATCTCGACCTGACCTATCTTGCATGCTCATGCCTGCACCCCCTCGTGACAAACACAAGTAGTACAGCCTTCGCCTTGGGCTTTGGGGAGATCGGAAGGAACCCAACATTTGGGTTAGGGGCGTCAGCTCCTTGCACGTCACTCTGAGGCTGGGCCCTTCCCCAGCGCTGGCGTAGTTCACTGTGGGTTTATAAACGCCTCCTCTCACACCAACTGGTCTTACCCAAACCCACTTCGTCCCATGATTAGTTTTTCAGGTCTCTCCCCGGAGGTCGCGGAGGCAATGTGTACCCCTATGCATCTCATCCTCCCATCCAGTCCCCCCCCAGCTACCTCCAGGCCCCAGTCGTCCATCCCTGGTGCCCTCTACCTTGGGTCGATCACCGCTGTCCTCGATCCGTCTATACTCAAAGAACACGACATACGTCATCTCGTTCAAGTCCTTGATGTGCCCTGGCTGCCTGCATATGAAGAAGACGGCTACGAGTGCTATCGTCTCGACATCCTAGACACTGAGAACCAAGATCTCCGGCCACATCTAGAAGACACTGTCGAAAACATTGACTCCGCCTTACGCAGGGGCCGCAACGTCCTCGTCCATTGTCAGCAAGTAAGTGTGGCTTTAGCTTTCCATCTTCCTCCAACTACGTTCGTAGTTGTCTCCAGACTTTGATCCGTGATGTGGTTTACAGATATTGAGAATCCTAATTTTTTGTTTTTTTTTGCGCAGGGTGTCTCTCGCTCGGCAGCAATTGTTATAGCATACCTTATTCGCAAGCGCGGCATGTCGTTCGACTCGGCAGTCGCCTTTGTTCGCCAGCGTCGTCCATGTATAAAACCCAATTCTGGTTTTGTGCGTTGTTTACAAGAGTGGGAACGACAATGGAGTCCACCCTCAGTTCGCAGTCCAGCAGCGAGGCAAGTTTCATTTTCGACCATTGCTATTGCTGCACTTACAGAGACCATATTTAGATCCTTGAGTGCCCTTGTCCGATAGTCAGACAGTATCCTAGGCCGATCTCCTTCACACGGTTAAGACCCAGTGCATCTGTATCCGTTACATCATTTGTATACTACTCAATTGTTCCGTAGGAATAGAACGGGCGAGTTACCTCAGAGGGGGGAATGACACGTGTCGCATTCACAGGTTAAGGATATTTGGGGGATTGACATCACGTTACATCTCATGCAGTATGTCAGACTCCTTCCCTCACGTACAGTAAGGGACCCTCAAGTGTCTTATCCCACATCCATCGTCTTGTTATTGTCTAAATCACTTGCCCGAGTTCGGGAGCATAGAAGACGCGTAAGGTTTAGCAACTCGAGCTTCAAATTTGCGAGTTGCATTTAGGGACTTACAGTATTACCAAGGCAAATAAAGAAATCCACACTCGGTGCGTTATTTTGAGAATCCCACCTGGGTGTTGTAAACAGCAGCGTGACCTCCCAAAGATCGCAAAAGCACCAAGACTGCTTCAACCGATGGCGCACACGCACGGTGCCTCGCCTTACCCTCATTTCAGTCGTGCCATTGGAGGTGGCGGTCACAGTGCGGCATCACTATATCTTGCGATGCCCATCGGCTCGTCGACTCCAACTCGGCCAATACACTCTGACATCAGACGTGTGGTCCGACCCAATATCCTAGCTTGATCCTAGCTCTGCACCCGTATCAATGTGCGAGGGACGATTACAGATCGGGAATTTTGCTGGACGCGAACGAAAATGCCCATGGTCACACCATCTCACTTTTCGAGGTTTCTCGTTCTAAAATATCCAACGAGGGCTACACCAATTTTGACCCGATCTTCAGTCTCGACCTTCATCACTACACAGACCCGTCCCATCCAAAAATCAAGAACCATATATCTGAAATGCGTGGACTGCCATTTTCATGACGCGTGATGGTTCAGACGAGGTCATAAACCTTCTCGTGTGCATCTGCGTCACGCCTGGTGGCGAGAAAATTATAGTAAGCACCCCACCCACTTATGGGATGTACACGGTATGCGCGCAAATTAATGACGTTGGTATCGTCAGTATCTCGACCTCTCTGCTGACGGTAGCGAAGGAGGAGACAAGGGACGTTTCAGACTGCGCGTAGGCGAAGTACGTGTTGTACTGTGTCTTTCAGCGGAGATTGTTTAATAGAAGCGTCGAGCAGGTGAAAGGGGCAATCAACGAGAATTCATCTATCAAAATAATCTTCTTGTGTTCACCGGGAAACCCCACTGGAACCCTAATATCTCTGGGATCCACCCGAGCAATTCTCGACTACGAACCAATCAAGGGCATTGTAGTCGTAGATGCGGCCAAGGATGGGGCGTACATCGACTTCCCCCGAACCTGGGAGCAGCATCGCAATGCTTATCGTTGAATACGCGAACCTCTGTGTCATGCAGACACTGAGCAAGAGCTTTGGGCTCGCGGCAATCTGGTGCATACCGCTCTATGCTCTCCCCGCGCATTTTTCATCCATCCCCCACGCAGACTTGGTATAGCACTGGCACAGCCACTCCTCATCCAGATCCTGTCGAATACTAAGGCGCCATACAACATTTCCACGCCAACGGCACACCTCGCGCTACACGCCTTGTCACCTGCGTCGCTCCGCACGATGAACGCAAACATCGAAAGAATCAAGGTATCACGTGCGGCACTACTCTCCGAGTTGCACGATCTGAGGGATTTAGGCCTCGGAAGTGCTATCGGCGTGCAAGACGCAACTTTATCCTGATTCCTGTGCTCCCGAGGGAAATATTGGTGGCAAATAGTGTGCGTGCCCAGTGCGTGTACAAAGCCCTTGCGGAGGAGGGCGTGGTCTGGGGCGTGGTGGTACGTTACCAAGGAAGTAAATCCTGTTGCCCGGGTGTCTGCACCGTGGGACCGAAGAGGACAATAAGATCGCCTTAGAGAAGTTGAAGACGAGAGAATACGAGAGGCTACAAGTTGCAAGTGACCGGGCCGCAGAGTGTAACCACTTCTGGCTGCAGTTGTTGATATCACAGTGGCTGACGTCAAGTAACCTGATAGATAATCGAGGGGCTCTCAAGTGACAGATTGTAGTATAACCATCTCGTTTAGAGGAACTAGCGCCATCGTTGCTGTAGGTGGGAGGTGTCTGTGAAAATTGTAGCCATTGAGTACACCCCCTCAGCATCAATTGCGTCAACCCACAATCATGGCTACATGGCCGGTGGGGCTAGTATGAACCTTATAGTCACATGAGATACGAATGTGAGAATGTGAACTTCACCGTAGAGTATTAGACCGGTGACCGTCTGTATATGAAGGGTAAACCTGCGACATCCAGACCGGGAGTTCTGAGTTTTAATTCCTATAGCGTTGGTTTTCCCACGATTCTGACCTGCCCTAAAGTACTGTAATTCAATATTCCGCCTCATGGGGAGCTGTGATTATCACCAACAATTCTAGATGGCGTTGCGATATCCTTGTACTGCTCCACAACATCACCATCTCTCATCCCCATTGCTGATAATTTCTACAACTGCGCAACAAAGTTGAAAGATAACCCATTGAACACGCGCAAGCAATTCTCACCTGGATCCAGAGTCATGTTCGGTCGTTCAGATTGTTCAGACCTCACTCTGACTCGCGTATACACACTCGTTATGTTCCCAGTGCCTCAGGTGGTGTGTTGTTTGTGGCTTGCTGTATGTACGCTGATGTGGAGAGCTCGGTGTGTGTAGGCAATCGTGCGTGGTGTCGCTCGTCCATGCATTGCTGATCTCTCTGCTAGTCGTGCACTGCCATATCCCAGCACTCACAACAGACCGCACGTTTGGATGGGACCCGCGCGTAGGGATGTTCTTCGCCGTCATAAGCAGGTGAATACTGCGCGATTGGGATTGAACACAAGAAGGGGCCCTGGGTGGTGGGATGAGTCAGTCCAGAGGTCATCTAGGCGCGAGTACTATGTTGGCTTGCTCTGTACTCAGTACTCAGCCCGGACCACAATAAACATTATTGATGTAGCTTTGTCCGGTCCATCCACAGTGAGAAGGGACATATTTGTTATGCCCACAGAACGACACGCCCTACTTAAGCTTAAGGACGACGCAAACGAATCTACTGTGGTAAATACTACAGTAACGTGACCAACTTACTTTAGGGCAGGTCATAATCGCCCCCGAAACTGTGGGAAACCAACGCTATAGGAATTCAAACTCAGTTTTACCAGCCTGTATATCGATTCTCATATACAGGCTGGTCATGAGCCTAGTAGAGTATAAGTAAAACAGTGATACAGGCATCTAAGCGCATGTGGTACGAAGACATGATCATCATTCTGCTCGCCACTGGTGTGAATACACCGTGTAGTTCAACGACACAAATTCCTTTATCTAGGTCCAGACTGAGTTGCAGTAAAGTAGAGATTTCCACCCACTGCCCCCAAATCGTGACATGTGGATCACGCCCGAGTCATATTCAAGGTTTTATCGCGATCTTAAGAGCGCCTCGGCTGTTCATCTTGTCTAATGCAAGCTGATAATCCTCTAGCTTGAACACATCTGTCACCTACACGTATGGCACGCAGTGTCAGCAAGCGATAGAAAGCAGAGCAAGATTTCTTACCATGCCAGAGACCCTGATCTTCTTACTGTCCAAATACGCCACTGCACGCGGGAAGCAATACGTCTGCGAGAATGAACCGATGATCTGTGGGGGACATAATCATTATCTCTAAACACTCCATACCGAGAACTTATCCCACCCGTATCTCGTCCCCGAAGATCTTAGAAGGGGGCCAGTGGACTAGCGCTTTGTTTTCGTACACACCGTAGATCATCAACGTTCCACCTCGACGCACGTAATTAATTGACTCGTTGGCTAGTTTTTCCACTCCTGTAGCCTCAACGACGACGTCAAAGCCATATGGATTGTCTTTCTTCAGCGTGGCCCACTGCGGCTCTGGGTTCTGCCGGTCAAGTTCAACGTACTCATCAGCGGCGTCGAGCTGCTTGGCGATGTCCATCTTGATGCCCTTGTTTGCGGCGAGTGTGACTTTCCTTGCGCCATTCAATTTGAGTAGTTGCGCGAGGATGAGACCAGTGGGACCTGCGCCAAGTAAGAGAACCTCGATGCCAACAGGTGGGTTCAGTTTGTCGAGTCCATGAATAGCGCATGCAGCTGGTTCGAGAAGGGTCGCTTCTTCGTCCGTGAGGTTGTGGATTTTATACAGCTTATGCTGCGGGCTATCAGGTGATAAGAATCCCATACTAGACGGAGGGGTCACGCTCGTACTAGGTGATGTATTCGGCGAATCCACCCTCCGAGCTAACTCCGCGAGCACGGAAATTCTCACACAAGAGAGATTGACCCCTGCGACAGTAAAAGCAGTTGTCACACTGATGGCCATCAGCGAGATCAAAGGGCCATGTTTGCCTCTTACTGTGATCCCAACGTCGGCTACGCATCGGTCGCCGATCGCGAAGCCCTTTACGTCCTTTCCAAGCTCGACGACAGAGCCTACAGCTTCGTGCCCGGGGATGAGCTGTTGAAATGGGAGATGAGTGGTAGGATCGAGATCGAAAGCGCTTGCATACCGGGAAAGACGAGATGAATTCACCCTCGTGTATGTGACCATCGGTACCGCAAACGCCTACAGAACAATGATATTGGCAATCGTAGACACCGGCTGAAGCACACGGGAGGATACGAACCACATCTGTGAACTGGAGTGGACGAAGGGGAGATTAGCCGATTCAGATATGACGGAGTTGAGGGTGATGGTAAACCTTTGAGAAGGACCTCATCATCCTTAATTTGCGGAATAGGCACATCCTTGATAACAAAATCCCTTGGCTATATGCGTTGAGTGAAAGGATTTGTTTCAAATATTTCAGCGAGTTAAACATACGGCGTTGTACCACAATGCTTTCATCGTACCCTGGACCATCTTGGAGTGCGGATGACTGCTATAATACTATCTATGGGTTTATGCACCGAGTGGGAAGGGTGGTCACCGGTGAGTTGGGGGTGTTGGGGTGGGAACGCTCTCTACAAATGATTGAGAGTTCCACACTTATATGTGAAAAAGAGGGTGGTGATGTCATAACGGATATTTGTCGCGAGTTCACATGGCCTGTAGCCAAGGCTTCTGTCATGTCATTTGTCGTTGGTCGGCAATGAGCAGTTCCAGCTGTGAGGCTCCCAAAAAAGGAGCATGATCTTGTGGCGGACCGGACTTCCCCGTTCCTTTTTATTTTTTGGAAGTTAGAGGAGGCCGTCCGGTGCACGATTTGTCGCGCCTGGCATCAGCCACAAAAAAAACATTGTTTTTTATTTGTCGGTTCCAGTAACATGACTGTTTGGTGCAGTTGGTTGCACCTGACCACAACTGAGGTCATGCACAACTGCCCTGCCAAAAATAAAAACAGGTATGGACCCTTTTTTTTGCTGTTGTTGGGGTCAACTGGCGCACCTCACACTGCGTGCAAAGCAGAGTTTTCCAACCAACAAAACCCTTAGAAAACCCTAAAAAAACCCTTGATAAGTGGTTATGTTTAACACTCCATAGGGTTTTCTAAGGGTTTTATTGGTCTGAAAACCCTGCTTTGCACGCAGTGTCAACCCCACCCCTAACATGTCACGTGACTGATCACGTGCACAGTCCGAACCTTTTTTGACCCAAATATACTTACTTAATCAAAACCTAACCTTATGTTACATTATGTAAAATAGTAAATAATGATGCATTGTACACAATGTGCCCAACATTGTACCTAATATCCAAATGCCACCTACCTCCAAGGATGACTTCACATCACCATCCAAGAACCAGTGTTCTCAGTCAAAGTGTAAAGCTCTCCTTGCAGTTGGCTGCAAATACAAGACCTGTGACAAATGCTGCAATGTCAGCAAGCTCAGCATGCAAAAAAGCAGAAAAGAGACAAATGTGATAAGGACCCACACCATCAGCAAGCTCCAGCTCCAGGTAACAGTAACACAACAGAGAAGGGCCCAGTTGAATATATCTATGTCAGAAGTGAAATGGAGTCAGCATCTGATGAAAGTAAAGTGAGTAACATTGTTGGCACTGTAGGGGATTATTACTGATAAAAAGTGTTACGATCCGATCGTGCCATTGACTACCTTCGGAAAAAGCCTTGGACACGTGCTTCTGGATTTCTATTTTGTTTGTTCTTGTTTCTGCTTCTCATGTTTCATGTCTTGCTTCTGAAACATTCTCAATTCTGCTTCCATGTTTCAAAGTTCTGCTTCTCTTTCTGCCAGAATATTCTGGATGTTTCAGAGTCCTGTCTTCTGTTCCTGCCAGCTCACAAAATGAGAGAAAAACATAGAAAAATAGGATTTCTTGTACAGTACTTAAGAGCCTGTAGTACACCCTGTATTCCTCGTTCTAGTCTTGTTCAATCCAAGCTATTGCCACCCCCTGTTCATCTACCTTGCTGAGGTAGAGAGTCTGACTACTGTTTTACTGCTGCATTTGCATTGACTTGCAGAAGAGCCTGCTGACTGACTGGATGCACCAGTGCACTGACTAAGCATGACCCAGAAGACACCTTACGACTAAGCAGTGATGAACAGCACACATAAGGACTATACTCACAGTGGCAAAGTAGACTGTGGTGAGATATAGAGGGTGGCTGGAAAGCAGCAACAGAGTGTAGTCAAGCAAGTGAAGCAGAGTTAGAGTCTGGCACACAACAGATGAGAACTGATGTTATTACAGAGGAGGGAACATACCTGGCACACAACAGATGAGAACTGATGTGGACCAGGAGCGTACAAGCTGCACTACTTATACAAAACACAGGGTGACAGTAGTAACACAGCGTCACAGTAAATACAAGGGTCATTTGTTCTACAGACGGACAAAGGAGTGAACATTCTGAGAACAAGAGATAAGGAGAACAAGAAGAATCTAGACTAATGATATCATACTGACATCATAATAAGGATAGAACAAAGGGAAACTACAAGAGCGTTGAGTACAACGCAAAGTCTGGATTCTATGATGTCATAGTGTACAGTGATGTCATAGATAAGTAAATACAACAAGTCTGAGATTGTGTGATCATAATAATCTAATCTACATGAGTCCTGTATATCTTATCTACAGCAGTCCATATCTGATTGTCCTTTGAGCCGCTAAGCGCGCAAGGGTCACTTATCAACAAGCGGTAGTGACGAGGTCGTGAGCCTGCCTCTAGGATTGTAAAAAAAAGTGTCTAGGAAAACACACCTGTCAGATTCAAGGACAACCACACAATCATGACACAGCTTAAAAAAGTATTTAAGACAAAAGAGCACATCTTTTTTTGTGGGAACTATGATGCACCTGTTGATCCACTCATCTCATATAAGGATCTTGTCAGCACAACTGCACATGATATCTGGAAAGTTACAAGTTACCGCTTCAGGTGAGTGAAGGTCCAAATAATAAAAGGAAATGAATAATGTACATAAATAGGGTGAAAGATAACAAACCTCTCCAAAATGGCCACAAAACCCAATATTGGTGTTGCCAGGATGAAAGCCAAAGACAAAAGAGTTGCCCCAGCCAAAGGGAGGGTGCCAAGCACTGGGATGTTGATAAGTGACCCTTGTGCACTTAGTGGCTCAAAGGACAATCAGATATGGACTGCTGTAGATAAGATATACAGGACTCATGTAGATTAGATTATTATGATCACACAATCTCGGACTTGTTGTATTTACTTATCTATGACATCACTGTACCATATGACATCATAGAATCCGGACTTTGCGTTGTATTCAATGCTCTTATACTTTCCCTTTATTCTATCCTTATCATGATGTCACCATGATATCATTTGTCTGGACTCTTCTTGTTCTTACTTGTCCTTGTTCTCAACACGACCACTCCTTTGTCTGTTTGTAGAACAATACCTCTTGTATTTACTATGACTGTTACGATTCTCACCTCTTGCTGTATGTGTCTTACTCTGTCTTGTCACTTACTGTACGATACACAGTTTCTGCGGAGTTCTCATTTGTCATGCACCTGTCCGTTTTGCTTCGTTCCACTTGTGCCCAACTCCTTTTGACCAGCGGTTTGTGCCATCGAAAACCACTATACCTTTCTGAGTTGATCTGACGCACATGTGAACCTGTGTGTCCCCATGACTCTCGTTATAGTGTGTTCCTTTGTACTTGATTCAGTGTAAGGTATTCTCGTGTCATGTGTTTGGCCTAGCAAAACACCCTATATTAGTATATAAGTCACGCCCTACCTAGCTTGTATGGTAGACTTGACTTCTTGTGTAATACCACATCGTCTTTGCCTCACGAACCGACCTTTGACTTGCCTTTGTGCTTGAGTCCCTGCTTTTGCTCACCCTTGCGCTTGAGCCCTGACTATCCGCTATTATCCTTGTGTCCCTGGGAGACCAAGTGATACTTGTTCACCACTGAACTGAGTCCTAACTGACTCACGCCTTTCCAATCCCGTTGACTTGCCGAAGCACACGTCGTGCTTAACGCCCCTGTGGTGGTGTTACATTAAGTCAAGTCTCTCACCGTGGCAATGTCCAGTCACAGTCGAACCAAGTTTAAGCCCGAATATATTGATTGTCTCAGCTCCGATGAACTATCTGACAGAGTTAAAGGAGCAGCAGTCTGGGCAGAAAACAATGGAGTCGAAGGATATTTCATCTTTGACCCCACAACAAGATCCTACTGACAAATTCATTACCTTGAAGACAAACACCTCTGGGCATTCATTGAATACTCCCCAAACAAAGGAGCATGGTACACTACCAGACCAGTACCCCTCACCTTGCAAACCGGCCCCTTGGGATCATCTAATCCCTCAGGAATTGATATCAACCCCCAAGACACCACGTCCCCAAGCATATCTGTACCAACAACGAATCTCCCAGCCTCAGCATTCCCTTCCTACGCAATGGCCCAACAGGGACAAGCATCCGCAAGCACCACCCTCATGAGTGGTGGGGGAGCACCCATTGGAGGAACCCCTGCTAGTGGCAGTGGCGGTGTGATGAACACTCACTCAGAGTGCTCGTGCAGGACACTTGGCTGACGAGGAACGCGAGGAACAATGAAGACGGTAGGGAAAACTTGGAGGAACTTGGCTAGAATGAGGATAACAATGAGATCGCGAATCCAAGCTATGGTTAATAGCGAAGAAAGGCACTAGAGGGTTATCCAAGTGGGAGTCACAAGTGGACAGTCTGAGGGACTGTCCGTTCTATTGCTCTAGCTTATATACCTGGGTACATGGTCTGTGCGTACTTTAGGGGAGGCTTACTACTTCCCACAGGTGCTGCGCAATGGAAGGTTCTGGAAGGGTTCTAAGTATATCAACCAATCAGAATAATTGTAGGTATCGTACGACTGCTCCGCAGTCGATTGCGCAAGATTGCGCCATAGTGGTGTGACTGCTCCGCAGTCCAATAGGATTAATCCAAAGAGTGGTATGACTTTCAGTTGTCAGGTGACTTGATAAACATAGGATAATCACATGACCGGTCACGTGACCGTCGGAGTATGAATTTGGAACTCCGACTTCGGATTTCCCCTTTAGGAAATTGATTACATAAGACCGGGCTGGTGCGGACCGGTCTTAGACGCTCGAGTCACAACCCAAGTTTACAGGTTCGTGACAGTATCCCCTCTTTAAGGGGTTGCTGCGCCGTTCAGCAACCATCAAGGTTCTGAGTTTGGGTGCTCGTGGATTCTTGTGGTGAAATTGTCGGACAAGGTCCTGGGCGTGTTTCATTTGTGAGGCTGGGAGCCAGGAGTTTTCTGAAGAAGGGTATCCTTTCCACTTCACTAGGTATTGTATGCCTCTCTTGTTCGGAGAGAGCCTTGATTGGAGGATCGTTTCTACTTCATAGTGTTCGTCCTCTCCTTGGACTATTTCTGGGGGTGGTCTGGTGAAATTGGGTCCGTGGGCTGTGGTTTCGTTATAGGGGGATACAAGGGATATATGGAACACTGGATGGATCCTCCAGGTTTTGGGCAACTGGAGTTTACAGTTAACTCCCTACGCGGATTGTCATGGACGCGTATATCATTTTCCCTATTTTTCTGTATTTTTACGGAATTATTTAAGGAAGATATAAAGGGCCAAAGTACGAGATATTGTTAGTCACATGCTGCCATCATGTGCACCTTTGAGCACGTGACCCTGGGATAGTTGCACCCTTAACGGGACAGCCTAATCCGGTCACATTCCATTTACGTACGGACTCACACGATTGGTAGATAAGGAAGGAACCTTCTAGATAGTTCTAGACTTCGCTTAGTAGTTTACGCTTACTCGCTGTATTAGGTTTTACTCAGCAAAGATAAGGCATCGCGTCAGCGCCATGACTAGTGCATCAGTCAGCACAATAGATAGCGCTATTAATAGACACGACGCGTCAGCTCCTGAGTCATGGAGTCTTACTGTACACTTAGTAATAGTGTTTAGACTCAGTTCAAGCCCAGCCACAGTAGCGTATATAAACCCTCCTGTAGTGTCCTGAGTGGAACCAACTTGTCCTCTTGGTTCTCCACTCAGGTGCACATCTCCTTGTACTTCTTACTCCTTACCAATCTAACTTGTCCTCTTGGTTCTCCACTCAGCGTGCCACTGCGTGATCACTGACTATTCGCATCCTTGCATAAAGGATCTAAGCTTTAGTCCCCTCCGCATTGACTGCACGCTTGGCGCGTGATTTATCTCTGCGTTCGGGTTGAGTGTGCTCACCTGACGGTTCATCTATTCCCTCACACTTGGACTCAACGTAGCGAGGTGTCATACCGCTACATTAGGACAAGTTCCTCTTCACTCTCTTGAGCCCCGCGCTCACCAGTTTTATCATCTTTCCCTCTAGGCGGTTGACGACCATCAGTCCCTTGTGTTATCTACCTCACTCTTTGCCTGGGGAAGTCCGTAAGCAGAATCTGTGCATTTGTGGTACAACTGTAGTGTCCGTAAAACCGGCATACATTGTGCTTGCCTTTATTGGGTCTATCTGGTCATCAGTAGACGCCTCTGGGTACTGGCTGCAGAACTGGTCACCACGCCAGATAAGCTGCAGTTAGACATTGAGCCAGCCAGGCCTAGCCTGCGACAGCTGTACGCGTACCAACCAGAAAAGTTTGAGAGCGCTTCGGCGTGAGAGGCAGCCAACAGGTCGAGAAGACTGAGGCAGACAGCCTTGTAGCTCTACACATAACCCTTCACTATTCCTGAGTGTTCCTTTATCGCCGCAGCCTCGCGCAGTGTGAAACAATCACTGTGTATTGGTCTCGCTTGATAGGGCATTCCATTCACCCTCGAGTTAGCGTTTCGCGCTCGTTGTATCCCGTCGTCCAAATCCACCTCACACATTTCCAAACTGCCTCGCATATTCGCGAACGTCCGCACCCGCCTTTGTCGTCTCTTCAGGAGGAGACAAGCCTCAATCACACCACCCCAGACTACAGCCTCTGCTTCGGCATCGCTGCACGTACACCCGGACACCCAGTCTGAACAAGACCGGATCCCCTCCCCAGTGTACGCATCACCATCACCCACTGCATCAGTAGAATCCTTCCATTCCGCCCACTCCTCCTCCCAAGCCACACTCGCCCAGTCAGGCGAAAGTTTCATTGACGAAGACGGTGTCAACATTCGTTACCAGGGGTTCCAGTTAGAACTACCCCCTCGTAACATCGCCGAGCAATACGTGCAGGCAATTTACCACGACCCCGAGTACCGTTACGGCCTACTAGAGCTCTACTGCCTAGAAATCCCAGTCCTCGGAACAGAATTCACGGTCCCGCAGCTGATAGCCATCGCTGCGAACCTCATCCCTCGTCTCGAAACTCCTCCTCACCCCCTCCTCTCCCACATAAGGGAAGACGAAGAACGTGGCTCCCAAGAAAGGGAAACAGACAGCTCGTCTAGCACAAGCTCAGTATCCCAGCGGAGCTCGCTCGAAATTCGCCCTCCCTCCTCCAACTAAGAAAGAAAAGGAGTTCATATCTCGTATCCAAGATTGGGACGAGATCTCACCAGACGAACAACTCCTTCTCTTAGAAGAATTCCGTCGGGCACAGGAGGACGCAGAACGAAAAGAGAGGCAGAAGAAATTAGACGAGATGTCACAACCAAGCGGAAGCACCCTCCCTCACGCCGCACCACCAACACCACTCCCCCCACCCACCGTCCAGGACTGCCTGGACCTTATCAATCATCTCGGCATAGCTGTCGGTAACCTCGCGCAACAAGTCACAGCCCTGACAGCGCAGGTAGCCTCGGCAACCGCCACTCGCCCAGGAAATGGAAAAAACAAGGAAATAGTGGCCCGCCCCAAAGCCTGGGACGGGAAAGGCTCCTCATCGGATGCCCGTCATTTCCTTGCCGCATTCCACAACTGGGCAGGATCATTAGGGGACGCCATGAACACATGGCATACAGTGGACAGCAAATGGTACGCAGACGAACACAGGTGGATCGCTGCCGCCCTCAACCTGATGGAAGGGGACGCTAAAACCTGGGCACTCCCATACCTGGAGTCCGCCAACCAAGGGACTATTCCCTTCGGAGGAAACTGGTCGGACTTCGTTAAAGAGTTCAACCGCAGGTTTAGCCCCCTGGACGTACAAGACATAGCTCGAGAAGAGCTAAAGAAAACAAAACAAGGAAAGAAGACGGTTGCCGAATATGCATCCATATTCGAGCAGTATTCCGGACAGACTGGGTGGTCCATCGTCGACCTCCGCACCCGCTTCTATGACGGTCTCACAGACGAGATCAAGGACCTCCTCGCCATCACAGACAAGCCCCATAACACATACGACGAGCTCAAGCAGAGCGCGCAAGTCATTGACCAACGACTGCGCCAACGCCAGAGCGAGAAGAAAGGGAAACCTTCATCGTCATCACAACACACTACCTCCAACCCTGACGCCATGCAAGTCGACGCCACACGTCAGCAAGGCAACAGAGCGAAGGAGGAGATCTTCAAAACTCGGGGCGAGTTTCAAGCATGGATGAGAGGAAAATGCTACGGGTGTGGTTCGAAAGAACATACAAAAAAGGATGGAAACCATGAGCGCGACGTCTGTAACTGGTGCCAAAGAGCAGGGCACCGAGCAAACGTCTGCCAGAACAAGAGAATGGGGAAACCGGCTAAAGCGAAAGCTGCAGCAACAACGGAGTCCCCTAGCCCACCATCGTCGTCCAATACTGCGGCAGCAGCCGCCACAAGTACTTCCCCCGCCCAGACGTCCCAGGCAGACGTGGCGAAGTTGTTGGGAATGTTGGAAAAGCAGCAAGAACAGCTGGATGCTTTCAAAGCGGCTTTTTAGATCAGGGGTCGCGTATAGCTGCGACCGGCCCCTCTACAGTAGATGACTCGGCCTCATGTAGTTGTAATATATGCTTACGCTCTCGCCTTGTTTCGGACTCACCTTCTGTAATTCATACGATTCGTGCCTGTAAGTTAGATAGTAGTGTTGGTTCAGTCTCTTGTTTTCCTGATTCTATTACATCTACATCTGCCTCGGAGATGAACAATAGTAGTGTTTCTTTTGCTCCACCTTCTTCAGAAGCAATGCCGCACGTGATGATTTCTGATGCAGCACTGTCTTCTACTATTATACCCGAAACTAAAGACAAAAAATCACATTTTCATATTTCTGTGTATTTAAAAGGACGTCATCGTACTGTAAAAGTAGCAGCAATGGTAGACTCTGGGGCAACCTCGTTGTTCCTGGACAAAAAGTACGCTGACCACCACAAAATGTTGCAGGTTCCTCTTGCAAGTCCCATTACCCTATACAACATAGATGGGACTCTCAACGAAGCCGGTAGTATCACCCATAAAGTCAGACTCTCTCTAAAAGTCGGCCCTAGTGAAGAAAATTACGACTTCCTAGTTACTTCACTCGGCCCAGAGAACGTTATCTTGGGACTACCATGGCTAAGGCAAAGGAACCCGCAGATAGATTGGCAGGAAGGCACTATGCGCCTCAACTCGACCGCTGAAACAGCGCAACCAGAGTTAGAGGTAGAGGTGACGCGCATCATGGCGAACCGAATGGAACGCCGCCGTCTCCTTGCGGAGAAAGTGCTCGATACGGTCCAAGACGAAGTTTTCTGTTTGGCAGGCTTCACATATTCTCAGCAAATCACAGAGAAAGCCACCGCCTCCAAACCCAAGAAAACCTTCGAAGAAATGGTACCGGAGCATTACAGAGACTTCGCAAAAGTTTTCTCTGAGGAGGAATCCCAAAGGCTCCCTGAGCATCAACCATGGGATCACGCTATAGACCTCGAACCAGATGCCGTTAAACACTGGAAGGTCAAAACGTATCCTATGTCCCCAAGCGAGCAAGTGGAACTCGACAAATTCTTGCAAGAGCACATCTCAAAAGGATATCTGGTCCCATCTAAGTCACCGATGGCATCACCAGTATTCTTTATTAAGAAAAAGGATGGCAAACTCCGTCTAGTGCAAGATTACCGCCGTCTTAATAAAATCACTATTAAGAATCGTTATCCACTGCCGCTCGCCGCAGACATTATAAACCGGTTGAAAGGAGCAAAGGTATTCACCAAGTTCGACGTAAGATGGGGGTATCACAACATCCGGATCAAACCCGGAGATGAATGGAAAGGCGCAATAATCACCAATCGCGGGCTGTACGAACCAAAGGTCATGTACTTCGGAATGACCAACAGTCCAGCCACCTTCCAAGCCCTCATGAATGCCGTCTTTGCCGATCTAATCGCAACAGGAGAGGTTGCAGTATACATGGATGACATCCTCATCTACAGTAACTCCCTGGAGCACCATCGCAAGATTGTACGCGAAGTGCTCAGGAGACTGCAAGAACATGACCTCTATCTCAAGCCTGAGAAATGCGACTTTGAAAGGCAGGAAATGGAGTACCTAGGGATGATTATTCGTCCCGGAGAAGTGCAGATGGACCCTGGCAAGGTCGCTGCAGTAAGGGAGTGGCCTACACCCAAAACGCTCAAAGAGGTTAGAGCGTTCATTGGGTTCGCCAACTTCTATCGTCGATTCATCAAGGACTTCGCGGCTATCGCCCGACCCTTGCATGACCTCACGAAGAAGGACACTCCATGGCAATGGCATTCTGAACAGCAGAAGGCTTTTGACCACTTGAAGGAAAGCTTCGTACAAGAACCCATTCTTAAAGTGTACGACCCACAGCTTCCAACAAGAGTTGAAACCGATGCTTCAGGATTTGCTACCGGCGGTATACTCACTCAGAAGTATCCTGATGGTCTCTGGCACCCTGTTGCGTATCGCTCACAGTCTATGAGCAAAGAAGAACGCAACTACGAAATCTACGACAGAGAAATGCTCGGCTTAATCCGCGCCTTAGAGGACTGGAGACACTTCCTCGAAGGCATCTCCTTTGAAGTGATCACCGACCATAAGAACATGGAATGGTGGGCAAGCATGAAGGACTTAAACCGTCGACAGGCCCGATGGGCCCTGTATTTAAGTCGCTTCGCCTTCAAAATCACTTATAAGAAGGGAGACTCTATGCAAGCCGATGCATTAAGTAGATTTTCAAAAGACCACATCAGAGACAACGAGGATAACCGCCAGGTTCAGGTTTTACAACCTAAGCATTTCCTCAATGCCGCCCAAGCACACTTCCGCCCAGAAGTGGACTCCCTAGGGAATCGCATAAGACTCGCCTCCATTCGAGAAGCAGAAGTAATAGAGGGTCTCAAAAGTTTACAAAAGACCGCTCCAAAAGCTCTCATGGACGGAGTCGCGATGTGGGAGGAAGATGACGGCCTAGTTTACCATCGAGGGAAACTGTACGTTCCCAATGACCGGACGTTAAGACGAGATGTGGTCAAGTCATGCCACGACTCCATCACCACCGGTCACCCTGGTAAGAACGGCACCATCGAGCTAGTCAGTCGCTACTATTGGTGGCCACGCATGGCAGGCTTCATCAGCTCATACGTAGAAGGATGCGATCGATGCCAACGCTATCGCAAAGACCTGCACCCCAAAGCCATAATTCAGCCGCAGGAAGTACCTGAGGGACCATGGCAGATAGTCGGAGTCGATCTAATCGGTCCACTGCCCATGTCACACGGAAAGGATATGATCCTTAACATAGTGGATCATTATACGAAACAGATCCATCTATTTCCAGTGACATCCCAAATCACGGCTGATGGGGTAGCATCCATCTACTTTGAGCAAGTCTTCCCCTTGCACTGGGATCCCAAAAAAAATCATCAGTGATAGGGGACCCCAGTTTGCTGCAAGAAGCATGCGGGCACTATATAAGCGACTAGGGATAGATGCAGGTCTCACTACCGCCTATCACCCTCAAGCTAATGGACAGGTAGAGCGCAAAAATCAAGAAGTAGAAGTCTACTTGCGCTTGTTCATTAGTAAGAGGCAGGATGATTGGGCAGACCTGCTCCCTACAGCGGAATTCGTAGTCAATAGTAGACTCAACTCAGCCACAGGGCACACCCCCTTTGAGCTACTATACGGTTATACACCAGACTTCACCATTCCCGCTGGAAGGCCCACCGGTATCCCAACGCTCGACAAACGCCTACAACACCTAGTTTCCACAAGAAGGGATGCAGAGGCAGCTCTACGCCTGAGTAAAAGGCGAATGCAAACAGACGTTGAACAGAGACACAAGCCATACGTCTTCAACGTCGGGGACAAAGTCTGGTTGCAAGCTAAGCAAATAAAGATACACCAGCAGTCGTCCAAACTGGGCCCAAAGCAACTAGGCCCATTTGAAGTCACTGAAGTCAAGAGTGACGTCGACTACAAGCTTGCACTCCCCCCTGCATTACGGATCCATGATGTATTTCATGTAGACCGCCTCTCCCCTTACAAGGGAAACAAAGTTAATGGGCTTATGCCACCCCCACCTGAACCCATCACAGTCGAAGGGGAAGAAGAGTACGAAGTTGACCACATCAGAGACTCAAAACTCTTCGGTCGTACTCTTAAGTACCTAGTTCGCTGGAAGGGCTACGGTGAAGGCGAGGACACTTGGGAGCCAGCTAAGAACCTAGCACATGCCCCGGACAAAGTCAAGGAGTTCCACTCCTTAAATCCGGGTGCACCTAGAAAAATAGCAGCACTCATCTACGCGTCCTTGCCTTGGCAAGCATCTCATATGTACACAGAGGCCAACGCGGACGTCGACCCTTAAGAAGGGGGGTAATGTCATGGACGCGTATATTATTTTCCCTATTTTTCTGTATTTTTACGGAATTATTTAAGGAAGATATAAAGGGCCAAAGTACGAGATATTGTTAGTCACATGCTGCCATCATGTGCACCTTTGAGCACGTGACCCTGGGATAGTTGCACCCTTAACGGGACAGCCTAATCCGGTCACATTCCATTTACATACGGACTCACACGATTGGTAGATAAGGAAGGAACCTTCTAGATAGTTCTAGACTTCGCTTAGTAGTTTACGCTTACTCGCTGTATTAGGTTTTACTCAGCAAAGATAAGGCATCGCGTCAGCGCCATGACTAGTGCATCAGTCAGCACAATAGATAGCGCTATTAATAGACACGACGCGTCAGCTCCTGAGTCATGGAGTCTTACTGTACACTTAGTAATAGTGTTTAGACTCAGTTCAAGCCCAGCCACAGTAGCGTATATAAACCCTCCTGTAGCGTCCTGAGTGGAACCAACTTGTCCTCTTGGTTCTCCACTCAGGTGCGCATCTCCTTGTACTTCTTACTCCTTACCAATCTAACTTGTCCTCTTGGTTCTCCACTCAGCGTGCCACTGCGTGATCACTGACTATTCACATCCTTGCATAAAGGATCTAAGCTTTAGTCCCCTCCGCATTGACTGCACGCTTGGCGCGTGATTTATCTCCGCGTTCAGGTTGAGTGTGCTCACCTGACGGTTCATCTATTCCCTCACACTTGGACTCAACGTAGCGAGGTGTCATACCGCTACACGGATATGACTTTGAATGGTCCATGTCGTCTAGGGGCTAGTTTGGCTTTGGGGTGCGTGGTGTGGATATTGGTTCCTTCTAACCAAACTTGGTCGCCTGGTTGGGGTACGTAGGTGGCTGTGGATACGTGGGTATTTTTCATGACTTTGGCTGCTACCTTTAATGCAGCGGATACTTCAATGCGAATTTGTTCTAGGGAGTGAAGGCGTTCTTCCACTGTGGGTATTTTGGATGCAAAGTTGACTGGTGGAATGAATTCTGGTTTGTAGCCGTACCAGATCTCGAAGGGTGATTTTCCTGTGGCGCTGTGTTGTCTTGCGTTGTGGGCGAATTCCATGAAGGGTATTAGTTCTACCCAGTTGTCGACTTGGAAATTACAAAAGACGCGTAGGTATTGTTCTAGTTCCTGGTTGACGTGTTCTGTTTCTCCATCTGTTTGTGGATGGAATGCTGTAGACATGGTTGACTTGACGCCTAGTTTGCTCCAAACTTCTTGCATTACTTTGGAAGCAAATTGTGGTCCTCTATCGGATATTACTTGGTGTGGTAGACCTGTTCGTCTCCAGACTTGTTCTAAGTATAACTTGGATGTTTCTTCGGCAGTGATGGTCTTGTTACATGGAGCAATTATCGTTGCTTTACTGAGACGATCCACTACAACGAATAGTGAATCGTATCCTTGTGACGTGGGGAGATCCGTGATGAAGTCCATAGTGACTATTTCCCAAATTTCGTTAGGGACTTGATTTGGTTGCAGAGGTACTTGGTTTCTTGGTTTAACTTTTGTTGCTTGGCAAGTGGCACATCCGTCCACATAGCTCTTGACGAAGGTGAACATGCCTGGCCACCAGAATTCTCGTGAAATTAGTTCGTAGGTCTTCCATCTTCCAGGATGTCCCGTGGCAAGATGGTCATGGTATTGCTTGACTATTTCTCTCCGGAGATCTTCATTCTTGGGGACGTATACTTGTCCTTTGTACAGGATGATTCCATCTTCTAAGTTCCAATCTTCTAAGCCCTTTGTGAGAGATCTAGGGCCGTTCTTTAGAAGGGTTTCTAAGGCAAGGCTAACTTCTTTGTCGTATTCTTGAGTGTTCTTGATTTGTTGTCGTAACGTGGTGTTTCCTTGGACTGTGATTGTTGTGGGTCGGACTGCGTGGATTGCGAAAAATTTGGTATCCAGGAGCACACAATCATTTTCTTCGTGAGCTATCCCCTCTTTAAGGTCTGGACGCCTGGACAGGGCATCCGACTTATTTTGGGTACCAGGTTTGTGGACAATGGTGAACTTGAAACGCGAGAGGAAGAGGGCCCATCGTGCTTGGCGCCGCGTAAGTTTCTGTTTCATGGAAAAATAGACCAAATTTCCATGGTCCGACCAAATTTTGAGGGTGTCTTCGCGTCCTTCAAGGTAGTGGCGAAAAATTTCCAGGGCACGGATGATAGCGAGGAGTTCTTTATCATGGATTTCATAGTTCTGTTCGGCAGGCTGTAGAGACTTGGAGTGGTACGCGATGGGGTGCCAACGGTTGAGTGCATCGGGTTGTTCTAAGATGGCGCCAGTGGCAAAATCACTAGCGTCGGTGATTAAGCAGAAAGGTTTATCATGGTCTGGCAGGGCAAGGACAGGTGCCGTGGTAAAAGCTGTGATGAGTGTCTGGAAGGCTGTGGATGCTTCTGGGGTCCATAGGAAGGGTACTTCTTTCTTGGTTAAGTCAAACAAAGGGCGGGCGATAGTAGAGAAGTCCTTGATGAAGCGTTGATAAAAATTGCAAAATCCCAGGAAGGCTTGAACTTGTTTGACCGTCTTAGGAGGTGGCCAGTCCCTTATTCCTGCCACCTTAGCTGGGTCCATGGCAATCTGTCCTTCGGATATAACGAGTCCGAGGTATTCTATGGATGTCTGGGCGAAAGAGCATTTCTCTGGTTTCAAGTAGAGGTCGTATTTTGCTAGGCGTGATAGTACTTCATGGGTGAGTCTGGTTAACGTGGGGAGGTCCTCTGCAAATATCAGGATATCGTCAAGATAGACGACAACATGTCCTTCATCTATTAGGTCTTCGAAGATGGTGTTCATGAATGTTTGAAACGTGGCAGGGGCATTGCAGAGGCTGAATGTCATGACTGTGGGTTCATATAGTCCGAGGGGTGTCTTGAAAGCAGCTTTGTACTCGTCGCCTTTGCGGACTCGAATATTGTTATAGCCCCATCGGATATCTAACTTGGTGAACCATCTTGCGCCGCGTAGTTTATCAATGAGCTCGGGGATTAATGGCAATGGGGCGGCGTTCTTGACCGTAATATCATTTAATGCTCGATAATCTTGTACTGGGCGTAACTTGCCATCTTTCTTATCTATAAAGAAGAAGGGGCTGGCCATGGGTGACTTGGAAGGGCGAATATATCCCCTTTGTAGGTGATCTGTGATATAAATCTTCAATGCTTCTGATTCTTTGGGCGTGAGGCGATAGATGGAGCAATTCTTCATGGTGGCTCCGGGTTTCAATTCTATGGCATGGTCCCATGGCTGGTGCTGTGGTAGTCTTTGGGAGGCTGTCTCGCTAAATACCTTAGCGTACTGTGAAAACTGGGCTGGGATGTGTTCCGTGGATGTCTTGGGTGCTGTTCTAGCTGCAATTTCTGTGCTCGTGGTGGTCTTGGCTCTAATGAGTATATCTTCTTCCTTGGTTTCTTGATGTAGGTACAGGAACGGCTCCATGGCTTCTTGACTAAAGGCAGGTTCACCTGTGACTTGGTATTCTTCCGTGGTTTGTAAAACATTGATCGTGGTTGTTCGCGTCTGCGGCTTCTTGGCTGTAATAACTAGGGACTTGGTGGATAGTGTGCAGGTCTTGGGGCATCTTGTGAAGGCGAGTTGTGGCGTGGCCCAGTTAACTTCTGGGTTGTGTGCTTTGAGCCAATCTGTTCCTAGGATAATATCATGGTCGCCTAGCGTGGTTATGTAGAGTTCGGCACATTCGTCGTGGTATTCTCCATCGGAAGTCTTTATCCGGATTGTCTGGATTGTAGTATATCAAACTGATCCTTGTTTGTTCAATGTTCCATCCACATTCCGTACTGGAAGTGGGTTAACTAGGGTTCTGAGAGTTAGGTTATTCCTCTTGGCAAAGTCTTGATCTATGATGATTCCTTCTGTGCCGCTGTCTAGTAAAGCCCGTGCACTGATTTCTCGACCGGTTTTCTTTCCTACTAGAGTGATTCTGAGCGTAATTGAGGGTGATCGTCTATTCCGTATCGTATCACCGGGTACAGGCTCAGAATCTAACGTCTCTAGTAATGAGTATCCTTGGTTAAAACTATGGTTGGCCACTCGTAAAGCCCTAACTGACAGTGCTTCAGTAGGGTAGTTCAAAAATCCTCTGGAAGGGGGGCTGATTGAGGGCGTGGAATCGTGATGTGTGCTGGGGGACTGTGATACATTGCCACTATCTGGGCAGGGTGATCTTTGGGGGGATCCTTGTAGGATTCTTCTTGAGTTAGGGTCGTGCGTGCCCTAAAGTCTGACCGCTGATTACTGGGTCTTCCATTCCCTTGTCCTTGTCGTTGGGAGCTATTCCTGGTCTGGCAGTCCTTGGCTCGGTGGTTCGGCTTTCCGCAATAAAAACAGAGCTTCTCCTTGAAGCGTCGATCTTTTTCTTCCTTGGTTATTCTGCCTGCTTGCTGAGGTCTTATACTCGTGGCTGTGGTGGCGTTGACGTGAGCGCTGTCTTCTTCGGCGTACATGGCCCTATTTCTTGGCCCTTGAAGTCTTTGTCCTGTGAATGCTGGGTTACTGTAGAGACGCCATACGCGGTCAAATTCTCTTGCTAGTTCGACCAATTTGTCTAGGGTTGTGGGCTGTGGTGATACACCAATAATCTTCTGGTGTAGAGCTGCAGGGAGTGCCTTTCTAAAGGCGAACATCTTGGTTTCTTCGTTTGCACCTGATCTGGGCGCGTACGTGGACCATTCTTGGTACCAATCATTGAAGGGTCGATTTCCCATACGACAGGAGTACATGAGGTTGGTTGATTCTAACTTGGTGTGTGATGGGATGAAGTGTTTTTTGAACGCGTCTCTGAAATCGTTCCAGGTGCCGAAGTCTATGGGCGTGGCTGTGAGGGCTTTGGTCTGTTGATCTTGGGCCCAATCTCCTGCTGGGGTACCAATCTTGAAGTGCGTTAAGGCAGCCGATACGCGCTTGCCTTCGTTGGTGTACGTGGATTCGTTGAGATAGTAGTAGTTTTCAACACTACTCCAAAAGGCTTCTGCCTTGTCCTGTTTGCCATCGAATGGTTCTGGGGGTGTTCCTAATAACTTGGCGCCTCCTCCTGAAGCCATGGTGCTTGTTACTGGGGGTGTCGGTGGTGGAGAAGGGGATTGACTCTTGGTACCAAAAAGCTTTGGTTGTCTTGGTGTGAACAGTGGGTAACTTGGTTGACTGGATGGTCCTGGGGTACTTGGGAGTGCGCCTGGTAGCTTTCCTGCTGATGGTGACTGGGGGGTGTGTGTTCCTGATAAACTAGCTAGTACTGAGGCGACAGTCTTGGTGGTTTTGTCTAGGAGGCCTGATACTTCTGCCTGTTCTGTCTCCGAATTCTCTTGGTCTGTACTTGGCGGTGGAGATAAGTCTGATCCTTCTTGGTCAGAGTCTGGGAAGACTACTCTTCGGTTATTCTTGTAGACCCAAAGTTCTCGTTTGGTCGACCAACGGACTTCCTTTCCGTTGTACTTGGCTGTGAGATTGTGGTGATCGTACGATCCTTTGTCGAATTTGCTATATCCTGGGTAAGCATCTTCAAAATCGTCCTTGCTGACAGTGTCGTCTGTCCCAAAGAATTTCCACAGGAACTTCCCGTTTGGGCTCGTGAGTTCTTCTGTGTTCCAGATAACGTGGATTAGATTATCGTCAAGGGAGAAGAAGGGGTTCTTGAAGTAGATGGGGACTCTTGCTAGTTCTTCGGGGGTAAGGTCTCTAGTGTTTTGGTCTGGTTGATTGCTCATTCACTAGAGCTGCCTTTGTAATCTTGATACGGTCCAACCGTCTGAGTCCCAGGCGTAAAAGATTTTATACCCTGGTTGTAGTGTTATCCCGTGAGTTGCACTTGGTCGTTGGCTAGATCGAATCCAACAATATTCTTCAAATATCCCGTAATGCGATATTAAGACACTAGATCTCCACAAGAGCCCTTGGAACCCTACTGGGTCTGTGGTGATGTCGCGGATGTTGTTGACTGTGTGTTGGAGGTTTAGGGGAACTCCGTGTCTCTGGAATATGAGTTGACAGTGCTGCTTGAAGGTCTGTAATTCTCTGGGGTTTCTCGTGGGTAGTGTTCTCGATATGAAGGGTACTTCTGGGAGGTGGTAATACGTGGGTTGGGTTGCTAGGAATTGTCCTTCTTCACTATGTAGCGGTATGACAACCTCGCTACGTCAAGCTCAAGTGTGAACTGTAGTGAACTGTCTGGTGAGCACACCCAAGCTCGGCGCGGAGATAAATCACGCTGCTAACGTACAGTCACAGCGGAGTGGACGAATATCTCAGAGTCTTTATACAAGAACTCAAGACGTCAGTGATCACGCTGTGGCACGCTGAGTGGAGAACCAAGAGGACAAGTTCAGATTGGAGAGTAAGGAATACAAGGGAGATACGCACCTGAGTGGAGAACCAAGAGGACAAGTTGGTTCCACTCAGGACGCTACAGGAGGGTTTATATACGCTACTGTGGCTGAGCTTGAACTGAGTCTAAACACTATTACTAAGTGTACAGTAAGACTCCATGACTCAGGAGCTGACGCGTCGTGTCTAATAATAGCGCTATCTATTGTGCTGACTGATGCACTAGTCATGGCGCTGACGCGATGCCTTATCTTGCTGAGTAAAACCTAATACAGCGAGTAAGCGTAAACTACTAAGCGAAGTCTAGAACTATCTAGAAGGTTCCTTCCTTATCTACCAATCGTGTGAGTCCGTACGTAAGTGGAATGTGACCGGATTAGGTTGTCCCATTAAGGGTGCAACTATCCCAGGGTCACGTGCTCAGAGGTGCACATGATGGCAGCATGTGACTAACAATATCTCGTACTTCGGCCCTTTATATCTTCCTCAGATAATTCCGTAAAAATACAGAAAAATAGGGAAAATAATATACGCGTCCATGACATCACCCCCCTTCTTAAGGGTCGACGTCCGCGTTGGCCTCTGTGTACATATGAGATGCTTGCCAAGGCAAGGACACGTAGATGAGTGCTGCTATTTTTCTAGGTGCACCCGGATTTAAGGAGTGGAACTCCTTGACTTTGTCCGGGGCATGCGCTAGATTTTTAGCTGGCTCCCAAGTGTCCTCGCCTTCACCGTAGCCCTTCCAGCGAACTAGGTACTTAAGAGTACGACCGAAGAGTTTTGAGTCTCTGATGTGGTCAACTTCGTACTCTTCTTCCCCTTCGACTGTGATGGGTTCAGGTGGAGGTGGCATAAGCCCATTGACTTCGTTTCCCTTATAAGGGGAGAGGCGGTCTACATGAAATACATCATGGATCCGTAATGCGGGGGGGAGTGCAAGCTTGTAGTCGACGTCACTTCTAACTTCTGTGACTTCAAATGGGCCTAATTGTTTAGGGCCCAGTTTGGATGACTGCTGGTGTATCTTGATTTGTTTGGCTTGCAGCCAGACTTTATCCCCGACGTTGAAGACGTGTGGCTTGTGTCTTTGTTCAACGTCTGTTTGCATTCGCCTTTTACTTAGGCGTAGAGCTGCCTCTGCATCCCTTCTTGTGGAAACTAAGTGTTGTAGACGCTTATCGAGCGTTGGGATACCAGTGGGCCTACCAGCGGGAATGGTGAAGTCCGGTGTGTAACCGTATAGTAGCTCAAAGGGGGTGTGCCCCGTGGCTGAGTTGAGTCTACTATTGACTACAAATTCCGCTGTAGGGAGCAGGTCTGCCCAGTCATCCTGCCTCTTACTAATGAACAAGCGCAAGTAAACTTCTACTTCTTGATTTTTGCGCTCTACCTGTCCATTAGCTTGAGGGTGATAGGCGGTAGTGAGACCTGCGTCTATCCCTAGTCGCTTATATAGTGCCCGCATGCTTCTTGCAGCAAACTGGGGTCCCCTATCACTGATGATTTTCTTTGGGATCCCATGCAAGGGGAAGACTTGCTCAAAGTAGATGGATGCTACCCCATCAGCCGTGATTTGGGACGTCACTGGGAATAGATGGATCTGTTTTGTGTAGTGATCCACTATGTTAAGGATCATGTCCTTTCCATGTGACATGGGCAGAGGGCCGATTAGATCGACTCCGACTATCTGCCATGGTCCCTCAGGTACTTCCTGCGGCTGAATTATGGCTTTTGGGTGCAGATCTTTGCGATAGCGTTGGCATCGATCACATCCTTCTACGTATGAGCTTATGAAGCCTGCCATGCGTGGCCACCAGTAGTAGCGACTGACTAGCTCGATGGTGCCGTTCTTACCAGGGTGACCGGTGGTGATGGAGTCGTGGCATGACTTAACCACATCTCGTCTTAACGTCCGGTCATTGGGAACGTAAAGTTTCCCCCTGTGGTAAACTAGGCCGTCATCTTCCTCCCACATCACGACTCCGTCCATGAGAGCTTTTGGAGCGGTCTTTTGTAAACTTTTGAGACCCTCTATAACTTCTGCTTCTCGAATGGAGGCGAGTCTTATGCGATTCCCTAGGGAGTCCACTTCTGGGCGGAAGTGTGCTTGGGCGGCATTGAGGAAATGTTTAGGTTGTAAAACCTGAACCTGGCGGTTATCCTCGTTGTCTCTGATGTGGTCTCTTGAGAATCTACTTAATGCATCGGCTTGCATAGAGTCTCCCTTTTTGTAAGTGATTTTGAAGGCGAAGCGACTTAAATACAGGGCCCATCGGGCCTGTCGACGGTTTAAGTCCTTCATGCTTGCCCACCATTCCATATTCTTATGGTCGGTGATCACTTCAAAGGAGATGCCTTCGAGGAAGTGTCTCCAGTCCTCTAGGGCGCGGATTAAGCCGAGCATTTCTCTGTCATAGATTTCATAGTTGCGTTCTTCTTTGCTCATAGACTGTGAGCGATACGCAACGGGGTGCCAGAGACCATCAGGGTACTTTTGAGTAAGTATACCGCCAGTAGCAAATCCTGAAGCGTCGGTTTCGACTCTTGTTGGAAGCTGTGGGTCGTACACTTTGAGAATGGGTTCTCGTACGAAGCTTTCCTTCAAGTGGTCGAAAGCCTTCTGCTGTTCAGAATGCCAATGCCATGGAGTGTCCTTCTTCGTGAGGTCATGCAAGGGTCGGGCGATAGCCGCGAAGTCCTTGATGAATCGACGATAGAAGTTGGCGAACCCGATAAACGCTCTAACCTCTTTGAGCGTTGTGGGTGTAGGCCACTCCCTTACTGCAGCGACCTTACCAGGGTCCATCTGCACTTCTCCGGGACGAATGATCATCCCTAGGTACTCCATTTCCTGCCTTTCAAAGTCGCATTTCTCAGGCTTGAGATAGAGGTCGTGTTCTTGTAGTCTCCTGAGCACTTCGCGTACGATTTTGCGGTGGTGCTCCAGGGAGTTACTATAGATGAGGATATCATCCATGTATACTGCGACCTCTCCTGCTGCGATTAGATCGGCAAAGACGGCGTTCATGAGGGCTTGGAAGGTGGCTGGGCTATTTGTCATTCCAAAGTACATCACTTTTGGTTCGTATAGCCCGCGGTTAGTGATAATGGCGCCCTTCCATTCATCTCCGGGTTTGATCCGGATGTTGTGATAGCCCCATCTTACGTCGAACTTGGTGAAGACCTTGGCTCCTTTCAACCGGTTTATGATGTCAGCGGCGAGTGGTAGTGGATATCGGTTCTTAATAGTGATTTTATTAAGACGACGGTAGTCCTGCACTAGACGGAGTTTGCCGTCCTTCTTTTTAATGAAGAATACTGGTGAGGCCATCGGTGACTTGGATGGGACCAGGTATCCTTTTGAGATGTGCTCTTGCAGGAATTTGTCGAGTTCCACTTGCTCGCTTGGGGACATGGGATACGTTTTGACCCTCCAGTGTTTAACGGCATCTGGTTCGAGGTCTATGGCGTGATCCCATGGTTGATGCTCAGGGAGCCTCTGGGATTCCTCTTCAGAGAAAACTTTCGCGAAGTCTCTGTAGTGCTTTGGTACCATTTCTTCGAAGGTTTTCTTAGGTTTGGAGGCGGTGGCTTTCTCGGCGATCTGCTGAGAGTAGGTGAAGCCTGCCAAACAGAAAACTTCGTCTTGGACCGTGTCTAGCACTTTCTCCGCAAGGAGACGGCGGCGTTCCATCCGGTTTGCCATAATGCGCGTCACCTCTACCTCCAACTCTGGTTGCGCTGTTTCAGCGGTTGAGTTGAGGCGCATAGTGCCTTCCTGCCAGTCTATTTGCGGGTTCCTTTGCCTAAGCCATGGTAGTCCCAAGATGACGTTCTCTGGGCCGAGTGAAGTGACTAAGAAGTCATGACTTTCTTCACTAGGTCCGACCTTCAGAGAGAGTCTGACTTTATGGGTGATACTACCGGCTTCGTTGAGAGTCCCATCTATATTGTATAGAGTGATGGGGCTTGCAAGGGGAACCTGCAACATCTTGTGGCGGTCAGCGTACTTTTTGTCCAGGAACAACGAAGTTGCCCCAGAGTCTACCATTGCTGCTACTTTTACAGTACGATGACGTCCTTTTAAATACACAGAAATATGAAAATGTGATTTTTTATCTTTTGTTTCGGGAATAATAGTAGAAGACAGTGCTGCATCAGAAATCATCACGTGCGGCATTGCTTCTGAAGAAAGTGGAGCAAAAGAGACACTACTATTGTTCATCTCCGAGGCAGATGTAGATGTAATAGAATCAGGAAAACAAGAAGCTGAACTAACACTACTATCTAACTTACAGGCATGAGTCGTATGAATTACAGAAGGTGAGTCCGAAACGAGGCGAGAGCGTAAGCATATATTACAACTACATGAAGCCGAGTCATCTACTGTAGAGGGGCCGGTCGCAGCTATACGCGACCCCTGATCTAAAAAGCCGCCTTGAACGCATCCAGCTGTTCCTGCTGCTTTTCCAACATTCCCAACAACTTCGCCACGTCTGCCTGGGACGTCTGGGCGGGGGAAGTACTTGTGGCGGCTGCTGCCGCAGTATTGGACGTTGATGGTGGACTAGGGGATTCCGTTGTTGCTGCGGCTTTCGCCTTAGCCGGTTTCCCCATTCTCTTGTTTTGGCAGACGTTTGCTCGGTGCCCTGCTCTTTGGCACCAGTTGCAGACGTCGCGCTCATGATTTCCATCCTTCTTTGTGTGTTCCTTTGAACCACACCCGTAACATTTCCCTCTCATCCATGCTTGAAACTCGCCCCGAGTTTTGAAGATTTCCTCCTTAGTTCTGTTGCCTTGCTGACGCGTGGCGTCGACTTGCATGGCGTCAGGATTGGAGGTAGTATGTGGTGATGACGATGAAGATTTTCCTTTCTTCTCGCTCTGGCGTTGGCGTAGTCGTTGGTCAATGACTTGTGCGCTTTGCTTGAGCTCGTCGTATGTGTTATGGGGTTTGTCTGTGATGGCGAGGAGGTCCTTAATCTCGTCTGTGAGACCATCGTAGAAGCGGGTGCGGAGGTCGATGATGGACCATCCGGTTTGTCCAGAGTACTGCTCGAATATGGATGCATATTCAGCAACCGTCTTTTTACCCTGTCTTGTTTTCTTTAGCTCTTCTCGAGCTATGTCTTGGACGTCTAGGGGGCTAAACCTGCGGTTAAACTCCTTGACGAAGTCCGACCAGTTTCCTCTGAAGGGAATAGTCCCTTGGTTGGCGGACTCCAGGTATGGGAGTGCCCAGGTTTTAGCGTCCCCTTCCATCAAATTGAGGGCGGCGGCTATCCACCTGTGCTCATCTGCGTACCACTTGCTGTCCACTGTATGCCATGTGTTCATGGCGTCCCCTAATGATCCGGCCCAGTTATGGAATGCGGCAAGGAAATGACGGGCGTCTGAGGAGGAGCCTTTCCCATCCCAAGCTTTGGGGCGGGCCACTATTTCCTTGTTCTTTCCGTTTCCGGGGCGGGTGGCGGTCGCCGAGGCCACCTGCGCTGTCAGGGCTGTGACTTGTTGCGCAAGGTTACCGACGGCGATGCCGAGGTGATTGATGAGGTCCAGGCAGTCCTGGACTGTGGGAGGGGGGAGTGGTGTGGGTGGTGCGGCGTGAGGGAGGGTGCTTCCGCTTGGTTGTGACATCTCGTCTAGTTTCTTCTGTCTCTCCTTTCGTTCTGCTTCCTCTTGTGCCCGACGGAATTCTTCCAACAGAAGGAGTTGTTCGTCTGGTGAGATCTCGTCCCAGTCTTGGATACGAGATATGAACTCCTTTTCTTTCTTAGTTGGAGGGGGGAGGGCGAATTTCGAGCGAGCTCCGCTGGGATACTGAGCTTGTGCTAGACGAGCTGTCTGTTTCCCTTTCTTGGGAGCCACGTTCTTCGTCTTCCCTTACGTGGGAGATGAGGGGGTTGGGAGGCGATTCGAGACGAGGAATGAGGTCTGCAGCGAATGCTATCAGCTGCGGGACTGTAAAGTTGGTTCCGAGGACGGGGATTTCTAGGCCGTAAAGGTCTAGTAGTCCGTATCGGATTTCTTGGTCGTGGTAGATTGCCTGCACGTATTGCTCGGCGAGGTTACGAGGGGGTAGTTCTAGTTGGAACCCCTGGTAACGGATGTTGACACCGTCTTCGTCAATGAAGCTTTCGCCGGACTGGGCGAGGGTGGCTTGGGAGGAGGAGTGGGCGGAGTGGAAGGAGTTTACTGAGGCTGTAGGTGATGGTGAAGCGTACACCGGGGAGGGGATCCGGTCTTGTTCAGACTGGGTGTCCGGGTGCACGTGCAGCGATGCCGAGGCAGAGGCTGTAGTCTGGGGTGGTGTGATGGATGCCTGTCTCCTCCTAAAGAGACGACGGAGTCGGGATCGAACGTTCGCAAATATGCGAGGCAGTTTGGAAAGGTGTGTTGGTGGATTTAGACGACGGGATACAACGAGCGCGCAACGCTAACTCGAGGATGATAGGAGAGATCTGATCAAGCGAGACCAATACACAGTGATGTTTCACACTGCGCGAGGCTGCGGCGATAACAGAAAACTCAGGAATGATGTAAGGATATGTATAGAGCCACAAGGCTGTCTGCCTCAGTCTTCTCGACCTGTTGGCTGCCTCTCACGCCGAAGCGCTCTCAAACTTTTCTGGTTACTACGCGTACAGCTGTCGCAGGCTAGGCCTGGCTGGCTCAACGTCTAACTGCAGCTTATCTGGCGTGGTGACCAGTTCTGCAGCCAGTACCCAGAGGTGTCTACTGATGACCAGATAGACCCAATAAAGGCAAGCACAATCTATGCCGATTTTACGGACACTAGAGTTGTACCACGAATGCACAGATTCTGCGTGCGGAGGTCCCCAGGCAAAGAGTGAGGTGGGTAATACAAGGGACTGATGGTCGTCAACCACCTAGAAGGGATAGTGATAAAACTGGTGAGCGTGGAGCTCAAGAGAATGTAAAGAAACTTGTCCTAATGTAGCGGTATGACAACCTCGCTACGTCAAGCTCAAGTGTGAACTGTAGTGAACTGTCTGGTGAGCACACCCAAGCTCGGCGCGGAGATAAATCACGCGCTAACGTACAGTCACAGCGGAGTGGACGAATATCTCAGAGTCTTTATACAAGAACTCAAGACGTCAGTGATCACGCTGTGGCACGCTGAGTGGAGAACCAAGAGGACAAGTTCAGATTGGAGAGTAAGGAATACAAGGGAGATACGCACCTGAGTGGAGAACCAAGAGGACAAGTTGGTTCCACTCAGGACGCTACAGGAGGGTTTATATACGCTACTGTGGCTGAGCTTGAACTGAGTCTAAACACTATTACTAAGTGTACAGTAAGACTCCATGACTCAGGAGCTGACGCGTCGTGTCTAATAATAGCGCTATCTATTGTGCTGACTGATGCACTAGTCATGGCGCTGACGCGATGCCTTATCTTGCTGAGTAAAACCTAATACAGCGAGTAAGCGTAAACTACTAAGCGAAGTCTAGAACTATCTAGAAGGTTCCTTCCTTATCTACCAATCGTGTGAGTCCGTACGTAAGTGGAATGTGACCGGATTAGGTTGTCCCATTAAGGGTGCAACTATCCCAGGGTCACGTGCTCAGAGGTGCACATGATGGCAGCATGTGACTAACAATATCTCGTACTTTGGCCCTTTATATCTTCCTCAGATAATTCCGTAAAAATACAGAAAAATAGGGAAAATAATATACGCGTCCATGACACACTACTAGTGGAGGGTTGACGAATGACTGGGGGAAGCTCGTGATAACTTGGATAAGTGGGGGTCGCTTGAACTGGGTTACTTGGACGTGTACTTGTTGCTTGATTTACTCTCCTAATGTCTCTATTAGGGATTACTGGGGGGTGTTCTTCTGGAGAGGGAATAGGCGTATCCCTTCTTATAAACTGGTTTCGTTGTCTTCGGTTTCTGTGACGTTGAGATACTTGTTGAGATGCCAGGGTGATAGCCCAATCGAGTGCGCTTTCTGCCAGGGTGATTTAAACAAGAAACCTTCTATATTCTTTCTCTAGAAGGTAGATAATCTTGGCCTGGAGCCCACAATACTACACTAGGTGGAGTAGGTGGGGTATCTGGTCTGTAACCACAAGTACAGACTTCTTTACTACACCAACAGACGCCGTTACTGATCCACTGGTTGGCAGGTTCTCCCCAACCGCTATCAGTATCTGTGAATGGTGTAGGGGGACTTGGACTTGGACTTGGTGGATTGCTTGATGGGAGAGGCTCGTCTCCGTTCTCTTGGATATCAAGGCGTGTGACAAAGTCGTGATCGTCGGGGGCGTCTGGGGGAAGGTGAAAGATTCTTGGATTGACGATGTTGATGTCTGGGTTTTCAAGGGTTGTTTCCCAGTAGTTCCCCCACTTGAGGGTATACTCGCGACCTTCAGTGATAACTAGGCGTGGTCCGAGTTGGGTAGATTCTACTCGAATCTCTTGGAAGGATATTTGGACTTGTTCGTAGTCCAATCGAAGTCATTCAAGGAAGTATTGTCTTTCTCCCCTTAGGAGTTTTTCTATGATGCGCTGTCTTCTTGGGGCAATGTGGACAAACCAAAGATAGTCGTCTTTGTTCCACAAGAGGGTTGATTCGATGGGAGCGCCGTGGACTGTGAGTGTCTTGGATAGGTACCAATACAGGAGTTGTTCTTGCGTGAGGTTGCTAAGCCTATCTAGCTTGCTGGTGACGAAGTCTTGAAACTCGACTAAGGCGAGTACCCTTCCAAATGGGAGTATAGCGTCGAGATCTTTAAGGAGGAGAGTACTGTCACTCCAAACTTCTATTGCGTTGGAGTGGGCAAGGTTAACGAGAGTGCTGGAAGGATAGTACAATTGGAGTTGTCTTTCTCTGTGGGTTTCAAAGAGTGCTTGAGAGCAATTAATTTGCTCTTGTTCAGGGATTTGGGTCGGACGAAAATGTGACACTAAACCCCTTTTATTTTTCTACCAATGACCAATCTGACTACAACTACTTACTTGTAAAGTAAATAGTTATAGTTCCTGTTGATCTAAGTGGGTAGAGATATACAGGAAGGGGTCAGTGGGAAGCCGAGGTGTGAAACAATACGAAAGGAGGGAGGGGCTGGTTCTAACGGTGTCCTTGAAATGATACCCTTGATCGATTACAAAAATCCAGTCCTGCCAAAAGGCCAAGTATCCGTACGTGGAGATGATCCTACCGTCCAGAAAATCTTGGAGCTCAAGGGTGACTAGAGTTCCGACGTACGCCTGTCGAATTACTTGGTTCAAAGGGGCGAATGCCCGACGGATACCTTCTCGGAAGTTGTACTTGATGGAGCCGAGGGGGAGGTCTTGGCTCGGAAGGTCGAGAATGGCTTGGGAGCAGGCGTATAGGGGGGGAATCCCGAGAGCGAGGGCGAGGGGGCGGTGACGAGGGTAGAGCTGGATATAATGAGGGGACCGGAAGCGGAAAGGGGTGACGCCGGGGAAGTTAGGGGGGTACGCGAGGAGATGGTCAATGGAGGGGAGCTGTGTTAGTGAGACCTGATAGAACTCCGAAATTGGTCTCCACTCTTCTCCCTGGGGTGTCTGAACGTTAATAAACTGGTGGGGATGGGGGCCGGTGGTAATATTGACACAAGATGGGGGACGGACAATGGGCAGGGCAGGAGGGACGTTCTCCTGGTTCTCGTGGGGGAGGTCGTTGTCCGGGGTGTCGACACATGGAACGCCTTCTGCTACACGATTGTAGTTGATGGGCGAGTCGGGAGTGGCGGGACGAGCAGGAAGCGACGAGGACCGGGGGCGAGGCGAGACAAGGCAGACCGATGGGGATGGGAGATCGGAGAGGGGTGACAAGGGCCCGAGCAAGGGGGACTGGAAAACTTGTACCGGGTCAGGGTACACAAGTTCGGGGGACGGGGAGCAAGTACGAGGGGCGCCGGATTGAACGGCTACTTGAGACCGGATATCAAAATCCGGGGACGGGGACAATGGGCGAGAGACTGGGGACGGGACACCAGAGAGGGCGAGGTAGTTTTCGTCGAGTAAAACGTACTCGACGCTGGGGGATGCCTCCGCGTAAGAGAGGGGGGTAGCTGGGCAAGGTGTCGGGGGGCGGGAGAAGACCGGGGACGAGGGCGCTACGAAAGCAGCCGGACCTTGGGGGAGAGCGACTTGCTCAACTTGGACGAGGGGGGTGTTCAACCCCACCGGAGACAATGGACGAGTAAAGGGAGAGGAGGGGGAAAGGCGACGACGAGGGGGGCCATGATACTGGGGCTCCCACGAGGTATAAAAAGAACTGGAATCACCGTCCCAGTGACCAAATTTGTCTCCGAAATCAGACACTATCAAGGAGCATCCAGGTCAGATAAGGAGACTGTCCAAGTGTGATGAACACTCACTCAGAGTGCTCGTGCAGGACACTTGGCTGACGAGGAACGCGAGGAACGATGAAGACGGTAGGGAAAACTTGGAGGAACTTGGCTAGAACGAGGATAACAATGAGATCGCGAATCCAAGCTATGGTTAATAGCGAAGAAAGGCACTAGAGGGTTATCCAAGTGGGAGTCACAAGTGGACAGTCTGAGGGACTGTCCATTCTATTGCTCTAGCTTATATACCTGGGTACATGGTCTGTGCGTACTTTAGGGGAGGCTTACTACTTCCCACAGGTGCTGCGCAATGGAAGGTTCTGGAAGGGTTCTAAGTATATCAACCAATCAGAATAATTGTAGGTATCGTACGACTGCTCCGCAGTCGATTGCGCAAGATTGCGCCATAGTGGTGTGACTGCTCCGCAGTCCAATAGGATTAATCCAAAGAGTGGTACGACTTTCAGTCGTCAGGTGACTTGATAAACATAGGATAATCACATGACTGGTCACGTGACTGTCGGAGTACGAATTTGGAACTCCGACTTCGGATTTCCCCTTTAGGAAATTGATTACATAAGACCGGGCCAGTGCGGACCGGTCTTAGACGCTCGAGTCACGACCCAAGTTTACAGGTTCGTGACAGGCGGTGGCAGTGGTGGTGGTGGCGGTGGACCGGCACCAGCTGGAGGAGTCGCACCACCCGCACCAGCCCCTGGAGGCAATGGTCGACTGGGAGGAAACCCACCCCCAGTATTCGACAGGAACCAAGAACAGAGCAAGGCATTTTTGCGAGCCTTCAAGTTATACAAAGGAATGAATCCAACGGTAGACCTGCTAGCAATACCAGCCCAGCGAGCACTGGTATTCTTGTCCTACATCAGAGGGCCGCTTGTTGACGACTGGGTTGACAAACAAATGAAGTGGGTAGAAGCCCAGCTAGCAGGAGGAGTCCTACCAGCCCAAGAGAACCTCTGGAATGAGGTAGAAACCTGGTTCACGCAAGCTTATACCGACACTGCCAAGCAAACCAAGGCCCACAAAACCTTGCAAAACCTCATGATGAAAGGAGAAGATATTGACTCCTACATTGCACAATTTGGTAACTTGGTCGTAAAAGCCGGATACAACCCAGACAAAGCTACCATGTTAGAGTTATTCCAAGACAGACTCCCAAACCAGTTAGTAATCAATGCCATCCACTTCCAGCACCCCATTACGTGGGAGGACTGGAAGAGAGCTGCCCACCTACAGCAAGCTGAGTACTTGGTTTTAAAGGACCAACTCAGCAAGAACTGAACCCCATGGCAGAAGAAGGGAGGGCATAACCGCAAACAGTGGGTACAGGCCCTCAATAAGAACCGCGACCCGAATGCCATGGATGTTGGACATGCCTGAGCCTCCATGGCTCTCACAGACACCAACCGACTCCAACTCCAAAAGGAGGGACGCTGTTTTAGATGCCGTGCTACGGGGCACATCTCGCGTAACTGCCCGCAAAAAGGCACTTGAATTGCTGCATCCTCCACAACCACCCAACCAACTCCTGTCCCCTCTTCCCCGGCCTTACCAGCTCCCGCCGTTACTACTGTCACCATACAATCTAGCTGTGTACTTTTGGTGGAAGAGCAGGCTGAAGCACAGATCACTGCAATGAAGGCACAACCACAGGAGGTACAGGACCTCATGGTGGAAAAGTTATTTGCGAAAGAGGATTTTCTCGACACTTGAACCTGGCAGCCTGGGCTAGAGCATTAAATGTAAACGTGTACCATAGCAGATATCGATCTATGCAAATCCCAGTTCTTTTCAAATCTGCACATGCAACGGCCGAATGACAAGTACTCCTAGACTCAGGAGCCACCAACAACTTTATCTGTGCCTCGCTATTGAAGTGGTTGCAAATTGGGATGCGTGATGTCACGCAGCCAATACAAATCTGGAACGTAGATGGAACCCACAACCAAGATGGAGCTATCACCCAGTACACTGACTTGAACGTCTGCACTGGAGACGACACCAAGACACTTCGCTTCCTTGTAACAAATCTAGGAAAGGACGAAGTCATACTGGGTTACCCTTGGTTCTTGGCATTTGAACCACTAGTAAAATGGGGAGAAGTGATGCTGAACGAGGAGTTCCAACTGGTGGTCATATCCAGCCTCCAGTCATCAGATGAACCCACGCCTGTAGAAGCATCCATACAAGTGTTGGAGACGTATCAACTCGATGAGGAAGCGTGGGAACAGCTGATGGATGATGAACAAGAGCCCTGTGTGGCATTAGTGCATAAAACCATGACAGCATCTGAATTAAAGCAGCAGGAGGCGGCAAAAAGGGAGGCGCAAACCTTTGAAGAAATGGTACCACCAGAGTATTGATGGTACCACAAGGTCTTCAGTGAGGAGGCATCCCATCGCTTCCCACCAAAGCGACCATGGGACCATGCCATTGATCTAACAACTAATGCCCCCGCATTGATGGACTGCAAAGTATATCCGTTAACACAGGAGGAGGACAAGGCCCTTGAAGTGTTCCTCACCGAGCAACTTGAGAGGGGATACATTCGACTGTCAAAATCCCCATATGTCTCACCATTCTTCTTCATAAAGAAGAAAGACAGAAAACTCAGACCAGTACAAGACTACTGACACCTTAATGAGGTCACCATTCGCAACCACTACCCACTACCCCTCATCCCTGAACTCATCGACAAAATCCGTGACACACGACTCTTCACCAAATTAGACATTCGCTGGGGGTACAATAACATCCGCATAGATGAAGGGGACGAGTGGAAGGCTGCCTTTAAGACAAACAAAGGTGCCTTCGAGCCACTTGTGATGTACTTTGGCCTCACAAACTCCCCAGCCACGTTCCAAGCGATGATGAACTTCACATTCAGAGACCTGGTCCTGATGGGTAAAGTAATCATGTACATGGACGATATCCTTATTGCAACCATTGATAACCTTGAGCGTCATCACGAGAGGGTCCACCAAGTCCTGACAATTTGCAAAGAAAATGACCTCTATGTCGAACCTGAAAAGTGCGAGTTCAAGGTACGAGAAACAGAGTACCTAGGACTCATCATTGGACACAGGAAGCTGCGGATGGACCCCATAAAAGTACAAGGGATCTGCGATTGGCAACCCCTGAAGAACCTCAAAGAAGTGCGTGCCTTCATTGGCTTCTGTAACTTCTACCGCTGATTCATTAAGGGATTCTTGACACTCGCACCCCCCCTTCATGACCTCACAAAAAAGGACATCCTGTGGCACTGGGGGGCGGACCAACAACACGCATTTGAGTGCATCAAAGACCAAATATGCCAAGAACCAGTCCTCCTATTCCCTGATCTGGCGAAACCGTTCGAACTAGAGGTAGACACGTCCAACGTCGCAATTGGTGCAGTACTCAACCAACTAGGGGATGATCAGAAACTCCACCCAGTTGCGTTCCACTCAGAATCATTATCCCAAGCTGAGCGGAATTATGACATTTACGACTGAGAATTGCTCATGGTGGTCAAAGCTCTTCGTGCCTGGTGCACGTATCTTGTGGGATCCCCCCACAAAATCATCATACACACTGACCACACCAACCTTCAATATTGGAAGGAACCACGAAAGATCAGCTGCTGAGTGGCGTGCGAGTTTCTAGAACTATCAGAGTACGACTTCATGTTGAAACACGTCCCTGGTGTCAAGAACAGTCACATGGATGCCCTATCATGCAGAGCAGATTATGCACCAGGAGATGAGGACAACAACAACGTCATAGTCCTCCCTGCTGAATGCTTCATTCAAGCTACAGAAATGTCAATGCACAACATGGACATTTAGACGCAAATCGCGCAAAACCTTGATGAGTCGCAAGTGTTGCAATGGATTGAACCACATAATCTGAAAAAGCACAGCGGACTATGGTGGAAGGGCGAGGCCCTTGTCATAGTCAGGGACAATGATTTTAAGTGGGGGGTATGATGAAGTCCCAGGGGGTGTCACCGCCCCACCAACAGCAGCACCCCAGACAACGATCGAGAGGGACCTCAAATAGGGGAAAAGTACATGGCCAGGTTGGGGATCGAACCCAAGACCCCGGATTAGATCTCCATGCTCTTCCACTGAGCTACACGGCCTTAGGTATTACGAGCCAGGTTATTGTAGACATCACGCCGAAATGACATCATAAACCCTAACCATGTCGAAGGGATTAACAGTGTATCCCCACTTCAACAGGGTAATCACATTTTTCCACAATACACCGGCCATGGGCCACCCTGGAATCACAAACACCTATGAACTCCTGCGACGAGACTACTGGTGGCCCAACATGCGCAAAGATGTAGAGGAGTATGTCAAGGGATGTGCGACGTGTCAAGCCAATAAAATCAACCCCCATTGACAAAAGCCACACCTATTCCCCATTATGACAGACCCAGAAGTGGAACCATTCGAGGTTGTGGCCATGGACTTCATCACAAAGCTACCACCGTTGCAAGGATACGACTCAATCCTCACCATCACTGACCACGACTGCTCAAAGGCAGCCATCTTTATTCCATGCAACAAAAGCATCACAGCAGAAGGCATAGCTTGGCTATACCTTCGCCATGCCTACCCCCACTATGGAATACCCCAAAAATTGATCATGGACTGGGATCCCCAGTTTACATCAGCATTCATGAAACAACTCTGCCAAGTCCTCAGAATCCGACAAAACATCTTGTCAGCATACCACCCTCAGACAGATGGCCAATCCGAGTGAACAAATCAGTGGCTGGAGCAGTACTTACATCACTGGAGTGACATGCAGCAGGACAACTGGGCTGAGGCTCTCCCAGTGGCACAATTCGCGCACAACTCGTGGCCCAATGCGACCACAAAACACTCCCCATTCTCGCTAATTATGGGCTGGGAACCACGCACTGCATGGACCCCAAAACCCACAACATCCCCATCCGTTGATCGGTGGTTAGAAGACATGGGCACCTGTCAACAACATGCGCAAGATTGCATCAAACATGCCCAGGAACTCATGATGAAGCGAGGGCGTACCCGCTTTATCCCCTATCAGGAAGGGGCGCAAGTGTGGCTAGAAGGGACAAACCTTAAAACATTCTACCCCACAGCCAAACTAGCCCCCAAACGTCATGGGCCATTCTGCATTAAGAAGGCCTTATCAGTGGTATCTTACAAACTGGAACTCCCAGAGTCATGGAAGATCCACCCCGTGTTCCATGCCAATCTTCTCACCCCATATAAGGAGACGGAGCTGCATGGGGAAAACTTCACGCGACCACCCCCCAACCTTGTGGATGGAGAAGAAGAGTTTGAAGTGGAGCAGATCCTCAGATCAAGGCTTCATGGCCAAGGGTGCAAACTCCAATTCCTAGTCCAGTGGAAGGGATTCCCCATAAGCGACAGCTCATGGGAACCACTCGAAAATGTCCGACACACACCTGACTTAATCGCCAACTTCTACTGGCACAATCCTACCGCTGAAGGGGCTGGACGAAAGATATAAAAGGACATCCAATGTAACGCCACCACAGGGGCGTTAAGTACGACGTGTACTTCAGCAAGTCAATGGGATCAGAAGGGCGTCAGTCGGTTAAGACTCAGATCGGTGGTGAACAAGTGTCACTTGGCCTCCCAGGGGCACAAGGACAATAGCAGAAAGTCAAGGCTCAAGTGGAAAGGCAAGCGAAAGGGGGGACTCAAGCGCAACGGCGAGTCAACGGTTGATTTGTGAGGCAAAGACAATGTGGTATTTCACAAGAAGTCAAGTCTACTGTACAAGCTAGGTAGGGCATGACTTATATACTAATACAGGGTGTTTGGCTAAGCCAAACACATGACGCTATACTGTCACCTTGCGCTGAATCAGGTACAAAGGGATGTACTACATCGAGGGTTATGATGACATGCAGGTCCAAGCGAGTGTCAGATCAACTCAGAAAGGTGTAGTGGTTTTCGATGGTGCAAACTGCCGGTTGAAAGGAGTCGGGTGCAATTGGAACGAGGCGAAACAGATGGGTGTGTGACAAATGAGAAGCCTGCAGAAACCGCGTATCATACAGTAGGTAATGAAGTGAGTCAAGACACACGTAATGGAAGCAGAAATTGTAACATCCAAGGAGCCCAAAACAATATGCCCCCTCCCTCATGGTACTACTATCACCATGACTTCTACTCCGATCATTTCCAAAGTGCCCTTGCGCCCACCAGTGCAGATTATACTCGAACAACTGACCATACCATCACAGGACTTGGGTGTCCCCTCGCAACCAGAGGGTTGTACACCGTATTCTGTGATCACTAGTCCTGACCCCCCCATCCTGTCCTTGATCACCCCCACTCTTGACCACCTTGCCCAAGAAGAGGCAGCCACCTCACTACTCACACTCACCGCCCCAGCTATCGACACCCCTGTTACCATACACGTCCCTGCCGTTCCCACTCCCCCTGAACCACAAACATCCTCACCTCCACCTCCCCTTGAATGCGCACCCACTCCCCAATTCCCTCCAGGACTTGATCACGTACCAACACCTCCCTCTCACCCGCGCCGTGTAGGACCTGACCCCACTCTTGCCATCCTTGACGACAATGATGAAGAAGGTAATATGGAGGACCTGGGGCTCCCCTTCTTCCGCAATGATTCTGATATCACCTATCTATACTTCCCCATGAAGATTGGGGAAGCTGGATATCCCAAGAAGATTGCCCAGTTCATCTATTACTGGAAGAGTTATCAAGAGGTCATTGGCACTATGGGCAAGGGACACCCCTGCTACGTACAGTTGGTATACCTGAAGGACATATACACGGGTCAGCTTGCCCAGCACATCACAGATCATCAGCTCACTATGTTTCACCCCCACAATCCCTGTGCTATATGCCTCAATGAAGTCTTGACAGAGCTTTGTGATGTTCATCTCCATGCTGATGTGTCTCGCCTCCAGGAGTGTCTGCTATGTTGAGATGCCATCACCACACGTCAGTTGGAGCTCCATTGGATGGAAACCGAGCTCACGTGGGATCGTTTCCACATGGATATGGACCTTCATCAGGAAAACCATGTATTTACTTATTCATACTTTTCCATACTTTTTCATTCTTTTCAGAAAACAAGTAGAAAAAGTAAGAAAAAGACATCCCTCTTTCTTTTTTTTTTACTTGCTGAGCTGCCAAAAAAAAGTACAGGATAAGTAGAGTACAAAATGACCAAAAATTGACAAAATAAAATGTCCAAAAATGGAAATATTGGATCAAACTTTATTTTTTGGTCCGAAAATTTCCATATATGGTAATAAATCGGACCAAAATTTCAAAAAATCGGACCAAAATCAGACCAAAATCCAAAATTTCCCCAGAAATATGCCTAAAAAGTAGGAAAAGTAAAGAAAAAGAAGAGGAGATTTCTTTTTTTAAGTAGTTGGTACTTTTCTGAAAGGGTCCTTTTTCCCTTGCTAAAAGAGCAAAAAGAACAGAAAGTACAAATAAGTAAAACATGGGTTTTCCTGATGTTGCAAGCATGTGGAAGCGGCTGCAGTATGCGCGAGCCATACCCTTCATCTCAGAAAAGTATGACGAGCTTCAGGCGAAGTTCCTATGCCCGCGCCCCACTCCTGAGGCTATCCCCATTCCCCCATGCACTGGAGGGCCCTGTGAGATGCCACGCTTACAGGGGGAAGGCAGTAGGAGAACCCACAAGTGCTTCCAGTGTAAATCCACCAACCACCTGATTGCGCAGTGCCCACAGTGGAGGGCCAAGCAGCTATGTCAGTGGTGTGGAAGCTGTACTCATCAATACGACGTGTGCCTTATCCGCCGCATCTCCCCCATGTCCCCAGCCTACATTGACCCTGACGATTGTCCTTGGTGGTGTGGCAAGTGTCTGCAATATGATGTGCAACACACAGAGATTAACTGCCCCCAGTACGAGCAGTGTAGGGAATGTGGAGAGCAAGGTAGGCATATGTTTTTGTGCCGTCATACATGCCCACAACCTCCTTCACCAAACCCGGACACTACCCCTGTTGAAGATGACTGGTACTACACCAGTGACTAGTCAAAGTCGTGGTGACTTTGAGTCTGACGGGGGGTAATGTTACGATTCTCACCTCTTGCTGTATGCGTCTTACTCTGTCTTGTCACTTACTGTATGATATGCAGTTTCTGCAGAGTTCTCATTTGTCACGCACCTGTCCATTTTGCTTTGTTCCACTTGTGCCTGACTCCTTTTGACCGGTGGTTTGCACCATTGAAAACCACTATACCTTTCTGAGTTGATCTGACGCATGCGTGAACCTGCATGTCCCCATGACTCTCGTTATAGTGTGTTCCTTTGTACTTGATTCAGCGTAAGGTATCATTCTCACGTCATGTGTTTGGCCTAGCCAAACACCCTGTATTAGTATATAAGTCATGCCCTACCTAGCTTGTATGGTAGACTTGACTTCTTGTGTAATACCACATTGTCTTTGCCTCATGAACCGATCTTTGACTCGCCTTTGCGCTTGAGTCCCTGCTTTTGCTCGCCCTTGTGCTTGAGCCCTGACTATCCACTATTATCCTTGTGTCCCTGGGAGACCAAGTGATACTTGTTCACCACTGAACTGAGTCCTAACCAACTCACGCCTTTCCGATCCCGCTGACTTGCCGAAGCACATGTCATGCTTAACGCCCCTGTGGTGGCATTACAATGACTCTGTGTTACTAGTGTCACTCTGTATTTTGTATAAGTAGTGCAGCTTGTATGCTCCTGGTCCACATCAGTTCTCATCTGTTGTGTGCCAGACACTTATCTGCTTCACTTGCAAGTCTACTCTGTTGCTGCTTCAAGCCACCCTTCATATCTCACCACAGTCTCCCTTGTCACTGTGAGTATGATCCCTTTGATGAACAGCATACATAAAGCACATACTCACAATGGACTTAAGATGTCATGATCACGTGCCACGTGACGCCTCGGAAGAACATCGGTCTTGGTAAAGTCTCTGAAAGAGTGCGCAGTTAAATGACACGTAGCAGGCTTGCGTATGCTACTGATATTACAGAAAATAGTCCCGAAAAACCACAGTTTGTACGAGTATAAATATGAGGTCGTAGTCTCCGTAGATACCTTGTCTTTGCTTCGTTGAATCCCAGCTAGCTTTGCTCATCTCAAGTGAACAATGCGTCCCTCTCGTCTCTGGTCATTTTCTTGGCAAAGTCACCCTTTGCCCCGTCATCATCACTGCCCACATCCCGAACCCTTGCCCTACGGCACGAACAATCCGGCTGGATCGTAAAACAAGCAAAGACCATCCTAACGACCCTGTGCTCATTGCACAGACCTACGACCTTGCATTCACAAGTAGTGAATAGAATACCGAAAACGACGCAGAAAGAGGCTTTGAAGGGGCCCTTACAGTCACACTGGATCCAGGGCAATCGACTCTGACCACACCTCGGAACACCACCGACAGAGCGCACATTGAACCAGCACAAGATACCACAGACCCTTCTGAACGACGAATTGTTGTACGCCGCACCACCCCGAACGTCAACGACCTTGCTGGTGGAGGAACCTTCTGGGAGCCACACAGAGGATACCGATTGATCGCAGCAAATAATACTGCCATCGACATAGAGTACATCGAAGCCGAAGACACCTGGTATGAAGTCTACGAACACAACAATTCTTGGTATACACATAACACGAATCTCATCAAAAACCCGTCCTTGTGGGGACTCGACGTCAGAGGTACTATCGAACCCGATCTTCACGTTTGGAGGAACAGTGTCGCCACTACTGTAGAAGATAGTTCATCAGACACTTCGACAAGCAGAAAGAAGGGAAAGAAACCCATACGACTCACGTCCACTCTACCGCCTACAACACTCCCATACCTCTCGGCACCTCCTGCAGTACCACCAAAAATGACTGCCACCCTGGATACCAGAACCCTGAAAGGTCTCGCACCAAAAGAATTCGCTGGTGACAGGCAAAAGAGCATGCAATTCCTACAGGAATTCCATCAATACTGGCGCCTCAATTGAGACCACAAGTTTATGATATCCCCCTTCTCTCGCGTCAGCCTCGCCTTGTTGTACATCTGAGGACTGGCTGTGGACGACTGGGCGGATCAAGTTAGTAGAGAACTCGATGAAAGCGTCATGACACACATACCAAAGATACTCGAGACCGATGAAGCGCTGTGGACAAATTTTGAAGCAGCCTTCAAATGCACATGGACCGATACCCTGAGCGAGCAGAACGCACACCGACAACTGACCTCTCTTGTCATGAAAGGAGACAACATCGATATGTATATCTTGATGTTCGATCGTCTCGCCACTGCTGCGGGGTGGGACGCTGATGCTAATGGAACTATCGAATTCTTCAAGAGAGGTCTAAAGAAAGGACTTCTCATTAGCTGCCTGAAATGAGGGAAGATGCCGAAGAAAATGGAAGAATGGCGAGAGGCAGCACATGAAGAATCGCAACGCTTCTGCACGATCTCCAATGCCATTGCAAATATCAATACTGGCAGATTGGTACAACAAATGATGGGGCAGACACTACCCACGAAAATTCAGAGAAACGCCTGTAACGATCAAGTCGTCCCCATGGACGTAGACAATATCCAGACAAACTCAGGGAAGCCCGCCTGGCAAACGAAGAGGACCCCGGAAGAGAAAGCACGCTGCCAGAAGGAAGGAAGGTGCTTCCGCTGTATGGCGCAAGGACATTTGTCCATGAACTGCCCGAAGAAGCAAACACCCCCACACATACAGAAGGTTAACAATGTCGATACCTCCGCAGTAAAGACCGAAGAACCACCAAAGCCCAACATACCCGAGAAGGGTATTGACTTGCGTAGTGCCGTCCTCAATCTCGACTCAGCAGCCAGACAAGAACTGATCTCTGCACTCCTGCTCGACACAGCTGGAGATGACGCAGACTTCTCCATCAATGCTATCAAAAGCATTAGTGACCAATCGATCATGGTACTCACCGACATAAAGGGTACAAATCAGAAGCTGCAACTCCTCCTTGACACGGGGGCGAGTGGGAACTTTATCGATTGTGGCGCTGCTTGGTTGCTCGGATTTACACTCGAAGACATCGGTACTATCGAAGTGCGCAATGCAGACGGCATGATCAATGCCGATGGAGCTCTTAAACAAAAGTGCAAACTTACACTCACCGAAGGCGACACGAAATTTGTCCTGGACTTTTTCATTACTGACTTAGGATCTTGTCAAGCAATTCTGGGGTTCCCTTGGTTCAGGCTTTGGAAGCCCATGATCGATTGGGACATGAAGAGTTACGAGGGAAAGGCTCTCGAACTTAGCCAAGGAGGAGAAGAAATCAACGAAACAATCGCACAGTGTCACGGACGCGTATATTATTTCCCTTATTTTTCTGTATTTCTACGGAATTATTTAAGGAAGATATAAAGGGCCAAAGTACGAGATATCGTTAGACACATGTTGCCACCATGTGCACCTACAAGCACGTGACCCTGGGACAGTTGCACCCTTAACGGGACAACCTAATCCGGTCACATTCCATTTACGTACGGACTCCAGTGATTGGTAGATAAGGAAGGAACATTCTAGATAGTCCTAGAACCCGCTTAGTAGTTTATGCTTACTCGCTGTATTAGGTTTTACTCAGCAAGATAAGGCATCGCGTCAGCGCTATGACAAGTGCATCAGTCAGCACAATAGATAGCACTATTAATAGACACGACGCGTCAGCTCCTGAGTCATGGAGTCTTACTGTACACTTAGTAATAGTGTTTAGACTCAGTTCAAGCTCAGCCACAGTAGCGTATATAAACTCCCCTGTAGCATCCTGAGTGGAACCAACTTGTCCTCTTGGTTCTCCACTCAGGTGCGTATTCTCCTTGTACTCCTTACTCTCCAATCTAAACTTGTCCTCTTGGTTCTCCACTCAGCGTGCCACTGCGTGATCACTGACTATTCGTCCTTGTATAAAGGATCTGAGTTCTAGTCCCCTCCGCATTGACTGCACGCTTTAGTGCGTGATTTATCTCCGCGTTCGGGTTGAGTGTGCTCACCTGACGGTTCACTTAACACTTCACACTTGGACTCGACGTAGCGAGGTGTCATACCGCTACATTAGGACAAGTTCCTTTCATACTCCTGAGCCCTCTACGCTCACCAGCATCTTCACTATCCTCTAGGTGGTTGACGACCATCAGTCCCTTGTATTACCCACCTCACTCTTTGCCTGGGGACCTCCGCACGCAGAATCTGTGCATTCGTGGTACAACTCTAGTGTCCGTAAAATCGGCATAGATTGTGCTTGCCTTTATTGGGTCTATCTGGTCATCAGTAGACGCCTCTGGGTACTGGCTGCAGAACTGGTCACCACGCCAGATAAGCTGCAGTTAGACGTTGAGCCAGCCAGGCCTAGCCTGCGACAGCTGTACGCGTAGTAACCAGAAAAGTTTGAGAGCGCTCCGGCGTGAGAGGCAGCCAACAGGTCGAGAAGACTGAGGCAGACAGCCTTGTGGCTCTATACATTTCCTTACACCATTCCTGAGTTTTCTGTTATCGCCGCAGCCTCGCGCAGTGTGAAACATCACTGTGTATTGGTCTCGCTTGATCAGATCTCTCCTATCATCCTCGAGTTAGCGTTTCGCGCTCGTTGTATCCCGTCGTCTAAATCCACCCCCACACTTTTTCCAAACTGCCTCGCATATTTACGAACGTTCGAACCCGACTCCGTCGTCTCTTCAGGAGGAGACAAGCCTCAATCACACCACCACAAACTACAGCCTCTGCCTCGGCATCGCTGCACGTACACCCGGATACCCAGTCTGAACAAGACCGGATCCCCTCCCCAGTGTACACATCACCATCACCCACTGTCTCAGTAACCTTGTTCCACTCCACCTACTCCTCCTCCCAAGCCACACTCGCCCAGTCAGGCGAAAGTTTCATTGACGAAGATGGTGTCAACATCCGTTACCAGGGGTTCCAACTAGAACTGCCCCCTCGTAACCTCGCCGAGCAATACGTGCAGGCAATCTACCACGACCAAGAAATCCAATACGGACTACTAGACCTCTACGGCCTAGAAATCCCCGTCCTCGGAACGAACTTCACAGTCCCGCAGCTGATAGCATTCGCTGCAGATCTCATTCCTCGTCTCGAATCGCCTCCTCACCCCCTCATCTCCCACGTAAGGGAAGATGAAGAACGTGGCTCCCAAGAAAGGGAAACAGACAGCTCGTCTAGCACAAGCTCAGTATCCCAGCGGAGCTCGCTCAAAATTCGCCCTCCCTCCCCCAACTAAGAAAGAAAAGGAGTTCATATCTCGTATCCAAGACTGGGACGAGATCTCACCAGACGAACAACTCCTTCTCTTAGAGGAATTCCGTCGGGCACAAGAGGAAGCAGAACGAAAGGAGAGACAGAAGAAATTAGACGAGATGTCACAACCAAGCGGGAGCACCCTCCCTCACGCCGCACCACCCACACCACTCCCCCCTCCCTCCGTCCAGGACTGCCTGGATCTCATAAATCACCTTGGCATCGCCGTCGGCAACCTCGCACAGCAAGTCACAGCTCTGACTGCACAGGTAGCCTCGGCAACCGCCACCCGCCCAGGAAACGGAAAAAACAAGGAAATAGTGGCCTGCCCAAAAGCCTGGGATGGGAAAGGCTCCTCTTCGGATGCCCGTCATTTCCTTGCCACATTCCACAATTGGGCAGGATCACTAGGGGACGCCATGAACACATGGCATACAGTGGATAACAAGTGGTACGCAGACGAACATAGGTGGATCGCTGCTGCCCTCAACCTGATGGAAGGGGACGCCAAAACCTGGGCACTCCCATACCTGGAGTCCGCCAACCAAGGGACTATTCCCTTTGGAGGAAACTGGTCGGACTTTGTCAAGGAGTTCAACCGCAGGTTTAGCCCCCTAGACGTCCAAGACATAGCTCGAGAAGAGCTAAAGAAAACAAAACAGGGTAAAAAGACGGTTGCTGAATATGCATCCATATTCGAGCAGTACTCTGGACAGACCGGGTGGTCCATTATCGACCTCCGCACCTGCTTCTACGACGGTCTCACAGACGAGATCAAGGACCTCCTAGCCATCACAGACAAGCCCCATAACACATATGACGAGCTCAAGCAGAGCGTGCAAGTCATTGATCAACGACTGCGCCAATGCCAGAGCGAGAAGAAAGGAAAATCTTCATCGTCATCACAACACACCACCTCCAACCCTGATGCCATGCAAGTCGACGCCACGCGTCAGCAAGGCAACAGACCGAAGGAGGAGATCTTCAAAACTCAGGGCGAGTTTCAAGTATGGATGAGAGGGAGATGCTACGGGTGTGGTTCGAAGGAACACACAAAGAAGGATGGAAACCATGAGCGCGACGTCTGCAACTGGTGCCAAAGAGCAGGGCACCGAGCAAACGTCTGCCAAAACAAAAGAATGGGGAAACCAGCTAAGGCAAAAGCCGCAGCAACAACGGATTCCCCTAGTCCACCATCGTCGTCCAATACTGCGGCAGCAGCCGCCACAAGTACTTCCCCCACCAAGACGTCCCAGGCAGACGTAGCGAAGTTGATGGGAATGATAGAAAAGCAGCAAGAACAGCTGGATGCATTCAAGGCAGCTTTTTAGATCAGGGGTCGTGTGTAGCTGCGACCGGCCCCTCTACAGTAGATGACTCGGCCTCATGTAGTTGTAATATATGTTTACGCTCTCGCCTCGTTTCGGACTCACCTTCTGTAATTCATACGACTCATGCCTGTAAGTTAGATAGTAGTGTTAGTTCAGCTTCTTGTTTTCCTGATCCTATTACATCTACATCTGCCTCGGAGATGAACAATAGTAGTGTTTCTGTTGCTCCACTTTCTTCAGAAGCAATGCCGCACGTGATGATTTCTGATGCAGCACTGTCTTCTACTATTATTCCTGAAACAAAAGATAAAAAATCACACTTTCATATTTCTGTATATTTAAAAGGACGACATCGTACTGTAAAAGTAGCAGCAATGGTAGACTCTGGGGCAACTTTGTTGTTCCTAGACAAAAAGTACGCTGACCGCCACAAGATGTTGCAGGTTCCTCTTGCAAGTCCCATCACCCTATACAACATAGATGGGACTCTCAACGAAGCCGGTAGTATCACCCATAAAGTCAGACTCTCTCTGAAAGTTGGCCCTAGCGAAGAAAGTTACGACTTCTTAGTCACTTCACTCAGCCCAGAGAACGTCATTTTGGGACTACCATGGCTAAGGCAAAGGAACCCGCAAATAGACTGGCAGGAAGGCACTATGCGCCTTAACTCGACCGCTGAAACAGCGCCACCAGAGTTAGAGGTAGAGGTGACGTGCATCATGGCAAACCGGATGGAACGCCGCCGTCTCCTTGCGGAGAAAGTGCTCGACACAGTCCAAGACGAAGTTTTCTGTTTGGCAGGCTTCACATACTCTCAGCAGATTGCCGAGAAGGCCACCACCTCCAAACCCAAGAAAACCTTCGAAGAAATGGTACCAGAGCACTACAGAGACTTCGCGAAAGTTTTCTCTGAGGAGGAATCCCAGAGGCTCCCTGAGCATCAACCATGGGATCACGCTATAGACCTCGAACCAGATGCTGTTAAACACTGGAGGGTCAAAACGTATCCTATGTCCCCAAGCGAGCAAGTGGAACTCGACAAATTCCTGCAAGAGCACATTTCAAAAGGATACCTGGTCCCATCCAAGTCACCTGATGGCCTCACCAGTATTCTTCATTAAGAAAAAGGACGGCAAACTCCGTCTGGTGCAGGATTACCGTCGTCTTAATAAAATCACTATTAAGAACCGATATCCACTACCGCTCACCGCTGACATCATAAACCGGTTGAAAGGAGCCAAGGTCTTCACCAAGTTCGACGTAAGATGGGGCTATCACAACATCTGGATCAAACCCGGAGATGAATGGAAGGGCGCCATTATCACTAATCGTGGGCTATACGAACCAAAGGTTATGTACTTTGGAATGACAAACAGCCCAGCCACCTTCCAAGCCCTCATGAACGCTGTCTTTGCCGATCTAATCACAGCAGGAGAGGTCGCAGTGTACATGGATGATATCCTCATCTATAGTAACTCCCTGGAGCACCACCGCAAAATCGTACGTGAAGTGCTCAGGAGACTACAAGAACACGACCTTTATCTCAAACCTGAGAAATGCGACTTTGAAAGGCAAGAAATGGAGTACCTAGGGATGATAATCCGTCCCGGAGAAGTGCAGATGGACCCTGGTAAGGTCGCTGCAGTAAGGGAGTGGCCAACACCCACAACGCTCAGAGAGGTTAGAGTGTTCATTGGGTTCGCCAACTTCTATCGTCGATTCATCAAGGACTTCGCGGCTATCGCCCGACCCTTGCATGACCTCACGAAGAAGGACACTCCATGGCAATGGCATTCTGAACAGCAGAAGGCTTTTGACCACTTGAAGGAAAGCTTCGTACGAGAACCCATTCTCAAAGTGTACGACCCACAGCTTCCAACAAGAGTTGAAACCGATGCTTCAGGATTTGCTACCGGCGGTATACTTACTCAGAAGTATCCTGATGGTCTCTGGCACCCTGTCGCGTATCGCTCACAGTCCATGAGCAAAGAAGAGCGCAACTACGAAATCTACGACAGAGAAATGCTCGGCTTAATCCGCGCCTTAGAGGACTGGAGACACTTCCTCGAAGGCATCTCCTTTGAAGTGATCACCGACCATAAAAACATGGAATGGTGGGCAAGCATGAAGGACTTAAACCGTCGACAGGCCCGATGGGCCCTGTACTTAAGTCGCTTCGCCTTCAAAATCACTTACAAAAAGGGAGACTCTATGCAAGCCGATGCATTAAGTAGATTCTCGAGAGACCACATCAGAGACAACGAGGATAACCGCCAGGTTCAGGTTTTGCAACCTAAGCATTTCCTCAATGCCGCCCAAGCACACTTCCGCCCAGAAGTGGACTCCCTAGGAAATCGCATAAGGCTCGCATCCATTCGAGAAGCAGAAGTCATAGAAGGTCTTAAAGGCTTACAAAAGACCGCTCCAAAAGCTCTCATGGATGGAGTAGCGATGTGGGAGGAAGATGACGGCCTAGTTTACCACAGAGGGAAACTGTATGTTCCCAATGACCGAACTCTAAGACGAGATGTGGTCAAGTCATGCCACGACTCGGTCACCACCGGTCACCCTGGTAAAAATGGCACCATTGAGCTAGTCAGTCGCTACTATTGGTGGCCACGCATGGCAGGCTTCATAAGCTCGTACATAGAAGGATGCGATTGATGCCAACGTTATCGCAAAGATCTGCACCCCAAAGCCATAATTCAGCCGCAGGAAGTACCTGAGGGACCATGGCAGATAGTTGGAGTCGACCTAATTGGCCCACTACCCATGTCACATGGAAAGGACATGATCCTTAACATAGTGGATCATTATACAAAACAGATCCATCTATTTCCAGTGACGTCCCAAATCACGGCTGATGGGGTAGCATCCATCTACTTCGAGCAAGTCTTCCCCTTGCACGGGATCCCCAAGAAGATCATCAGTGATAGGGGACCCCAGTTTGCTGCAAGGAGCATGCGGGCATTATACAAGCGACTAGGGATAGACGCAGGCCTTACTACCGCCTATCACCCTCAAGCTAATGGACAGGTAGAGCGCAAAAACCAAGAAGTAGAAGTCTACTTGCAGCTTGTTCATTAGTAAGAGGCAGGATGATTGGGCAGACCTGCTCCCTACAGCAGAATTCGTGGTCAATAGTAGACTCAACTCAGCCACAGGGCACACCCCCTTTGAGCTACTATACGGTTACACACCGGACTTCACCATTCCCGCTGGTAGGCCCACTGGTATCCCAACGCTCGATAAGCGTCTACAACACCTAGTTTCCACAAGAAGGGATGCAGAGGCAGCTCTACGCCTAAGTAAAAGGCAAATGCAAACAGACGTTGAACAAAGACACAAGCCATACGTCTTCAACGTCGGGGACAAAGTCTGGCTGCAAGCCAAGCAAATAAAGATACACCAGCAGTCGTCCAAACTGGGCCCAAAACAACTAGGCCCATTTGAAGTCACTGAAGTCAAAAGTGACGTCGACTACAAGCTTGCACTCCCCCCTGCATTACGGATCCATGATGTATTTCATGTAGACCGCCTCTCCCCTTACAAGGGAAACGAAGTTAACGGGCTCATGCCACCTCCACCTGAACCCATCACAGTCGAAGGAGAGGAAGAGTATGAAGTTGACCACATAAGAGACTCCAAACTCTTCGGTCGTACTCTTAAGTACCTCGTTCGCTGGAAGGGCTACGGTGAAGGCGAGGACACCTGGGAACCAGCTAAAAACCTAGCTCACACCCCGGACAAAGTCAAGGAGTTCCACTCCTCCAACCCGGGTGCACCTAGAAAAATAGCGGCTCTCATCTACGCGTCCTTGCCTTGGCAAGCATCTCATATGTACACAGAGGCCAATGCGGACATCGACCCTTAAGAAGGGGGGTGATGTCACGGACGCGTATATTATTTCCCTTATTTTTCTGTATTTCTACGGAATTATTTAAGGAAGATATAAAGGGCCAAAGTACGAGATATCGTTAGACACATGTTGCCACCATGTGCACCTACAAGCACGTGACCCTGGGACAGTTGCACCCTTAACGGGACAACCTAATCCGGTCACATTCCATTTACGTATGGACTCCGGTGATTGGTAGATAAGGAAGGAACATTCTAGATAGTCCTAGAACCCGCTTAGTAGTTTACGCTTACTCGCTGTATTAGGTTTTACTCAGCAAGATAAGGCATTGCGTCAGCGCTATGACAAGTGCATCAGTCAGCACAATAGATAGCGCTATTAATAGACACGACGCGTCAGCTCCTGAGTCATGGAGTCTTACTGTACACTTAGTAATAGTGTTTAGACTCAGTTCAAGCTCAGCCACAGTAGCGTATATAAACTCCCCTGTAGCATCCTGAGTGGAACCAACTTGTCCTCTTGGTTCTCCACTCAGGTGCGTATTCTCCTTGTACTCCTTACTCTCCAATCTAAACTTGTCCTCTTGGTTCTCCACTCAGCTGTGCCACTGTGTGATCACTGACTATTTGTCCTTGTATAAAGGATCTGAGTTCTAGTCCCCTCCGCATTGACTGCACACTTTAGCGCGTGATTTATCTCCGTGTTCGGGTTGAGTGTGCTCACCTGACTGGTTCACTTAACACTTCACACTTGGACTCAACGTAGCGAGGTGTCATACCGCTACACACAGCAGATGGCCATGGCAGCGGGAACTAAGAAGACAGAAGAATTACCCACAGCCTACCAACAGTTCGCCACCGTCTTCTTGGAAGAAGCCACACAAAGATTCCCACCTTCACAGATAGACAATCATGAAATCAAGCTGAAGGAGGGGGTGCCCGAAACCCTAGGTACAAAAGTGTATCCTATGAACATAGAAGAACGCAGACATCTTTGTGCCTTTTTGTCTGAAGAACTACGTAAGGGTTACATTTGAGAATCTAAATCACCCTATGCTTCACCACTATTCTTCATCCGGAAGAAGGACGGGACTGATGAACAGAGCACATAGAGATCATACTCACAGTGGACAAGGGAGACTGTGGTGAGATATGAAGGGTGTCTGGAGAGCAGCAACAGAGTAAACTTGCAGTGAAGCAGATAGAGTGTCTGGCACACAACAGATGAGAACTGATGTTACATTGGAGAAGTGGAGACATACCTGGCACACAACAGATGAGAACTGATGTGGACCAGGAGCGTACAAAGTGCTCTACTTATACTGCTACAGAGGGTGACGCTGGTAACAGCAGGTCACAGTAAATACAAGGCGCATTGTTCTGTACACGGATAAAGGAGTGGACTAATAGGAGAACAAGGCGTAAAGGACAAGAAGAGTCCAGACTATGATATCATAGTGACATCACAATAAAGATAAGAACAAAGGAAAAGTACATAGACGTAGTACAAGGGCAATCCAGAGTGGTCCATGATGTCATGTACATGTGTGATGTCATAGATAAGAGAATACAAGAAGTCCGAGATTGTAAAGATCAAAATAATCTAATCTACAAGTCCTGTATATCTAATCTAAAGCAGTCCGTTATCTGCGTGTCCATTGAGCCGCTAAGTGCGCACAGGTCACTTATCAACATCTCCCCGTGATCAGCAATCTGGGACTAGCACAAGCCCATGTCAACATTGTGTTGCTGCAGCAGGACACGCGCAAGCGACTTGGTGAAGCCGTCCGCAACCATTTCCGCAGTAGGGGTTCTAATAAGGGTGATGGTCCCCTTTTCGATGTACTCCCTTATGACATGATGCCTAATGGCAATGTGCTTCGATCGCCTCCCAGTGACAGGGTTCAAGGCCAAGTCAATGGCACCCTTGTTGTCACCATGCAGTGGGATGGGGTCGTCGACCTTGTACCCGAGTTCCGCAAGGAAGCTCTGATACCAAGCGGCTTGGTTGGCCGCATCGGTCATGGCCATGTATTCCGCCTCTGTAGTGTTTTGGGCCACTGTCTTTTGCTTTCGCGAAGACCAGCTTATTGCACCATTGGCTAAAAGGAACACATAACCCGAAGTGGAGTGTCTGTCATCAACCTGGTCACCCAGGGAAGAATCAGAGTAGCCATGAAGGCCATCTCCACTGGCACCATCGTAGACTATCCGCATGTCCACAGTGCCTGCTAAGTAGGCCAGAACATATTGCGCAAGTCGCAGATGTTGAGGTGAGGGATTCGCTGCATACTGTGCCAGACGTGACACAGCGAAGGAAATGTCCGGTCTAGTACCAATCTGAACGTACAGTAGACTACCAATGAGTGACTGGTAGTGTGTAGTGTCAGAGGCAGTAGCCTGACCCATATATTTATGAAGGTGCTCGTCAGCACCAGCGGGCAAGGGTGTGGAGTGTGGAGTGGCATCAGACATGCCAAAGCGTTCAAGGACATCTTTGACATAGCCAGACTGATCTATTTCGATGCGTCTGAGGGAGCGGTCGCGCACAATGCGCATACCAAGATAGGACTCTATCTCCCCGAGATCTGTCATCTCATAGCATTCAGAAAGATCTAACTTCAAACGCTTAATCCTTTCCAGCGAGGCACCCAATATAGTGATGTCGTCAACGTAAACGATAACGAAGAGTGGATCATCCCCCTCTCATTGAGGCAACACATATACGCCGGCATCGGCAAACGTCCGCTTGAAGCCGAGTGCAAGTAACACTCCATGGAATTGCAAGTTCCATGCACGGGAGGCTTGTTTGAGACCATATATCGCCTTGACTAGGCGACACACCTTCATCTCTGCACCAGTGGTGATGAACCCTTGTGGTTGCTCCATGTAAATCTCCTCGTCAAGCACGCCATTGAGGAACGCAGACTTGACATCCATCTGATGGATGTGCCAGTCCTCCAGCGCGGCCAACGCCAGAAGTAATCTCAGCGACTCGAATCGTGCGACGGGAGAGAAGGTTTCATCAAAATCAATGCCAGGGATTTGTGTAAACCCCTTAGCCACCAAGCGAGCTCTGTAGCGGCCATCCGCCTTGAGCTTGAAGACCCATTTGGATTTTACTGCCTTTCGATTAGGCGGGAGATCTACTAACTCCCAGGTGCCATTATGGGCAAGTGCGTCCATTTCATACTGACACGCCTTAGTCCACTCATCTGCATCCACAGACCGCATGGCCTCTGCGTAAGATGCAGGATCTCTTCCAATGTAAGCTGCAGCCAACAGCTCCGCATATCCCAACCGTCTGCCGCGCATGGCCACATTATCCGCTGAGAAATAGCAGGGATTGGGCACGGGTGCACGGGCAGAGCGTCTAGGCGCATTGTCCATCTCGCGCAACAGCTGACTACACTGTGCACGGTCCTCAAAACCTCCCGGCATATCTGGGGAAGGAGGAGGGACATGGCGCATAATGCGCGTTGCGCTTTGACGCGGTGGTGGCGAAGTGGGAGTGGGCTGCTCACGTTTAGGTGTAACAGGAAGAGTGGGTGGTGCAGGTGGTGGTGGCGTGTGAGGACGCTCTTGTTTAGGGTCTAGAATGTCTTCAACATCCTCCTCCTCACTAGTGTCTGAGTGTGCAGGGGAGGGTGCTCGCTGTGGTGGTAACGCCGACGTGCTAGGTACGGCAATCACTGGTGGAGGTAGTGGTTGTGAGGCCACTTGAGAAGGTTGTGGGTGTGGCTCAACACCCTGGAGGGACGGGAAGCTACTCTCGTCGAATGTCACATCCCTGGACAAACGGACAGAGCGGGTTTGGCGGTCCCAAAGCTTATAGCCTTTAGATTCGGGCTCAAACCCAATAAGCGTGACTTCAATAGCCTTCACATCCAATTTGCGACGCTTATCAGCGGGTACATGCATGTACCCCTTGCATCCAAAGACGCGTAAATGAGAGACATCTTGGTACCTTGCCAGAGTACCAGAGCTCATAAGGTGTGCGCCACTTGAGCGTACGGGTGGGAGAGTGGTTATAGATGTGTACCGCAGTGCTCATAGCATGCTCCCAGAAGCCTTTAGACATGCCTGCTGTGTGAAGCATGGCCATTGCCTTATCCATAATGGTGCGGTTGAACCGCTCGGCTTTCCCGTTCGACTGTGGTGAACCTGGCATCGTGAGGTGATGCTCTATCCCTCTCTGCTTGAGAATGTCCTGTACTTGGCTCGCCATGTACTCGCCTCCACGGTCAGAGTGGAGTGCGCGTAGTTTATGGGACGTCTGGGTTTCACCCCAGGCCAAATACATCTGCAGCGCTTTCACAAACTGATCCTTCGACTTAATGAAGTACACCACTGCGTGCTTGGAGTGGTCGTCTATGAAGGTGGCGGTGTACGCGGAGCCTTGTAAGGACTGAGTTTGCATTGGACCGGCGAGGTCACTGTGTACAATCTCAAAGATATGGGTTGTCCTCTTGGTGGAGGACGCAGAGAAGGGTTGGCGAGTGGATTTGCCTAACTCGCACCCACGACACACAGCAGTGTGCATGGTAGAGCTGTCAATGTCCATGCCAGTAGTGGCAGAGGGACCGTACGACTTAAGAGCAGCAGGGGAGATGTGTCCCATGCGCTGATGCCAGATATCAAGAGTGGTGGCAGCACTTTTGATGTGAGCATTGAGGCCAATGCTTGAAGCGTCCAACCAGTAGAGGTTGTCCTCCAAGTAGCCAACAGCTACACATTTTTTACTGACAGATATTTTAAATGAGCCACTGTCAAAGGCCACTTCCGCACCCTTTTGTGCTAAGGCACGCGTCGACAAGAAGCGTGTCTTCACCTGTGGAAGGTGCAGCACATTACTGAGGGTGATAGGAATGCCCTGGCTCGTAGTGAAGACGACGGAGCCTACACCAACTTGGTCGATTGTGGACTTATCACCCAGGCGTACAGCACCTTTACACGGGGTGTAGTCCTTGAAGTCAGACCGATGTGGTGTGATGTGGTGTGTGGCACCACTGTCCATCATCCAACGCACACGCGAGGCAGCATACAAGGCAACACCAACTGCATTGTCTGCCCAGTTAATGGTGGGCTCGTCATCGACCTCCTTAATGGAGGCGGTGGTTGGTACTAATACATGAGAGTTGGCAGCCTTGTTGCCAGTGTCCTTAAGCTTCCCCGCAGCTTCATCCTTCTTCCTCTGCCTGCAGTCAGGCTTGATATGCCCCTTCTTGTTACAGTAGTGGCACGTAAGTTGAGAGTGATCCTTCTTCTTACGGGCACCACCACTAGGCTTGATAGGGGCAGCCTTGTTGAGCGAGGAACCAGAGGGGCCAGAGCGGTGCGCCTCCTCCGAAACAATGCACGCAATTATTTCAGCGTGCTTGAGTTTGGAGGGTGCGCCACTGGCAAGGATGGTAGATGCCAGAACCTCATAGGAGGCTGGCAGGGCGTGGAGGAGTATGAGACAGAATTGGGTGTCAGTGACACCCATCTGTGCGTTGGTAAGGCCGACCCGCAGCTCATTGAGTTTGGCCAATTGTGAGGCCATGGGTGCGGAGTCGTCGAGGTGGGCTTGAGTTAACTGGATCCACAAGTTAAATATGGTGGTGCTGCCCGAAGCACCAGCATACACATCCTTCAGCTTGTCCCACTTCGCAGCGAAGGTGGGGTAGGCATATGGGTCGGCAACGAGGGAGTAGACGTCTGATTTAAGATATAGGCGGAGGTACGCCTTAGACCGACGCTGGATGGATTCCCACTCTTCAGGGGAGACTCCAGTGGGTGGGGTATGACAGGTGAACACATCCTCAGCCTCATGTAGAGTGAGGATGGCCTCAAGTGTCCCAGACCATTCGTTCCAGTGACTCCCATTGAATTGCTCGAGGCGAATGCCAGAAGGCATGCCAAAGGTTGTGGAGTATGCATTGGCAATGCGTGTAGAGGGTGTGGACCCAGAGGTAATTGGGGGCAGGCCGGTTGAGGCACCTGCCGTGGCTCCTGCAGCCGCACTAGTGGTGGCAACACCAGTGGGCGAGGCAGCGCGAGAAGAGGTGGCAGACATGGGGATGATTTATCTGTCGCCGAGGAGCAGTCAGCGACAGTGCTTCTAACAGTTTGCAAGATATGATGGGGGATACCACTCCTGTCTGTGAATCTGTAAGGCCAGAGCGCTAACGCGTCCTGCCTCCTGTGGTATGCCAGTGATACAAGGGCTAGGCCCAGGATGGAAGATCCCTTTGCCATACTAGGAGCCAGCTGCCAGCCAGGATGTGTCTAGGACACGGCTCACTAGTTTGCGTCAGGGGGATATGGAATGAATGCTTTCAGAGCCCAAGGCTGTCTACCTCAGCCTCCTCGGCCTGTTGGTTGCCTCATCGCCACAAGTGGCTTTACTGAATCCTTTCCCATTGCCGCTACAAGGCAGGTATCTGGTTGCAGAACACCATAGTGGTGAACACCCCCCAGAGTCTGAACCAGGTTTTACACTCCCATGGTGAGGAGATCCTGCGCCCAGTGTGGAGCACCAGAGACAGCTGGCACTAAGCTCCACAATACACAGCCCAGTGGGCCATGCACACCTGGATATGTATTAAGGGGCTACCAGACCCAGTCTCCTTGCGCATAGCGCAGGGGCTAGGAAAACAGTAGGGGTGAAAGTAGGACTACTGGGCAGTACATGAACAGGAGGTTCCTTAGCAGAGACCACTGGCGCCCCAGTGTCTACTGCCTTGGGCAAGGCTGGTGAGGCCCCAGACAGACCTTAGCCTGGTGTGTGATCCTAAGAACACAGTGACCAGCCAAGTGGAGTGGCTAGGGCACCAGGGCCCATAACCTGATGAACAGAGCACATAGAGATCATACTCACAGTGGACAAGGGAGACTGTGGTGAGATATGAAGGGTGTCTGGAGAGCAGCAACAGAGTAAACTTGCAGTGAAGCAGATAGAGTGTCTGGCACACAACAGATGAGAACTGATGTTACATTGGAGAAGTGGAGACATACCTGGCACACAACAGATGAGAACTGATGTGGACCAGGAGCGTACAAAGTGCTCTACTTATACTGCTACAGAGGGTGACGCTGGTAACAGCAGGTCACAGTAAATACAAGGCGCATTGTTCTGTACACGGATAAAGGAGTGGACTAATAGGAGAACAAGGCGTAAAGGACAAGAAGAGTCCAGACTATGATATCATAGTGACATCACAATAAAGATAAGAACAAAGGAAAAGTACATAGACGTAGTACAAGGGCAATCCAGAGTGGTCCATGATGTCATGTACATGTGTGATGTCATAGATAAGAGAATACAAGAAGTCCGAGATTGTAAAGATCAAAATAATCTAATCTACAAGTCCTGTATATCTAATCTAAAGCAGTCCGTTATCTGCGTGTCCATTGAGCCGCTAAGTGCGCACAGGTCACTTATCAACAGGGACACCACGGCCCGTACAAGATTACAAAGCGCTCAATGCCTGGATGGTCCGCGATGAATTCCCACTACCACTGATAGGCGATATCCTGACTTCACTGGGAAATAAAAGTCTCTTTACTAAGTTCGACATACGCTGGGGCTACAATAACATCCTCATCAAAGACAGTGACCAATGGAAGGCGGCCTTCAAAACGCTGGATGGAACATTCGAACCCCTGGTGATGTATTTCGGGCTAACCAACTCACCGGCTACATTCTCGCGCGCTATGTATAGGATGCTCAGACATCTTCTAGAGAAATACCCAGGCAAGATCTATGTCTATATTGTCACAATCACTGGATCATGCCATCAATTCTAGAAGAGTTCTGAAAGTCTCGCTTCTACTTCTCATGTTTCAAGATTCTTCTATGTTCTCAGGTTTCGGAAGTTTCCGTTTCTATTCTGGAAAGTTCTACTTATGATCACGTGACTCATACATCGAATGGTGCCATGATGGCGACTGAAAGACTGCACATTCCAGAGAAAATCATAGAAAATACAGAAAAATAGGAACCTTGTACAGTATAAAAGAGTCTGTAGGGTAGCTTGTATTCCCTCGTTCTAGTCTTGTTTTCCGTTGTGAATCCACTGCTTGACCATTCCCTTGCTCGAGGCAAGGCGTCTTACATAACCGAACCCAAATTCATCCCGGAATAGTGCCCGGGCTCTGCACGAACTTCCCGAACACGATCGCCTCGACACTGGGCGAGTCACCAATCGTGAAATATATGGACGACATCCTAATAGCTACAACAGAAGACTTAGACCGCCACAGAGAGATTGTCTGTGCAGTACTCAACGTACTCCAACGCGAAAGCTATTTCTTAAAGCTGTCTAAATGCGTATTCGAAACGCACGAAGTCGATTATCTGGGCATGACGATCAATCGCGGCATCATCCGTATGGGAGACGACAAAGTCAGTGGCCTCAGAGACTGGCCTTGCACCCTGTCAACCGTACAACAAGTCCGGAGTATGCTTGGAGTACTGAACTATCAACGGCCCTTCATTCCCAACTTCGCAGCCATCGCACGACCGCTAAGTGCACTCCTTAAGAAAGATGCCCCATTTATTTGGACAGAAGAATGTACTCGGGCTTTAACACAACTTCTAGCTATAGCTACTAGCTGACCTGCCCTGCGCCAACCAGACCCCGATGCTCCCTACAAATTACAAACGGATGCCTCTGCTGTTGCTTCAGGGGCCAT
>JAKELL010000599.1:0-22045 GCA_021524915.1 Lactarius akahatsu | reverse complement strand
TTGCACCTGGCGTCGGAGTCGTTTCCGGTAGTGTCGTGCAGACATTGATCCTGAATGAGGCGGATATCGACGCACGGGATGCGAGCCACAAGACGCCTTTGCATCTCGCGTCGTCGTTGTCAAATGGTGATATTGTGCAGACATTGATCTTGAATGGGGCGAATGTCAACGCACGGGATGCGAGCCACAAGACGCCTTTGCACCTGGCGCTGGAGGCGTTTTCCTTGAAACATGATGTTGTACAGACATTGATCCTGAATGGGGCGGATGTCAATGCACGGGATGCGAGCCACAAGACACCTTTGCATTTCGCGTCGTCGTCGCCGTCGTCAAATGGCGATGATGTGCAGACGTTGATCCTGAATGGGTCGGATGTCAACGCACGGGATACGAGCCACAAGACGCCTCTGCACCTGGCGTTGGAGTCGTTTTCCTTGAAAACTGATGTTGTGCAAGCATTGATCCTGAATGGGGCGGATGTCAACGCACTGGATGCGAGCCACAAGACGCCTCTGCATTTGGCGTCGTCGTTGTTTTCCTCAAAGGTGATGTCGTGCAGACATTGATCATGAATGGGTCGGATGTCAACGCACGGGATGCGAGCCACAAGACACCTTTGCATCTTGTGTCGGAATCACTGTCTGAGTCAAAGGAGGATGTTGCGCAGACGTTGATCCGAAATGGTGCAGATGTCAACACACGGGATGCGAGCCGCTCGACGCCTTTACATCTCGCGGCGATGTCATCGAATGTTGATATTGTGAAGACATTAATCAAGAATGGGGCAGATGTCAACGCCCGGGATGCGAGCCACAAGACGCCTTTGCACCTGGCAGCGTCGTCGTCGTTTTCCTCACAAGGTTACGTTACGCAAACATTGATCCTGAATGGGTCGGATGTCAACGCACGGGATGCGAGCCGCTCGACGCCTTTACATCTCGCGTCGATGTCGTCGAACGGTGATATTGTGATGACATTGATCCAGCATGGGGCGGATGTCAACGCATGGGATGCGAGTCACTCGACGCCTTTGCATTTGGCGTCGTTATTTTCCTCGAAAGTTGATGTTGTACAGACATTGATCCTGAATGGGCGGATGTCAACGCACGGGACGGGAGCCACAACACGCCTTTGCACCTGGCGTCGTCGTCGTTTTCCTCGAAAGCTGATGTCGTGCAGACATTAATCCTGAATGGGTCGGACGTCAACGCACGGGATGCGGGCCACAAGACGCCTTTACATCTCGCGTCCGAGTCATCCTCGGAGTCAAAGGGCGATGTTGCGCAGACGTTGATCCTTAATGGGGCAGATGTCAACGCACGGGAGCCACTCGACGCCTTTGCACCTGGCGTCGAAGAACTCATCGCTGTTTCCCTCGAAAGGTGATGTTGTGCAGAAATTGATCCAGAATGGGGCAGATGTCAACGCACGGAATCAGGGACAGTCAACGCCTTTGCACCAATTATTTGACCCAAGATTTGACCGTGCCAGTGATTATTCTTCGGCGCCCAATGCCGATTCCTTGCGCCTGCTACTTGAAAACGGTGCAGATGTAGATGCAGTGGATGATGAAGGTTGGACTCCGTTTCAGCTTGCTTCGTCAGGAGGATATCACGAGATAGTACAGTCGCTATTAGACCATCGTGCCGGTATCCGAACAGAATAGGATGTAGCCAATGGATGTAGCATTCCACTATTTGTTGTACCTACCCACATGTCTAGTACTTGTGTCGATTCTGAGCCAGAGACCATCTCCGTTGTTGATAACGATTAGCTTTCGTGATGTCATATAAATATGAAGTGTTGTGGGTGGATTCGCAAAGCCATAAAGAATGGTGCTCGCAATGTGTCTGAGATCGCAATTTGTGGCACGAACAAGACTAGAAGTATTCCCTTCACCAATAAGGCAAGGTCATAACTGGGTGGGGTCGGAAGCGGAGACCTTATCAACGCGGAGCGCGAGAAGAAAAGTTACGCGGCGCATCATCTGAATCCGTTCACTTCCATCAAAGTCCGCTCATTTTTGCATCAGAACGGGAAGAACGGGAATATGCACAAACCGTTATGATGTACAGTCGCTTTGTTAATTCTACCACTGGCACCTACTGACCGACTCATTTTGTTCCTGTCACATTGACGACGACGACGACTATGCTGAGCCGCCAATGGCGAACGCAGCACCGATAGTACACCTCCTCCGGCGTGATCCTCGCCGTCTCCTCCGCCTGAGCTGCCGGTCTAGGTACCACGTACTCCCCGGGCCAGATCCCGTCATCTGCATCCGCGTCGCCGCCCTTATTAAGATTTCCATCTTCGTCACCATCGTCGTCGTCGTCCAACGGCGTCAACAACGCAGGCCGTCGCCGTCGGTCCGTCTTCGGAAGGGACACGAACCGCCCTCACGTCTTGCGCGGTGTCCCAATAAACATATCCTGGCGTTCTTGCAATTGCTCCTGTTCCTGCGTGGGTTCGGGTATCGGGCTAGCGGTAATGTGGCGAGGGCAGTGGGGGTAGTGGTAGCAGCGGCAGGGGAGGCCGTGGATTGCGAGACGGGCACGATGCGGGCTTTGTTGCCATGCGAGAATGCACTGCCGGCGGCTCGCCAGGAACCGTGAACACTGCAGTCATGCTCCAGCTCGCGTCGAAGACCGGCGCATCCGTCCGTCGTCGTCGTTGTCTTTGTTGGTCGCTGCTTCGTCGTCGAGCCGACTGCGCCATCCGCCATCACGTTCGGAGACGTGCGTCTCTCCGCGCTTCTGCGAGCAAGGCGAGCAGTTACGACAAGCCGAACACCCAAACTTTTCCGCGGTGCGATCGAACATCAATTCGGGATATCTGCGCTCTAACAGATTCAGAGATATGTACTGTATGTGAAGGGAAGGCGTACCATTTCTCGCAGAGATCGATAAATAGGTTACGGCATGACTTGTCCGTCGACGCCTTGATCAGCATACAGCGCATCTTGGGTCGGCGTGTCTTGTCCCTGCAATGGTGACAGAACGTCAACCCCCCCGGGAGCACGCCCAATGACGACGATGCCGGGGTGCGTTTCTTGCGACAAGCATCTGTAAAGGCAGGCGCAGATATTACGTGCGTGCGCGGTCCGCCGCCGTAGTCGCTTTCGTCATTGTTGTCGTCGTTGTGCCTAACCTCGACTTCGTCTGCAAGTGCCTTGCGCCAGTTCTTCATTCGCATCCTCGAACCAGCAGCGGCAGCAATGCTCTCCAGCGGCTCGACGACCCCGTCCACCACAACTGCTCGGGACCCCTGCCCTTTCCCGATCCGACGGCGGGAGAGTCGTCGTCGCCCGTTCCCATGACCTCTTCCTCTTCCTCGTTATCGTCCGTCGCGCGCGAGGGTAGCACGCCGCCGAACCCACGAACTAATGAGCTCGCATCGGTCCCCGAGCTTGCCAGGGCTGAGGTTAGCGCCCCCGCCAAGCCCGGACGGGCCATTTGTCCTGTTTACTAGCGTACTCGCCAACGCCCGTATCTGTACGAGCACACCCGCACGAGCCAGTCAATCCATCCTTCGCCGGCGCGATTAGGGAAGGGGAAGCTAGGTCAAAGTTCGCTAGGGCTCGTGTGAGCGTGCCCCACGTCCATGCGTAGTCAACACCGTCAGGCTCGGGTATCACAAGGCCGAGCGTCTGGGTGGCCATGGGTACCCGCCGAGGCGCAGCAGCGGGGGGCGAAAGTTGAGGGGGAACGACGGGTCGCCGACGACGACCAGATGCGTATCTGTGTCTTCATTTTCCGCGGGGCGCATCCCCGAGGTCCATAGTGATGTCGAGGTCGAGGCGAGATCCAGACTCGCGTCCTGCAGATCGGGATCGGGATCGGGACCAGATGCGGTCGTAGAGTTGGTGATGGTGGCACAAGTGGCTGCTGTCCGAGGCGGGGGTAGGTTCGGCAGCGGGGAGAGATGCGAGGAGACCGTGCGCGCCGGCCGCGTAGAAAAACCCTGCCGGATTGCATGTTGTTGCATCTCTTGCACTTTGCGCACGGGATCTGGAGGATTCGACGAGTGCAGGCGACTAAGTGCGCGTGGGGGAATCGCAATTTCCGTGCGTGCAGGTTCTGGCAGGATCGTCAGTGGGGTTTGCGAGCGAATTGAAGCCTGGGGGAATGATAGGCGAGGACGGCGGGTGGTGTCGACGAGGGATGCTGCTGGGTGGAATGGCGGGACTTATGTCTATGCTGCGGTCGGCCAGGCAGCTGTGATTGGGGCTTGTTCTTGGGTACGCACCATAGTTTGCGTGGCGCATCGACGACAACCTCAATCCCGGAATCGTCGGAGTCGTCTTGTTTGTGGTCGTCTGCCATGCATCGTCGTTTTCTGCGTGGTCCGGTTGGAGTGTGCGGATGACATTTCCCCTTTCGACGTGGCGACATAGCCTGCGCACGCGCATGCGTGTGAGCGCATTTCGTCGGGAACAAGATGACAACTTCCACACTCCGCTGTCACTTGAAGTAACAGCGCATGTCTCCTTCGTCGACTTGCGCGTACTGCCATTGGTCGCAGCCGGTGGATGCCGTCATTCGTTGAGTTGTGTGTGAATGCTGCAGCCAACGCCTGATGGAGGGGCATGGGTATCTTGGACTTGGACCTTGTCTTTCTCTCCTCTTCGTCGTCTTCGTAATCCCCACAACCACCATCTCTCTTGCCGCATTCGTCTTCGTCCTACTGTGTCCCGTGCTTCCAGCACCAGGCCTGTTCTCAAACGCAACTCGCGGCACATGCACGAGTTCCTTCGAACCGAGTTGTCCCCCGCCTGCGCTTTCCCCTTGGCCGCCGTCTGGCGCTGGCGTGTCCGGGGCCGTTGCTTTACTGGCGGATGGTCTGGCTTGCACATGCCGGGAAGGAGGGGCGGTACGAGAACGTACACCATCCTCTCCGTTTCTTAGTCTTGCGCGGGCTGTCCAGAGGAGGCAGCAGTCGTGAGGAAAAGGAGTGGGTGGATATGATACCCAGCGGGTCGTGGTCCCTGTCTCTGACGTTGGCGGGGGGGAAGAAGCAGGGGAGGGGGGGGAGAGGGGCGTCTTTGACACGCGGCGCGAGGGTACACGGGATTGCGAGGACGAGGAGCGCCTGAAGGCACACACAGGAGCCGGGGGGGGCTGACTCTGTCGCACGGCGTATGCATGCGCATAGAAAAGACGGAAGGGAATGGTCACACCTCTAAGTCACGATCGCGCATCTCGACGTCGTTGTCCGTGCTTTTTCGTGCTGGGTCCGTTTGGCCGTCCGTCACTCTTACGAGACACCGGCGCGGGGTCGTCGCAGGGACCAGTGACGGAGATCACCGTCGTGTTGCTTTACCGTTCCAGTGGCGACGATCCGGACGGCGGGACAAGAGGCGAGGGTGAGACCAACGATGAGGGTTACGCGACTGCGGGGACAGGGGAACTTGGCTGTGTGAGAGAAAAGGCGTTATCGACCCAAATCACGTTATGTAAAAAAATACCTGCCTGGAGTAAGTCAAAAAGTCGCGTTTAGGTTCGGCAGAGACGCGTCGTTGGGCGACCAGAGCCCCGCGGCGGAGTCGTCAGGATCGAGGTGATGTCTTCCATGAGCCCGCGTTCTTGGGGCGATACAGTAGGCTGGATTCGTGGGCATTGGGAGTGAATAGACTGTTCGATGATGACGACGACGACGATGTGTGATCGTGGGAGTGGCCTCTGCCGGGAAGTGACCGCCGAGAGTGATACGAGCAATCGACGTGCAATGGGCCTCAGTGAATATAAGCACTCTGTATCTCCTGCGTAGTGCAGAGTGAGGAGGGGATCGGACTGGAAGTACCGGCCCGTGTTACCGCGTGTTTCAGTTCCATATCCAGGAAGCACAGCATTCTCCTGCCGTCGTCCACCAGACTGTTACACACCCCCAACATGAGTCAATCTCCCACTCCCGTTTCCATACCCCAGGCTCCCGCAACTACTCCCTCCGAGTCCTCTTCCAATATCGAAAGCATCTTTGACGCCGCTCTAAAGTCATACAAGAAAAAGACCAAGAAAGATCTTAAGAAACACGATCTCTTCAAACAACTCGAAACATGCGATTCTCCCGCTGCCATTCTCGCCGTCTTTCAAGCAGCCCGATTTGATTTCTCTCCGACTGCCAGCGATGACAGGTTGAAAAAATGGCTCGCACCGACCATTAACGTCCTTTCTGTCTTCTCTGGGGCGCTAGTAGGCGAAGGCATCGCTTTGGTAAATATCGACTCTTCTGTCAGGAACACGCTCTGATGTCAATTCTCCAGGTATTCCCACCTGCCAAGCTAGTATTTGCTGGCGTTGGTGTTCTCCTCTTGGTGAGTCGCTTCGTTTCTCCCCTCGTGCGGGCACTTCTGGTGCTGAGCGTTCTTAGGCAGCAAAAGATGTTATTGCGAGCCAAGACATCCTCGTCGACATCTTCGGACGCATCGAAAGCTTCTTCATCCGACTCGAGATTTATACCGAGGTCCCGCTGACTCCGGCAATGACGGACAAAATGGTGGAAATCACGGTTGAGATCTTGGGTATCCTTGCGACAGCCACAAAGGAAATGGGGCAGAGTCGAGCGAGTAAGTCCGACCATCGCCTTAGGTTGATCGATGCTAACACCAGTTCAGAAAGATTTCTCAAGAAGGTGGCCGGATGGACGGATCTAGAGGATGGATTGAAGAAGCTCGACAAACTGACAAATGAAGAGGTTGTGATGGCGAGTGTGCAGGTTCTGAAGGTCACGCACATCATCGATAGCAAAGTAGACGACGTGAAGCGTTCGTAATCAGTCTCGTCTTCGCTGGCAGTCGAGTATCTAACCCGATCATAGGGAACCAATTACGGGAAAGTCTCAGGAAATGGCAATCTCCACCAGATCCGTCCACGAATCACAACATCGCCGGTGATCGTCAACATGAGGGAACCGCCGAGTGGTTCTTTGAAAGCAGCCAATTCGAGAACTGGAAGTTGACTGGTTCCCTACTGTGGATTCATGGGAAACGTACGTTTCTTTTACCAATGGCCTCGCCTCTTCGGTGATCTTATGAACCACACGTTTCGCAGCGGGTTCTGGGAAGAGCGTCCTATGGTTCGTCGCCCCTCAAATATTGCAGTATTAAGGCTTTAATTGTCGAGTAGCTCCGCGATCATCAACAATATCACAACCCTCTGCGAGGCCGGATCCGCTTCGATGGCGTATTTCTACTTTGACTTTCGAGATGTCGACAAGAAAGCCCGCCGCAACCTTCTCCCGTCACTCCTCATCCAACTCTCTACATGTTCCGATGCCTTTTGCGACATACTCTCTCGTCTCTACGAGACCCACGACAAGGGCGCACGTCAGCCTAGCGACAAAGCTTTAATCCAGTGCCTTAAGGAGATGCTCACGCTTCCAAATCAAGGTCCAGTTTATCTTATCTTAGATGCCCTCGATGAGTGTCCCGACACGTCTGGTGTCCCATCCGCCCGCAAACAGGTCCTGGACCTCTTAAAGGACCTGGTCAGCCTTCGACTTTCTAATATCCATATCGGTGTTACAAGTCGCCCGGAAGCCGACATCCGCGATGCTCTCGAATCACTCGCGTCTCAGACGGTTTCCCTTCAGGATGAACGCGGACAGAAGAAGGATATCTCTTCCTACGTCAGATCTGTGGTCTACTCCGAATCGAGCATATTTATGCGGAGATGGCGGGAAGAAGACAAAGAGCATGTGATTGAGACGCTCTCAGAGAGAGCTGACGGAATGTAAGAGCATATATAGGCGATTGTGACGGCGGTTGATGGTGTTTCATAGGTTCCGATGGGTCTTTTGTCAGCTTGAAGTGTTGCAAAAGTGTCTTCCACAGAATGTCCAGCGCGTCCTCAGAGAGCTGCCTAACACTCTGGACGAGACATACGAGCGGATGCTGAGGGAGATCGGGAAAGTCAACCCAGATCAAGCTTATCGACTGTTACAATGTCTCACCGTTGCCACTCGACCACTTTATGTTGATGAACTCGCAGAAGTTCTTGCGCTCGACTTTAATAGAACCAAGGCAGGGATACCGGTGCTGAACTCTGATTGGCGATGGGATGACGAGCAACAAGGTGTCCTGTCTACCTGCTCGAGCCTGATCGTCGTCGTCGTCGTCGTCGACGACGGGTATTCCGAGACTCGTGTTGTACAATTCGCACATTTCTCGGTGAAGGAGTTCTTGACTTCGGATCGGCTTGCCAAGCTAGCAGCAGACTGTTCCCGGTTTCATATCCGTCCCGAGCCAGCGCACACGGTCATTGCCCAAGCTTGCTTGGCGATTCTTCTTCGATCCAATTGCAATGATACGGCCGAAAGTGACTCTCCTCTATTTGACTATGCCGCTGAGCACTGGGTAGACCATGCTCAATTTGAAAGTGTATCGTTACATGTGGAAGACGGGATGAGACGCCTCTTTGATCCTACCAAACCATATTTCCCAGCATGGCTCGAGTCGTTTAACATCGACAGACCATGGCATTCTTTCGTAACGGATAACTTGAGCTTGGACGATTCGGACATCTCTCACCGTCACCGGTTTTACCTGAAACCCGATCCACCGAACGAGGGCTATGCACCGTTGTGCCTATACTACGCCGCGCTGTGCGGATTTCGTGACCTAACGAAGCATCTCATTGTCGAATATCCGCAGCACGTAAACGCTAGGGTTGGTCTTAACGAGAGTCCGCTGGCGGCAGCACTGAGCAACAAACACATTCAAGTTGCAGAGCTACTACACCAGCATGATGCGGACCTCCATATTAGTCACCGAAGTCATACTCTACTGCACGCCGCATCGAAGGACGGGTCAATGGAAGTCGCACAATGGCTACTCAGTATCGGCGCAAATGCGAATGCGCAACTAGACGATCATACGACTCCACTCCACTTGGCAGCGACGAATGGACACCTAGAAGTTGTTCGAACCCTACTAGGACACGGTGTAGATGTCAAGATCGCTACAACGAGGGGCAACCGTACTCCGTTGCATGGAGCATCAAAAAATGGTCACGTCGATATTATGCGGTTACTGATACAGAACGGGGCAGATGTCAACGCACGTGATCAAAGCCACCAGACACTTTTGCATCGGGCATCATCGTTGTCGTTGTCGAATGATGTTGTACAGACATTGATCCTGAACGGGGCAGATGTCAACGCACGCGATCAGAGCCACGAGACACCTTTGCATCTGGCGTCGGAGTCGCGGGAGTCGTCGTGGAGGTGGTCGAATGATGTTGTACAGACATTGATCCTGAACGGAGCAGATGTCAACGCACGCGATGAGAGCCACTCGACACCCCTGCATCTGGCGTCGTCGTCGTCGTCGTCGTCGTTTTCATCGAGTGCTATTGTACAGACATTGATCCTGAACGGGGCAGATGTCAACGCACGCGATCAGAGCCACTCGACACCCCTGCATCTGGCGTCGTCGTCATGGTTTTCATCGAGTGCTATTGTACAGACATTGATCCTGAACGGAGCAGATGTCAACGCACGCGATCAGAGCCACTCGACACCCCTGCATCTGGCGTCGTCGTCGTCGTTTTCATCGAGTGTTATCGTACAGACATTGATCCTGAACGGGGCAGATGTCAACGCACGCGATCAGAGCCACGAGACACCTTTGCATCGGGCATCGTGGTCATCGCGGTCGAAATCGAATGGTGTTGTACAGACATTGATTGTGAACGGGGCAGATGTCAACGCACGCGATCAGAGCCACAAGACACCTTTGCATCTGGCATCGTGGTCGTCGTCGTCGAATGATGTTGTGCAGAAATTGATCCTGAACGGAGCAGATGTCGACGCATGCGATCAGCGCCACTGGACACCTTTGCATCTGGCATCGTCGTCGTGGTCGTCGAATGGTGTTGTACAGACATTGATCCTGAACGGGGCAGATGTCAACGCACGCGATCGGAGTCACAAGACACCTTTGCATCTGATCCTGAACGGGGCACATGTCAACGCACCCGATCCGAGCATGGTCTGGACACCTTTTCACCTGGCATTGGAGCGGCGGTTGTCGCAGTCGAATGAAGTTGTACAGACATTGATCCTGAACGGGGCAGATGTCAATGCACGCGATCTGAGCCACTCGACACCTTTGCACCTGTTATTTGGCCGGCGGCCACATCGGAGTGAATCTGATACCAATTTCTTACGCCTGCTACTTGAAAACGGTGCAGACGTAGATGCATTGGATGACAAAGCTCAGACTCCGTTTCAGCTTGCTTCGTCAGAAGGACATCACGAGATGGCACAGTTGCTATTAGAACATCGTGCCAGTGTCGCACAGAATGGAACGTAACACTCCATTTATAATACCTACCCACAACTTGTACTTTATCGCAGACACCTGTTGATATCGATTAGCTTTCGTGAATCGTGATAAAAATATGGACTCGTGCTTTAAGACCAGCATTGAGCCTTCCCAAAGCGGTGTTTTCGATTTGTCTGAGATCACATTTCTGTTGAAGTGAGTTCATTAATACCCTATCGATCGTTGCCTTCATGTTCGTGTGGACGTTGTGCAAACCCGCGCAAGTCCTCGTATCTTGTGTATCGTTTCGTTATTCCATCTCGTTCGGATGCCCGGCCCTATGCCCCGGATCTCCTCCTGCCAGTGGTCGTACGCGCCTGCGGATTCGTTATACCGTTGCCCTGCGGAAGCAGAGCATAAAAATTACCTACTGTACAGTTCTAGTAGCTGTATCTATTTAAACCTCCCTTTTCCATAGTGTAGGCCTCAGTGATTTGCCCTTCTAGTGCGCGCAAACACTGAGCTTCATCTATTGTACAGACTTCGCCCGCGCGCGCATACAAACACTCTATCTAACTACTTTATTACCATTCCGAGTTCCCATACCTCGTAAGAATTTCATGGTACGAACAGGGCTAAAAGTTCAATATTACGAGGCAAGGTAACAAACGGGTCAGCTCCTGGAGCGCACGTCGACGAGGGTCGGGAGCGGGGGCTGTATCACATAACAAAGGCGATATAAGGTATTTTACACTTGGTATTTTAAACTGATAAACCGAGGAAGCCAGACAACCAAAATGGATATACAGGTAATAATAGCCGTTTGTTAATTCTACCTACCACCCTTGCTACCATATTTTTATGCCGTCGATCACCACGTCTATGCCGGGGTGCCAATGGCGAACGCGGCACCGATAGCACGGAGTGATCCTCGCCATCTCCTCTGTCTGAGCAGACGGTCGGTACAGATACTACATACTCCTCGGGCCAGATCCCGTCGTGTGCATCAGCATCGCCGCCCTCACTAGGATTTCCATCTTCGTCACCGTCGTCGTCGTCATCGTCGTCCAACGGCGTCAACGACGCAGACCGTCGCCGTCGCCACCTCCGCGCCACCAACAACGGCTCCAGGTTCCCCACAAAGAACTGAATCCGCTTACCCCGGCGTCCCCGGCCCGCCATCTTCCCCTTCCCCTTCGTCTTTTTCTTCTTCTGCTCCGGCTAGTCGTGGTCGGGATCTGGAAGGGACACGAACCGCCCCCACGTCTTGCGCGGTTTTCCAATAAATGCATGCTGGCGTCTTTGTGACTGCTGCTGTTCCTGCGTGGGTTCGGGTATCGGACTGGCGGTAATAGTGGCAGGCGCACTGGGGGTGGTAGTAGCAGCGGCAGGGGAGGCCGTGGGTTGGGAGACGGGCACGATGCGCGCTTTGTTGCCATACAAGAACGCACTGCCGAGCGGCTCGCCAGATAGCGTGAACACTGCCGTCGCGCTCCAGTTCTCGTCAAAGACCTGCGCATCCGTCGTCGTCGTCGTCGTAGGCTTCTTTGTCGGCGCCGGCGCCGTCCCGAGATCTTTGCTCTTGCTCTTGCTCTTCTTTGCGGGGATCGGTGCGCCGCGATGGGAGCCACCTTTGCGCGCGATCCAGCTGCGCCACCCGCCATCACGTTCGGGGATGTACGCCTCTCCGCGCTTCCGTGAGCAAAGCGAGCAATTGCAATGGTTGCAACAAGCCGGATACTCGAAGTCTTCCGCTGAGCGATCGAACGTCAACTGGGGGTACCTAACGGTCCAAGAGAGTCAGAAATATGTACGGTATATCAAGGGATGGCGTACCGTTTGTCTATACAGAGGTCGCCAAACAGGGTACGGTATTGCTCGTCCGTCGACGCCTTGATCAACGTACAGCGCATCTTGGGCAGGGGTGTCTTGCGCCTGCAATGATGGCAGAACGTCAGTCCCCATGGAAGCACACCTGATGACGACAATGCTGGGTTGCGTTTCTTGCAACGGGCATTTGTAAAAACAGGCGCAGATATTGCGTGCGCGCGTGGACCATAGTCAGAGGAGCTTTCGTCATTGTGCACGTCCTCAACTTCGTCTGCAAGTTCCTTGCGCCAGCTCATCCTCCGCATCCTTGAACCAGCGGCAGCAGCAACGCTCTCAGATGACTCGACGACGCCGTCAGCAACGACCGCTCGACCCTTGCCCTTGCCCAATCCCGACGGCGGCACAAAGTCGTCGTCGCTCGTATTCTCGAACAACGTGCCCATGACGTCTTCCTCTTCATCGTCTTCGTCCGTCGCATGCGGAGGTTGCATGGCGCCGAATCCACGAACCGGCGAGCTCGGGTCGTCTCCTAGCTTTCCAGGGCTGAGGTTGCCGCGCCCGCCAAGCACGGACGCGTCGATTGTTCCGTTACCAGCGTACTCGCCGGCGCCTGTGTCTGTGCTGGCACCTTGCACCACCGAAAACGTTCCCAGCGCACCAGTCGATTGATCCTTCGCCGCCGCGATTTGAGGAAGTAAGATCAAAGCTCAGGCCTTGGCTTGGACTCGTGAGAGCGCGGCCTACGTCCACGCTAGCACCAAGACTATGGTCGACACCGTCATGCTCGGGTATTACAAAGCCGAGCATGGGCCGTCTGGATGGTTATGGGTGCCTGCCGTGCGCAACAGTGGGGGAGGGGAGTGCGGGGGGCGTCAGCGACGACAACTGCACGCGTATCTGCACTGTCATCTTCTCCCGCGGGCACGGGCCCATTCCCGAGGTCCATAGGGACATCGAGTTTGAGGTCGAGATCCAAACTCGCATCCTGCAGATCATCAGGATTGATTGCAGTTGCAGGGGCAGAGTTGGTGGTGGGGGGGTAGGTTTGGCAGCGGGAGAAGTTGCGAAGAGACCATGCGCGCCAACCGCGGCCCCCTCATAGCACAAACCCTGCCGAATCGCGTACTGTTGCGTCTCTCGCAATTTGCGCAAAGGATCTAGAGGATCGGGCGACGAGTGCAGGTGGCTCAGTGCGCGCGGGGGGATCACGATCTCCGTGCGGGCAGGTTCTGGAAGGATCGCCAGCGGGAGGCCTGCGAGCGAGTTGACGTCTGGGGGAGTGATTGGTGAAGACTGCTCCTGCGGGGGCGGCGTCGACTCGGGCGTGGACGTGTGAATAGAGATAGACGTGTGTATGGCAGTCGGGTTGACGTGCGATGCTGCTGGGTAGAACGGCGAGGCCTATGTCTAGGCTGCGGTCGAGTACGTGCTGTTGTTCCCGTGGTGCATCGACGATGATCTCGATTTTGGAGTCGTCAGAGTCGTCTTGGTCCTGCTCGTCTACCACGCGTCGTCGTGTTCTGCGTGGACTGTTCGGCGTATGTGGATGGCATCTCCCCTTTACGACTTAGCCTGCGCACGCGCGTGCGTACGAGCGCGTTTCGTCTGCAATCGAATGAGGACCTCCACGCTTGCGCTGTCACTTGAACTCTCAGTACGTGTCACCGTTGCCGACAAGCGCGTCGTAGTCGCTGCCGGTGCTGACGCCGACGCCGTCACGTTAGGATTCGTTGAGTTGTGTGTGAATGCCGCAGCTAACGCCTGGTCGAGGGGCGTGAAGATCGTGGACTTGTCACTTTCCTCCTCTTCGTCGTCCTCATCGTCCGCCACTACCACCGTCTCCTCTGCCGCCTTCTTCGTCATCTTCCCACTAGGTCCGGTGCTGCCAGCTCCCGGCCAGTTGTTCTTGAACGCAACTTGCAACACGTACACGGGTTCCATCGAGCCCGAAATGTCCCCTGCCCGCGCTTTCCACCTGGCGGCTGTCTGGCGCCGGCGTGTGCGGGACCGTTGCTTAACCAGCATATAGTCCGACTTGCGGGCGCCGGAGGGAGGAGCGGTATGAGGACGTAGGCCATCAACTGAACCTGTCCCCTCTGTTTCTTGGTCTTGCGCGGGCTGCGCCGAGGAGGTGGCGATCGTGAAGAGGAGGAAGAGGTGTCGATGGATATGATGTCCAGCGCATCATGGTCCCTGTCTCTGTCACATTGGCGGGGGAGAGATTCGGGTGAAGTGCCTTCGGAGGGGGGTAGAGGAAGAGGGGCATTTTTGACATGCGACGTGAGGGTACACGGGATTGTGGGGACGAGGAGCGCCTGGAGGCACCCGCAGGAGCAGGTTGGCCCTGTCGCGCGGCGTATGCATGCGCACAGAATGGGCAGAGTGGACGGTACATACCTGTATGTCCACTACAATGTGCATCTCTACGTCGCCGTCCGTACTCTTTCGTGCTGTCTCGGTTGGTCGTCGCTCGTATGAGACACTGGCGTGGCGGGGTCGTCGCCGGGACCGATAGTAGAGATCGCCATCATGTTGCTTTCTCGTTCCGGCGGCGACGATCTGGATGGTGAGGTGAAAGGCAAGGATGAAACCGACGAGGAGGTTGACGCAATGACAGAGACAGGGGACCTTGGCCGTGAAAAGGCGTTATCGACCCAAATCACGTCATGTAAAAAGAACCTGCCTGGAGCAAGTCAAAAGTCGCGTCTATATGGGCAAAGACGCTGCGCTGAGGCGTTCTTGTGGCGGTAGGGCGGATTCGTGGGCATTGGGGGGAATCACTGTTGGACGACGATAACGGCGCGTGATCGTGGGATTGGCCTCTGCCAGTGGGCCTCACTGAATATAAGCACTCTGTATCTCCCGCGTAATGCAAAGTGGTAGATCGGACTGGAAGTGGTTCGTGTTGCCGCGTGTTTCAGCGTCTATCAGATTCTTCCATATCCAGGTCCTTGGTTTATCGACACCAGAGGCACAGCATTCTCTCACCGTCGTCCACCAGACTGTTACACACCCCCAACATGAGTCAATCTCCCACTCCCGTTTCCATGCCCCAGGCTCCCACAACTACTCCCTCCGAGTCCTCTTCCAATATCGAAAGCATCTTTGACGCCGCTCTAAAGTCGTACAAGAAAAAGACCAAGAACGATCTGAAGAACCATGATCTCTTCAAACAACTCGAAGCCTGCGATTCTCCCACTGCCATTCTCGCCGTCTTTCAAACAGCCCGATTTGATTTCTCTCCGACTGCCAGCGATGACAGGTTGAAAAAATGGCTCGTTCCGACCATCAACGTCCTTTATGCCTTCTCTGGGACGCTAGGCGAAGGCGTCGCCTTGGTAAATATTGACACTTCTGTCAGTGAACACGCTCTGATGTCATTCGCAAGGTATTCTCGCCTGCTAAACTAGTATTTGCAGGCGTTGGTGTTCTCCTCTTGGTGAGTCGCTTCGTTTCTTCCCTCGTGCGGGAACTTCTGGTGCTGAGCGTTCTTAGGCAGCTAAAGATGTTACCGCGAGCCAAGACATCCTAGTCGACATCTTCGGACGCATCGAAAGCTTCTTCGTCCGACTCGAGATCTATACCGAGGTCCCGCTGACTCCGGCAATGACGGACAAAATGGTGCAAATCACGGTTGAGATCCTGGGTATCCTTGCGACAGCCACAAAGGAAATGGGACAGAGTCGAGCGAGTAAGTCCGACCATCGCATTACGTTGATCGATGCTAATACCAGTTCAGAAAGTTTTCTCAAGAAGGTGGCGGGTCGGACGGATCTGGAGGATGGGATGAAGAAGCTCGACAAACTGACAAACGAAGAGGTTGCGATGGCTAGTGTGCAGAATCTGAAGGTCACGCACACTGTCGGTAACAGAGTGACGGCGGTTGGCGACGGCGTGAAGGGTGTCAACGAGAAAGTGCAGATTGTCGACGAGAAAGTGCAGATTGTCGACGAGAAAGTGCAGGTTGTCAAAAACGAAGTACAACTCGTAGGCGCCAACATTGAAGCGATTGACGATAAGGTGCAAACAATAGCTGAAGGTGGGCGAAGTCTGTTGCAACTCACCAGCGTCACCATTAACTTCTATCGTCTAGACGCAACGGAAGTGAAAATAATCGTTCAACAAACGACGAACCGAATAGACGACGTGAAACGTTCGTAAAAAGTCCCGTCTTCGCTGACAATCGAGTACCTAACACGTTCACAGAGAACCAATTACGGGAAAGCCTCAGGAAATGGCAATCTCCACCGGATCCGTCAATGAATCACAACATCGCCGGTGATCGTCAACATGAGGGAACCGCGGAGTGGTTCTTTGACAGCGACCAATTCGAAAACTGGAAACTGACTGGTTCCCTGCTGTGGATTCACGGGAAACGTACGTTTCAATTATCTGTGACTTCGCCTCTTCGGTGATCTTATGGACCACACGTTTCGCAGCGGGCTCTGGGAAGAGCGTCCTATGGTTCGTCGCTCCTCAAATCTTGCAGTATTACGAAACTTATGATAGTCGAGTAGCTCCGCAATCATCAACGATATCACAACCATGTGCGAGGCCGGATCCGGATCGATGGCCTATTTTTATTTCGACTTTCGCGATGTCGACAAGCAAGCTCGCCGCAACCTTCTTCCGTCACTCCTCATCCAACTCTCTACACATTCCGATGCCTTTTGCGACGTATTCTCCCGTCTCTACGAGGCACACGACAAAGGCGCGCGCCAGCCTAGCGACAAAGATTTAACCCAGTGCCTCAAGGAGATGCTCACGCTTCCAAATCAAGGCCCAGTTTATCTTGTCATTGACGCCCTTGATGAGTGTCCCGACACGTCCGATGTCCCATCTCCCCGCGAACAGGTGCTTGACCTCGTAACGGACCTTGTCGGCCTTCGACTTCCTAGCCTTCGTATCTGTGTTACGAGTCGCCCGGAGGCCGACATCTGCGAGGTACTTGAGTCACTTGCGTCTCAGACGGTTTCTCTTCAAGACGAAGGCGGGCAGAAGAACGATATCGCCTCCTACGTGAGATCTGTGGTCTACTCTGGGTCGGGTAAATTTATGCGGAGATGGAGGAAAGAGGACAAAGAACATGTGATTGAGACGCTCTCCGAAAGAGCTGACGGAATGTGAGGCATCTGCGGGTGATTACGACGCTGGCTGACGGTGTATCGCAGGTTCCGATGGGTCTTTTGTCAACTCGAAGTGCTGCGAAATTGCCTTCCACAGAATGTCCAGCGCGTCCTCAGAGAATTGCCCAACACTTTGGATGAGACATACGAGCGGATGTTGAGGGAGATCGGGAAGGTCAACCCAGATCAAGCATATCGACTGTTACAATGCCTCACCGTTGCGACTCGGCCACTTGGTGTTGATGAACTCGCGGAAGTTCTTGCGCTCGACTTTACTAGAATCGAGGGAGGGGTACCGGTGCTGAACCCAGCTTGGCGATGGGATGACGAGCAACAAGGTGTCCTGTCTACGTGCTCGAGTTTGATCGTCGTCGTCGATGACAAGTATTCGGAGACTCGGGTTGTACAATTCGCACATTTCTCGGTGAAGGAGTTCTTGACTTCGGATCGGCTTGCCAAGCTAGCTGGACACATTTCCCGGTTTCATATCCGTCCCGAGCCAGCGCACACGGTCATTGCCCAAGCTTGCTTGGCGATTCTTCTTCGATCCAATTGCAATGATATGGCCGATCGTAGCTCTCCTCTATCAGACTATGCTGCTCGGCACTGGGTAGACCATGCCCAATTCGAGAGTGTATCGTCACATGTAGAAGATGGGATGAGAAACCTTTTTGATCCTACAAAACCATATTTCCCAGCATGGCTCAAGTCGTTTGACATCGACAAACCGTGGTATTCTTTCGTAGTGGATGACCTGAGATTGGACTACGATTCGGACGACAGTTTGGACGACTCTGACCTTTCCCTGCAACCCGATCCACCGAACGAAGGCTATGCACCGTCGTGCCTATACTACGCTGCGTTGTGCGGATTTCGTGACCTAACGAAGCATCTCATCGTCGAATATCCGCAGCATGTAAATGCTAGGATCGGTCTTAACAGGAGTCCGCTGGCGGCAGCACTGAGCAACAAACACATTCAAGTTGCAGAGCTACTACACCAGCATGACGCGGACCTCCATATTAATCACCGACGTCATACCCTACTGCACGCCGCATCGAAAGACGGATTGATGGAAGTCGCACAATGGCTACTCAGTATCGGCGCAAATTCGAATGCGCAACTAGACGATCATACGACCCCACTCCACTTGGCAGCGGCGAATGGACACCTGGAAGTTGTTCGAACCCTACTAGAACACGGTGTAGATGTCAACGTCGCTACGAGGCGCAACCATACTCCGTTGCATGGAGCATCAGAAAAAGGTCGCGTCAATATCGTGCGGTTATTGATACAGAATGGGGCAGATGTCAACGCACGCGATCAGAGCCACTCGACACCTTTGCACCTGGCGTCGTTGCGGGGGTCGAATGATGTTGTACAGACATTGATCCCGAACGGGGCAGATGTCAACGCACGCGATCAGAGCCACAAGACACCTTTGCATCTGGCGTCGTTGCGGGGGTCGAATGATATTGTACAGACATTGATCCCGAATGGGGCAGATATCAACGCACGCGATCAGAGCCACAAGACACCTTTGCATCTGGCGTTGTCGCGGTCGTGGTCGAATGATGTTGTACAGACATTGATCCTGAACGGGGCAGATGTCAACGCCCGCGATCAGAGCCACAAGACACCTTTGCATCTGGCGTCGGAGTCGTGGTCGAATGATGTTGTACAGACATTGATCCTGAACGGGGCAGATGTCAACGCACGCGATCAGAGCCACTCGACACCTTTGCATCTGGCGTCGTTGCGGGGGTCGAATGATGTTGTACAGACATTGATCCCGAACGGGGCAGAAGTCAACGCACGCGATCAGAGCCACTCGACACCTTTGCATCTGGCGTGGTCGAGTGATGTTGTACAGACATTGATCCTGAACGGGGCAGATGTCAACGCACGCGATCAGAGCCACAAGACACCTTTGCATCTGGCGTGGTCGAGTGATGTTGTACAGACATTGATCCTGAACGGGGCAGATGTCAACGCACGCGATCAGAGCCACTCGACACCTTTGCATCTGGCGTCGTCGAATGATGTTGTACAGACATTGATCCTGAACGGGGCAGATGTCAACGCACGCGATCAGAGCCACTCGACACCTTTGCATCTGGCGTCGTCGTGGTCGAATGATGTTGTACAGACATTGATCCTGAACGGGGCAGATGTCAACGCACGCGATCAGAGCCACAAGACACCTTTGCACCTGCTATTTTGCCCGCCATATGATTGGATTACACCTAATACCAACTTCTTACGCCTGCTACTTGAAAGCGGTGCAGACGTAGATGCAATGGACGACAAAGCCCAGACTCCGTTTCAGCTTGCTTCGTCAGGAGGACATCACGAGATGGCACAGTTGTTATCGGAACATCGTGCCAGTGTCGAACAGAATAGAATGTAGCACTTCACCTACCCACGTCCTGTACTTCATCGATTCCGAGTTAGACACTTGTTGATATCGATTAGCTTTCGTGGTGCTATACAAATACGGACTCGTACTGTAATAAGACCAACATTGAGCTTTGGGGGAGCGGTGTTCCCGATTTGTCCGAGATCGCATTTCGTGGTATGAACAGGGCCATGATAGAAGTTTGCTCTAATACTACGAGGTAAGGTCACGGAGCGCGTCGACGAGAGTCGGAAGCGGAGGGTGTATCACTGCGGCGGCGCATCGTCTGTTTACTTCCGTCAGAATCTCCGCTCTATTTTTGCCCCAGAACGGCGGATTATGAGAACATGCGCTGACCGTCATGATGCACATAACAACCAAGGCGACATGAGGTATTTTAAACCGAAGGAGCCAGAAAACCAAAATGGATATACTGGTAATAATAGTCGCTTTGTTAATTCTACCACTGGCACCTACTATAACCGACTCTTTTTGTTTGTCACATTGACGACAACGACGACGACGACTGTGCCGAGCCGCCAATGGCGAACGCAGCACCGATAGCACGTTCCACCTCCTCCGGCGTGATCCTCGTCGCCATCTCCTCCGTCTGAGCAGACGGTACAGATACCACATACTCCCCGGGCCAGATCCCGTCGTCTGCATCTGCGTCCGCATCCGCATCGCCGCCCTCACCAGGATTTCCATCCTCGTCACCATCGTCATCGTCGTCCAACGGCGTCAACGACTCAAACCGTCGCCGTCGCCGCCTCCGCGCAACCAACAACGGCTCCAGGCTGCCGACAAAGAACTGAATCCGCTTACCCCGGCGTCCCCGGCCCGCCATCTTCCCCTTCCCCTTCGTCTTTTTCTTCTGCTGCTCCGGCTGGTCGTGGGCGGGATCCGGAAGGGACACGAGCCGCCCCCACGTCTTGCGCGGTTTCCCAATAAACGCATGCTGGCGTCTTTGCGATTGCTGCTGTTCCTGCGCGGGTTCGGGTATCGGGCTGGCGGTAAAACTGACGGGCGCACTGGGGGTGGTAGTAGCAGTGGCAGGGGAGGCCGTGGGTTGGGAGACGGGCACGATGCGGGCTTTGTTGCCTTGCAAGAACGCACTGCCGAGCGGTTCGCCAGATACCGTGAACACTGCCGTCGCGCTCCAGCTCCCGTCAAAGACCTCTGCGTCCGTCGTTGGCGTCCTCGTCATTATCACAGGCTTCTTCGTCGTCTTCGTCGCTGCCGGCGCCGTCCCGAGATTCTTGCTCTTGCTCGTCATTGCGGGAGTAGGCGAGGCGGGATGGGTGCCACCTTGACGCGCGATCCAACTGCGCCACCCGCCATTACGTTCGGGGATGTACGCCTCTCCGCGCTTCCGTGAGCAAAGCGAGCAATTGCAATAGTTGCGACAAGCCGGACACTCGAAGTCATCCGCGGTGCGATCAAACGTCAACTGGGGGTACCTACGCTCCAAGTGAGTCAGAAATATGTATCGTATGTGAGGGAACGCGTACCGTTTCTCGATGCAGCGATCGCAAAATAGGTTGCGGCATCGCATTTCCGTCGATGCCTTGATCAACGTACAACGCATCTTGGGTCGGCGTGTCGTACTTCTGCAATGGTGGCAGAACGATAGCCCTCCTGTGAGCACGCCTGATGACGACGATGCCGGCATGCGTTTCTTGCGACGGGCATTTGTAAAAACCGGCGCAGATATTGCGTGCGCGCGCGGACCGTCGTCATCGCTGTCGTCGTTGTGCCCGACCTCAGCTTCGTCTGCAAGTTCCTTGCGCCAGCTCTTCCTCCGCATCCTCGAACCAGCGGCAGCAGCAACGCTCTCCGACAACTCGACGACGCCGTCCACAACGACCGCTCGACCCTTGCCCAATCCCGACGGCGGCATAAAATCGTCGTCGCTCGTGTTCTCAAACAACATGCCCATGACGTCTTCCTCTTCCTCGTTGTCTTCGTCCGTCGCGCGCGAGGGCTGCAACCCGCCGAATTCACGAATCGGCGAGCTCACGTCGTCTCCGAGCCTTTCAGGGCTGAGGTTGCCGCCGCCGCCAAGTACGGACGGGTCGATCGTCCCGTTGCCAGCGTATTCGCCGGCACCTGAGTCTGTACTGGGACCTGCATCACCGAAAACGTTCCCGGCGCGCCAGTCGATCGATCCTTCACCGCCGCGATTCGGGGAGGTAAGATCAAAGCTCAGGCCTTGGCTTGGGCTCGTGAGAGCGCGGCCTACGTCCATGACAGCACCAGGGCTATGGTCGATACCGTCGTGCTCGGGTATCACAAAGCCGAGCATGGGCCCGTCTGGATGGTCAGTGGGTACCCGCGGTGCGCAGCAGTGGCGGCGGAGGGTGCGGAGGTACGACATCGTCTTCGACCTCATGCGTGTCCGTGGGCCCGGCCTCGAGGTCCATAGAG